>JAQFVV010000039.1:4508475-4905657 GCA_028023455.1 Epiperipatus broadwayi
ATTAATTAGCAAAAGATGTAAAATAATGCATTATAATAGTGCAATACCTGAAATTTTGTACTGTCATTTAAGATCTTCATATATGTCCAATCTTATGTTCATTATAAGAGGTATCACCTAACAAAATAGGCTGATGTTATCAGCTTTGGAGGGATGCCATTGAATGGTGCTGATTAAGAGGGTCAGAGAATATATAAAAAGAGAATAATGTTAGCCCCATTCTAAAATAAAGATCTTTTTAATACCTTATAAAAAAATAATAAATCAGGTGTGCTAAAATACCGTTAAAAAGTTAGTTTGCTTAAGTAAAGATTATTTTATGTGTGTAAATGTATTCATAGCACAGTCATATAACAGATTTCTCTACATTATCAAATGCCTGAAATAAGTCAATTATTGCATTATATAAAAGGGCTATCTAACTTTAACTAATCCAATGATCCCATTAAAAATTTTTTTATCTGAGGATTACATATAAAATAATATTGTGAGTCATATCATTAGTTACAGATGAAACATAAGTGAACAGAACTAATTGTGCACTAATCATGCACTTGTTGCCATGAAGGCTCAGAGCATGCCCATTGGACCAAAACAGTGCAAAGCTACTTCTTTGACACATCTTATACTTAAAACATACATGGATATACACTGATATAAAAACATCAGATAATAATATCAACATAAAAATGGTCAATTAATGATAGAATCAAAATACCCACTAAGGATGTGATTCAAATTATTATTTTATTATTTGGGAAAATCAAAATGTCTAGATGGGCATCTGCTAGTGATGTTTTGGACAACTATGTTTTATAATACTTCACATTCTATAATATTCTTAGAAATTCTTTAGTAAAAAAATGGCTTTGAATTAATATAAATCTGCTTAAGACAGTTTTGATTTTTAAATATCATTATCTATCAAAAGAAGATAATATGTTCTTAATCCATATTAAAAAAAGACAACTACTGCACTTAGTTACAATTTTTCATTCTTCTACTTAGATTTAAACAAACAAAAATCTCATAAGTGGTAACTTTGATTATTCTTGGTTGTAGGTTTCCTCTATTTGCTTTATTCTTAATGTGATTTATTCTAGCTGTTTGGGTAATACTGTAAAATCAATCACATTTTGTATGCTTATATGCAATATATTGTTTAAATAAGAATTATAAAAAGACATTTGAACTTAGGATTTTTCAGTCTATATTCATCCTCTATTCTATCGCTAACAATTGAATTACATGCCCACAAAGATACAAAAAAAATGATTCCCACTATACATATTTCATGCACAAACAGCACTCATCAGTTGGGCCAGATTATAATCTCTCATGCATATATACAAACTGCACTTGGTTTATGTTAAGATAGCAATTCCTTAAACTTTACTATATCCTCCCAACTATTCAACCAGCCATTTCATTGAAAAACTGACAATGGACCACTTAAATTCCTTATTGGATTTATATTGTAGTCAAACCCACGTCAACATCTAACCACTCATATTAACTGGCCTTTACTTATCCATATACATTAATAGGAGAGGAATTCATTGAACCTATATTATAATGTGACCTATTTCCATGACACAAACCTAGCTCCAAGTAAAAGAAAGAAGAGAGAAAAACAAAATCTACTCTAGAAATGAGTTTAGCTGATGACTATAGAAACCAATCTGTAAATCACAAACTCGTCCAAATATAGGTCATTTTTTTTGTTTACTTGATATTTTATGATGATAACTTCATTAATTTATGTAGAAAAGTTTTTTTAAAAAAAATATCTTCCCACCGAAAACAATCTATATTCCATTATTTAGGATGTCTTTGAATTAATCCTTTTTTAAAACCCATGTTCAGATTCACCATACAATATCCATTTAGGAAGTCTCTGTTTATTTGTTTTAAATGTTCACTCCAATGAAGACAACAGTGAACTCTATAGTTTTTTTTCATGTGTCAAAGCATCGGCCGGGAACCAAACCCGCAAACCCGGGATAACTGCTTTGTAAGGTGGCTGTGCTGACCACTCGGCCACCAACGCTTGACTTGAACTCTATAGTTTCACATCTAGCAAGTTGAATATGATATCGACCGGTTTTATGATTTTGAATTATTTAAATGCACTCATCCATTTATATAGTAATTAATAATATAGTGATTTAAATATATATGTTAAACTGAGAAGGATCTTCACACATGCTTTAGAAAAATTGATTAGAACTTACTCTTTATACTATATAAAGTAACAATTATTGATTGTGACTAAATTAGGGCTTGAATCTATTATGAGCCTGATTTTAAATCTGCATATGAGAAATTTTCTCTTCCATGTAATATATAAACAGAACTTGTACGAGTAATATGCAAATCAGGTTCATAATAAGTTTAAGCCCTAGTTTAGTCATGGTCAATAATTGTAGGTTTATTTAAAGAATAGTCTCAAACCGTTTGTTGATCACCTATAGTTTTAAAACAATTATTAACTGAAGAGGGCGTGCCAATTTTCTCGCGCATGTGTAGAGAGTATTTTCTTCCACAACTTTGCTCACCCTTTCATATATAATGGTCGCTATGCTAATATATATATATGCAGAAGATGTATTATGCGTTTAAATATAATTGCAATTATTTTTTGGTATATAAACTTTGTCTCTTATTACTTAGTATATTTATATAATAGTGTTACTAACAAATGTTTTATTTTATCCTAGGAATGATTCTCAAAATAATATTAATAGAAATTGTTGATCTTTTAGTGGAATTTTTATAACAACATTTACCAAGATGTGCGCTATTTTTCAACACAGCTTCTGTGCTACGCACAATTGAAAATCATTTGATGAGAGGATTGATATTTTCTATTAATAAAAACCTTACTAAACAACTCAGCACTTTTGAAAACTTTTTCTAATATTATTTTAAATAACCACACAAATTTATTTATTTAACTGCTTATTTTTATATTATGATAAGTAAAAATGAGACATATATAGCGCCTTTTTAGTTGTAAATTCCAATATATATATATTAATGCATCTTTAGTATTGGAATATAGTAAAGTCCATTACATGTGGTTACAGTCAGGACCGCCGAGAGGGTTATTAAGTGCTACAACAAGACCAATATGCCCCCCCCCCCCCTCTATACGTGGACACATAAATCAGTAATGTCATAATCGTACATTTATTAATTACATTCAAACATACAATGTATTAAAAAGAGACAGATACTTCTGTAAAAGATAATAAAACGATAATACACATTAGTATATAAACAATAATGAACAATATATATATATATAAGCAATGAATTTAATACTAGATTGATTACAAGCTCAAAATAGTTAATATAGTTGAGATGTAATGGCATTTATATTCTGCTAAACAAAGGCGTTTTCTTAGCCTTTTTCCTGACAAAATTGTGAATCACGTCACCAAAATCAATCGTTTTTGCATGATCAGATTCAATACTGAATTTTTCCAAATCTACCAGTCATCCCTGTGATATAGTCGATCTTAGATAAAAAAAATTATCAGCTTTACTTTACTAAATGAGTGTTCTGCAAAGGCAACAGTGGCAGGAATTGTTAACAGAATACTGAGGCAGATATATATTTGGAAAGTATCATTCCAGCTTGCATCTTTTCAAGCAATTCAGTATCTTCAATGGGCTCCGTTGGTCTCCTCCAAAATTTGTTTGTGAACAGATGGCAAACAACTTATCCCAATTTCAAGATTGTCACTGATATTAGCAGGACATTAGTCTGCTAGTAATTTTGATTTTTCTTTCAGTTCATCTTGAGGAATTGATAGGTACTTCCAGAGAAAGCTGAACTTCTCAGAAATGTTTACTGCAGCATTGAAATGAATAGTCAGTGCATCAATAACTTTATCCAATATTGCATAGAAGCCAGACTTTCTGAAATATGCTTAAACAATGCAAAACTCTCCATATAGTAGTGCCACTCTGTGCCAACCAGAGTAATCAATGGATGCCAGAAGGCTTGTGCATAAAATCCCTATCTAGTGCCTACTCATCCAATATCCCCAGACTAGTTTCTGGCTTGTGTCCTTCATCAGTGAGGAGCCTTGGATCTGAGAGCACTGCACCTAAATCTTAGGATCTAATCCTATGTAACCCTCCAGCAGCCACCTTTTATCTCTACTTAACTACAAAACTATGAGAATGAAATTGAAAACACAATAATATTTTCAATCTAAGCTCAATAGCTTATATAGTCGTATGGGTCTGAACTCAGTTCAACACCCATACATTTTGGTGTCTTTGGCTCTTTTAGAACCATAGCCACTATTATCCTATTAGGCAGGATTGATCACCATCTCTTATACTAACCCATAATTGTTATTAAACAAGGCAAAACTCTCCATATAGTAGTGCCACCCTGTGCCAAACCAGAGTAATCAGTGGATGCCAGAAGGCTTATGTATAAAATCCCTATCTAGTGCCTACTCATCCAATATCCCCAGACTAGTTTCTGGCTTGTGGCCTTCATCAGTGAGGAGCCTTCGATCTAAGAGCATTGCACCAAGATCTTAGGATCTAATGCAACCCTCCAGCAGCCACCTTTTATCTCTACTTAACTACAAAACTATGAGAATAAAATTGGAAAACACAATAATATTTTCAATCTAAGCTCAATAGCTTATATAGTCATATGGGTCTGTACTCAGTTCAGCACCCATACTATTTGGTGTCTTTGGCTCTTTAACAACCATAGCCACTACTATCCTATTAGGCAGGATTGGTGTTAAACCACTAAACATTACATGATCACCATCTCTTATACTAGCACATAATTGTTATTAAACAAGGCAAAACTCTCCATATAGTAGTGCCAACCAGAATAATCAATGGATGCCAGAAGGCTTGTGCATAAAATCCTATTTAGTGCCTACTCATCCAATATCCCCAGACTAGTTTCTGGCTTGTGGCCTTCATCAGTGAGGAACCTCGGATCTGAGAGCACTGCACCCAGATCTTAGGATCTAATGCAACCCTCCAGCAGCCACCTTTTAACTCTACTTAACTACAAAACTATGAGAATGAAATTGAAAACACAATAATATTTTCAATCTAAGCTCAATAGCTTATATAGTCATATGGGTCTGAACTCAGTTCAGCACCCATATATTTTGGTTGTTAAAGAGTCAAAGACACCAAAACGTATGGGTGCTGAACTGATGACTATATAAGCTATTGAGCTTAGATTGAAAACATTAGTGTGTTTTCAATTTCATTCTCATAGTTTTGTAGTTAAGTAGAGATAAAAGGTGGCTGCTGGAGGGTTGCATTAGATCCTAAGATCTAGGTGCAGTCCTCTCAGATTCAAGACTCCTCACTGATGAAGGCCTCAAGCCAGAAACTAGTCTGGGGATATTGGATGAGTAGGCCCTAGATAGGGATTTTATGCACAAGCCTTCTGGCATCCATTGATTACTCTGGTTAGCACAGGGTGGCACTATTGCATGGAGAGTTCTGCCTTCTTTAATAACAATTATGTGCTAGTATAAGAGATAGGGATCATGTGATGTTTAGTGAAATATGCTTCCTCAGGTGATTCCTCCATATCACTTGTTTTAACAAATCTTCTTCTACAGCACTTTCACCATGGAACCTCTTTCATTTGCATTTCACTTCATCGCTTCTATGCAAATTAGAAGCAACATGCTTAGCTTTGCTCCACATATTTTTCCAGTTGTTCCAGAGTTTTATTAGTTCTGAAATCAAGCTTTTTAAGTTGGATGCTTCAACACCCAGTGTTGCATTTCTGACAATAACCTTGTTACCAATATCAACTGGAATTAATACTCTGTATCATACAATAGACATTATCACACAAATAAAGGATGTGATATAAAACAAAACTCCATTAATCTCTGTTCTTTTTTTGGCAGTTAAATTCAATTTCAAAAGATTTTTCTAATGCTAATCTGATGTCTGGTAGTTCGGCTACAAAGAGCTTAACACTATCAATATAGTCTGACCATTGAGTGTTAGACATGCCATGAAGTGAACAGCCAATACACTTCTGCAAGATTTTTCATCATTGTGGACTAGAATTAAACAAGTAGTAAATGGTTTGTATGGTTCCAAAATATGTTATGACTTTAAGATTCAACATCAATACCACACAAATTAAGTGTGTGCCATCCACATGGTGAAAATAAAGCTGATTCAAATTCTCGAGTATTTTTGCTTGTGCACCTTTATATTTTCTTTCCATGTTGTCTGCATTGTCATATCTATGTGTACAACAATCTGATAGTGGTATGTCATGTTCTTTCAATGTTTCTTTAATCATCATGTTTTTACTATCATCTATGCTATATCATATCCTCTTTTATGGCTTGTGTCAACAAACTTTAAAAAATCTTTCTACAATTTCATACCGATTTTTCATATCCTCTTTTATGGCTTGTGTCAACAAACTTTAAAAAATCTTTCTACAATTTCATACCGATTTTCATATAGTATTACATAATGCAAAAGGAATGTTGTTTGTTCAACATGGGATGAATCTTCATGAAATCAACAATAACAGCAAAGTACTTTGTGGTTTTCCTTCCTCCAACATGTGTTGCTTTACATGTAAGAACATTAAATCTTTTTTTGGGGAGAAGAGAGAGAATGTATGAATAAACCCCTTTTTTTTTTGTGACACCACTTCAAACAACATTTTTTTATTAGAGAAAAAGAAAAAACAACTCTGTGTTCCCAGAAATTTCCATTGTCGTTTTTACCAATGCACTAGGAATTGCCATGCAAAACAAGCCCTGTTCACCAAGGAATAGTACAACATCAATGATTCATTTTATAATGTTGTATCACATGAATAACTGTTACAATTGATGCCTCCAATACAAGTGTCAATGCCTTTGCTAGATGACAGGCATCTTTACAGTCCTCATCAAACCAGATAGCACTGCCTCTGACTACTGCTTCTCTCACATTCTGGAATGTGAATATATAATTTTCACCACTTTTTAACTGCTGACCATCCTTTTGTTGATGCAAGCATAGATTTTTAGATGCTGAAATAATATTGCAACAAAACTTGTTCCAAAATAATTGACAAGAAAAACAAAAAAATGCTTGTTTAACTTCACCCCAGATAAGCCAATCTCAGTCATGTTTTTCACCACTTGAACTTCAAGATGTTAGAATTTTTTTAGAAAAAATTTAACTATCTATACCTTTGAAAAATGTTTTAAAACCAGTATTGCCTTTAATAACATAGTTTTCTAGATCCAACTGAGAAGGCACCTCTCTCATAAGAAGTCCAACATCAATTCCAGTATTTAATCTATTCTTTTCCTCACTATGTCTGTTATGCTCAGATTCTGTAGACAGTGAAGTACTCTCATCACTAACATTCAATTGTTTCTCTAAATCTTTAAATTGAGAATTTAATTGATCTGATGTTTTTACAAAACCAAACTGGCCTCATGAGATTCTGATCTTTGTTTCAGTTCTGAACTTGTTTCATGTTCTGAATTTAAAGTTTCATTTTGGTTAGTTTTGCTTGTTTTGCATTTAATGCCAATTGAAAAACAATTTCTTGTCCCTTTTTATTAATCATGTTTCTGTTTTACTTTGCATTTTTGAGCTCCATATCTTTGAAATAACATTTCATAACCATTCATTAGTTTTCAAACTTAAAAGTAAGTAATGAAATTAAAATCCAATAAATTACACTGAGTTTTGGCTGCAAAGTGGTGTTACTATACACCCAAAGTATAGAGTATAAAGTATATACCCTATTTATTTTTCTTTTTAAAAATGTGATTTTGTAAAAAAAAAAATTAAAATTTTTTTCCCTTCGTGAGTCCCCTGTGAACTCCATGGACCCCTGAATAATGTACAGGCTACATCCCCTTCAACTCAGTCTCATTACAGTAGGCCTAATGATAACGTTAAGCTTCTATATTAGATATAAAGTTTGTAATGCATTAGTTACAAGCTTGCAGACTTTTTCAGTCTGTGATTAGAAAAAGGGATATTCAATCAAGCTGTATTAGATTACGTTTAACACCATTTAGACTTTTTGTATTGTATTAGAAAAAAAACCTAATTTATTTGTTTGAACAATTGATGAAAACAAGATCTTCAAAAATAAATATCTTTATATCTTCCTGACATAAGCACAGATATTGAATGATGCTTTGAGAATCTTGCTTGTAAATTATCTTAGTAATATATTCAGACATCTTTTAGCTGAAAAAATAGATTGACCTTGATAAACAGATGGGCATTGTTAGAAAATATAATTAAATGATTTTTTGAGAATCTATCTTGTGTCTTATCCTAATAATATATTCATACTTGTTTGTTCCATGAACAGGTTTATCATATAATATATATTAAACCACTAAACATCACATGATCACCAATTGTTATTATGCTTACACAAGCTGTTAAAACAAAAGCAAAACTCTGTATATAGTAGTGCCACCCAGTGCATGCCTGAGTAACCAATGAAAGCAAGAAGGTTTGTGCATAAAATCCCTATCGAGTGCCTATTCATCCAACATTCCCAGACTAATTTTTAGTTTATGGCTTTTATCAGTGAGAAGCCTTGGATCTGAGAGCATTGTACCTAGATCTTAAGATCTAACACAACCCTACCAGCAGCCATATTTTACCTTATTAGTTAACTACAAAGCTATGAGATCTAAATGAAAATATGTTTTCAATACAAGCTCATCCACTTGTATAGTTATATCGATCTGAACTTAATGCAGTATTGTGATGTTTAGTGGTTTAATATCAATTCTTCCAATGAGATGGTTATGACTAAGGTTATTAAGGAGCCAAGAATACCATAATGCATGGATACTGAACTAAGTTCAGATCTAAATGAGTATAAGGCAGATGCACTTGAATTGAAAACATTATTGTGTTTTGATTTTGAACTCACAGCTTTATAGTTAACTAAAAAGGTGGCTGCTGGAGGGTTGCATTAGGTCCTAAGTTATTTTAGATGCAGTGCTCTCAGATACAAGGCTTCTCAATGATAAAAGCCACAAGCTAAGAATTAGTCTGGGGATGTTGGATGAGTAGGCACTAGATAGGGATTTTATGCACATACCTTCTTGAATTCATTGATTACTTTGGTTTGCATTGTGTGACACTACTCTATGAAGAGTTTTGCTTCCATTTCATATATGTATACAGATCATATATGGACAATCCATTCATATATATTGAGCCAGTTAGAAGGTGCCTTCAAAATATGATTATGTATATACAGTATTTAAAAAAAAATTATATGACAACTTGTTATTTCGCTCTGAAGTTATGATTATTAAAACTGCCAAAGGACAACTCTTTACTTTATTTGGCAAAACACTACACATACCACAAAATTTTAATTAATATTTTAACCATACTTTTTATTGGTTATTTTGTTTAAAAGTCAAAATTAAAATCAATAAAGGATTATCAGAATTATATTCTCTTATTCTTCTCTTCCACTTTCTTTGCATCTCTTCATATATTCATATATATATATTGCTTATAATACTTCTTTCATATACACTTCAATGCAAACAAAAAACTTCTTTATTTTCCTTACAGTTTTGACTGTCCAGCAGTCTTCATCAGAGCTTTATGCTTCTCCTCTGCTTAGAGAAGAAGCATAAAGCTCTGATGAAGACTGCTGGACAGTCAAAACTGTAAGGAAAATAAAGAAGTTTTTTTAGAAAATTTGTTTGCATTGTATATGAAAAAAGTATTATAAGCAATATATATATAATTATCAGAATTTTTACATTTTTATTTACCATCATCAAACTCACTGCACTCACAACTTTGACATCACCCACCTCAGATAAATACAATAATGATTATTACTAATCATTTTCTAAACTAGAAATTATCTTTAGCACAGATATAAACTTTAAACCTGTTAAAGATTAATATACCTTATTTTTTAATTTTAAACATACACACACATGGAGATATTCACCTTTCACTTTTCCATATGTAATATCTTTATAGATATATTACACAATTCTTTTTAAATTCATATAAATAAAGATACAACAAAAGACAAATCTCCCCCCAAGATGCACTTTGGCTGAATCAGCACTCATCAATTGGTCCAGGTCACTATCACCCATATATATCTCTATTATATAAAGAGTATTTATCTATAGTAAATTGTTACATTTTTATTTACCATTGTCAAACTCACTCCACTCATAACTTTAACACCATCCACCTTAGATACATGCAATAAGATTATTATTAATCATTTTCTAAACTAGAGATGATCTCTGGCACAGATATAAACTTTAAACCTCTGTTAAGTTCTAGTTTAGCACGAAATGTATCTTGGGGGTAATTTGTCTTTTATCGTATCTTTATTTATATGAAATTTAAAAAGAATAGGAAAGTATGAAAATTGTATAATATATCTATAAAGATTATCAGAATGTAATTAGTACAAATATTTAGTACGGTAAATTTCACTAACAATTTTAACTTGTGATAACACTGCATTTGAGATCAGTAATAGAAAATAACAAAATGAAAACATTTTAATGAATGATTGATATATATATTATATTTCATATGTAATAACTTATATATGTATGTGTGTGGATATGTTTAATATTGTATAAACATTATTACGTCAATTGTTTACAGAATTATTTACAGTGGTAGATTTAGTCATAAGAGCTAGCAATATCTACTAACCAAATAAATTCAGATTGTGATAGTGTGAGTGAGTGAATTAGGTTTTGTACATGCTTTTGACATTGTTGGCATTAAGCATAATTCTATAGTCTTAAATAACAAATTCCATAAATATTAATAGAGACTCTAACTCGTGTTCCATATAAATGATAGATTTCTTATATCGGTCTCTTACTTCGGAATATATATGAGGTAGATGTTTTTAAATCAACTCTATACCCATCTCATACTTACTTTGCAATATCATACCGTCACAATAAATATATATAATGAACATCTCCATACTTCCCCATTCTTTTTAAATACATATAAACAAAGATATAATAAAAAACAAATGACACCCAAGATGCATTTCGTGCTGAACCAGAACTCATCAGTTATCCCAGGTCACAATCTCTCATATACCTCTTTATTATATGCAAAGTATTTATCTAAGGTAAATTGTTACATTTTCATTTACCATTGTCAAACTTCCTCCACTCACAACTTTGACGCCGTCCATATCAGATAAATATACTAATGATTATTACTAATCATTTTTGAAACTAGAGATTATCTCTAGCTCAGATATAAACTTTAAACCTCAGTTAAAGATTAATATATCTGATTTTTTTTTTTAATTACACACACGGAGTTATTCACCGTTCTCTGTCCCGCTCTCTGTCCCGTATGTAATATCTTTATAGATATAATAAACATCTTCATTATGACTTCCCCATTCATAAATATATAGTCACATTTTACATTTTTTTATGCTACATTATTGTCAAAGATAATTCTTTATTTTAAGTTCTAATAGTTTATCCACCAGATATTTGTTTTTATTTCTGAATTCTTATCTACATTTATTTTTCTTTCTTTTGGAATTGTTTTTAAAAAGTTTTTTTTTTTTTTAATTTACTGTAATCTGAGTTATCACTTCAACACTCGAGAACGATCACATAAACAATATTTAGAAAAATATTTTTTTGTAAAAGTTTTAAAAAATAATGTAGGCATATAAAATTTTGAACGTAAATTTATAGAGATAGAAAAATTATATTCTTTACACATATGTAAACTATTATTCACTATATATATATGCATGTTTTTATGCAAAAAAAATTTTGGTTTTTAATTAATCTATTAACATGATAAAATCTAATTTTGGTACTTTTGGATTAGAGCTGCTGTGACGTAATCATGATGAACTTGACTCGGAAACAAATAAATTTTATGTTATTTACATAAAATTATTTAGAATTAATAAAAAAAGTTTAATAACAACTTAAGACAATCTAAGAATTACTCTTAAGAGTGTAAGTTGATGTTTTTTAAGACTTTCGTAAAATAATGTTTGCTTCTCTTTTCCAATTAGGATTAAACTACAGCAGATCTAATGCCAAAGTACCCTAATTTTTTGACTGCCTAAAGACATTATGAAATTGCCAATTCCTCAACAAGCTTTGTGATAAATGCTTAGCTAGAGGAGTGCCAAAGGACGAAACCATGGTCAGAGGTTGGGGGATCCTGACAGAGATATTGTAAATGCTTTCTTTAGCTAAGCATTTATCACAAAGCTTGTTGAGGAATTGGCTATCTTCATTGTTTATAACTTACAAGATTAAGAGAATAGGGTCATGTAATCTATGACTCTCATTTTGACTACATTATGAAATTATTTCTTCTTTTTTTAAAAATAAAATAATTGAATGGTTTCAGTCCATGGGAGTTCATCAGAAGTTCAATTATTGGCAGCATCAAAGCTTGAATGAATCTGAGAGTTATACATTCCAGAATCTGACCCTTAATGCACTAAACTACACAGGGCTCTAAAGAATGGCTTTATTTCTTGAAAGTTCATAAGGAGTAGTCAAAAAGGCCTACCAGGTCTGTAAGCTGGAGTTAGAATAACTAATGATTTTCAAACAAGGTTTGATTTTTTTTCTATCAGATAGTCAATCCATAATCAATAGCTATTCATCAATTTTAGTGTGCAGTAAAAAAGATGTTAAAGCAATACTCACTAAGCTAATAATAATTATTTTCTTCTCCTGAATAATCTGGAAGGGCCATTGTCCAAAAGTGAATTAAAGTCTGAATATTTTTTATCTACTAAGATTTTATAATTAAAAACCAAAATATCGTCTATTAAGTGAAGAAATTGGTGAAAAAATCAATCGCAATCATTTTTCACAAAATGAAAAACTTCAAATAAAATGGTCAATGTTATTTCCATTTAAATTGGAACAGGATTTTGTAAATATTTTAGTAGTAGCTTCTGAAATTTAATTTTTTCAAGAATTCATAGAAAGTTGTACATACTATAAGTAGTCAAAATAAGAGTCATAGAACCTACCCTGGCACCTCTCTGAGGAGTGCTAAAGCACAAAAATATGGTCAGGGGTTTAAGGGGGGGTTTCTCTGGCTAAGCATTTATCACAAAGCTTGTTGAGGAATTGGCAATCCTCATTGTTTATACATACTATTTTTCATTAAACATCTTTTCACTGCAAAAATTTTCTATTTAAACCTGACAATAAAAATTTTCCAAAGATAAATATCATGCTATGTATACACAATATTACTCATGATATAAACAAAGAAATGAGTTAAAAAACCATGGTCAGAGGTTTTAGGGGGAGTCCTGACAGAGATATTTTAAATGCTTTCTCTAGCTAAGCATTTATCACAAAGCTTGTTGAAGAATTGGTACTCCTCATTGTTTATAATTACAAACTTAAGAATATAGGGTCATGTGATCTATGACTCTTATTTTGACTAAAGAAATGAGTTATTTCTGAGGAATGACTAGAGAATTTTGTTAACAATCATGTTGCTAAGTAACTAACAATTGCAATTAGTGGGCTTATTGTGTGCTCTGCTAGTTCACATTTTTTTGTCTTGGGTTTATTTAGAAATAAAAGTATCCCTATCTCAAGTTATTACATGGATTTAAACCCAAATACTTAGTCCATTGTTTTTTTCTGATATATTTTGCTCTACTTATTATAAAAGCAATTCTGTGACTTCAGACCACTCAATGAATTATGGAAATTATGTTAAGAGTAATAAGAAGAGGTCAAACGAACATGTGTGAAGGAACAAAAAGGTAACATTGTCATAATTAAAAAAAATTAGAAACAAATTGAAATGGACTGAGAATATTACTAAAAGAGAATTTGATTCCAATAGATGTAAAAGACCTAGAAAGAGATCACATGTGAGATGGTTGGACAAAATAAGGGCATTTGTTGTGTGCTATAGAGAAAAGAGGCAAGGGATTGAAAAATTGAATTAAACCTGGAGACATCTTCATCTTACAATGGCTCAATAATGGGGTGAAAATGTTGCTGATTATGAAGTATATTAAGAATTATAAACATTTAGCAACAAACATTTTGCTATACAATATTTATAACCATTTGGATTCAAGTTTTCACATGCATATTTGAAAGTATATTGAACCTTACATAACATATATTCTTAAGATATACCCTGGTATATGTGATACAATAGTAGTAAATCACTTAACACAAAAATAAAATCATATAGTTGTAAAATAAAACTCAATAATAAATCATTAGAGAGAAATGGCCCATGGTGTGGACTAATTCATCCTGAGTACAGGAGATGAATTAATGGCTTACCAAGAGATTATTCATGATCCTGTTCTATAGTTAAGTGCACACAAAAAATCTATATTTCTGTTTTTATTTAGTACCTTTTTAACTCATGAATTGCTGACATGATGGGTGGTTCCGTGAATAATGTTTCTCATTGTGAATTGTGTGTTAATTCAATTTTAAAGTGATAAAACAAAGTATTGTTACATGAATAAAAAAACAACAGCTGAAAAAGATATCCCTCTGGTTAAGAATAACATTTATGAGTTTGAGTATGGAGTGGAAGAAACACAGGTCTTTGTAGTTAGTGCTTTAAATGCAGAAGGCTTAAGTATAGTAGTTTGAAAGGTACTCGATGGGTTATGATCAGTATTGTCTGAGAGGAAAAGCAGATTGAGTTGGGTGGTTAAGTGAAAAGAGATGACTGCAAGTGAACTTAAAGTTTGTGTTATTAAAATGTTTAAGTTGTCTGGAATGGTAGAGAGTAGCAATCCATGGCTGTAGGATTCTTAAAAAGTTGATGGGTATTATGGCCTCTTTCTGGAATATAGTAGACATACATTGTCGATGGCATTTATCTTCATTACAACATTGCTATGAGTCTTTGGAATTAATCTGATCCAACTCAGGATAAGAACAGAGTAGTAGTCTGACTACAGCTTGAGAATCTGGTAGAGGATCGGGAGCAATATCAGTATGTGATTGAGAATCAATAGAGATAGGTCTGTGTTTATGCTGAATCATATGTTTATTAGTCCATCGGTACTAGAATAAAGAATGAACATGAAAGAAGTAAACTAAAAACAGAGGATTTATTGGTGGGATGTAAGTCACTTGCCACAATGGTGGGTTGTGAGTTGTGGTGAGGATCTGTGATATGTTGTTGGGATAATAGGATATATATTGGACAATAGGTTGGTTGCAGTGGATTTCAGGAAATGTATTTAATCAGTGACAGTTGCAGCAATATGATATAGCAGCTGGTAAAGTGTTCAGTAGCAGGCATCAACTGAAATCAGTTACAGAGTACAGCATCAATATCATTGACAATTTAGAGGGAATACTGGCAAATATTCAGTGAGCTCAAAGAAAATAGAGCACACACAAAATATTTGTAATAGATAATAAACCAATGAGTAAATATTAGAAAAACTGCACATAAGTCATAAATATGTAACTGCAAATAACACCTTTATTAAAATATCTTTATATAATATATAAAAAGCCTGAAAATAGCTCTAAACAAGCTTATTTATTTATTTTTAATGATAAATGCTACAAGAGAAAGTACCTGAAGACTTTATCTATGATGGTCCCCATCCTCAGACCCGTTTCGAGCTATGGCTTTCTTCAGTGAGGAGCTAGAACAATAGAATAAACATTAAAATATCTTTATGAAAACTTACTTTATAATCAATAATTAAAATTATGAAATATAAATGACAGAAAATATGTTTAAAAGATTTTAAAGCTTTTTTGCAAATAATAAAATTTCTAAAAATGTAAAGATGCATTCATAAGAATTGAAACAGAGGACAGCACTTTTGCAACTGATGACATTGAACCAATTAGCTAATTATGTACATCCCATAAAGTTGAATTGTTATGATCAATAAATAAATATACTTAGTATTTAATCTATTGATATTACAAATAATAGGGATAATATTATTTATATTAAATGCTTTTATTTACCATGCACTGAAAAGAAAAAGTAATTTTTCTTCAACCACAGTTGGGGTTTTTAGATTTAACTTGAAATAATATCATGGGGGAGAGGGTTTAGAATTTGATTAAGTCAATCTCTATTTTTTATAATAAAGGATTGACTTAATTAATTTCTGGACCTCTTTGCTTTTATTTCAAGTTAAATCTAAAAACCCCAATTATTTTTTTTAGTGCACAGTCAATAAATGTACTTAATATAAAAAATTATTTTTAAGTTTTTAGTACTAGCACAATAAATGAAAATGTAAATCTATATTGTACTTTAAATTGACTGGACACTTATAGTTGATATATATATATATATATATATATATATATATATATATATATATACATCACTAGCTAGATATTTCTGTTATAAGTTAAAATGTACATCCTTATATAGATATCATATTTAGTACATATACCTAATAATATATATTGCACCATTATTTTGGTACAACCTGTATTTGGTATTTTAACATAAAAAAGATTGTTGAGAGAAAAGTATGTATTTTAAAATGTAATAATATATATATTTTTAAAAATGCAGATTTTTTTAAAGATAAAAAAATAATGCAAATAGCATATTTCTTGTGGACGTAAGGAAAAGGAAGCATGACTTGGTTAATTGTATATGCTTGGAAATAAAGTATATAAAAGTGTATAAAACACCAAGATGACCTAAAATAGTACAACGTATATATAAATAATTAAAAATGTAAAATATTATTTTAAGTAAAAAAAATGTTTAACATTTTTATTTTGCTTAAAAATTTAAAAAGTTTTCCAATACTATATTGTAAATGAGCTTCACTTAATACATATAATTTTACATTAAATCAATTTCACACATATAATATAACGGATGAAACGATGACCACTAGCCCCAAAAGTTGAGGGCGCCAGATATAATGGACAGAATGATTACAAATAATCCCAAACATTGCTAACACCAGTATAATGGGGCAGTACTCTTCATCACCAGTCATCAACTAACCAAGCCCAATGATGGTGCACCAGATGCAATGGATGGTCAACTAACTTGCAGACTGTACTACTACGCAGATGTAGCAATATGGTGTGGGGATAAGTTAATATGCTCTAATTTATTGCCCCTAATGAAACAATCTGCAGAGACCTACCAGGCTTAGAAGGGAAAAAAGTTGCGTCCAACTATGTTCCGACTGTAGGTCATCTAATAGAGTGCTAATGAGAACCCGATGAAATGCTTAACTGATGATTGCATACTCTTTAATTGACTAATTCTATCCCTATTTAATAATATTAAATGCAATTTAGGTTAGTTCATCCACTTTCACCCTTTTAAATTCCATTATGCCCTAATATTCAAACCCAGAGAGAATACTGCTTTTAACTTCTTTAGCAGGTAATACACACAGCAACACCTGCACCTATATATAGGTTACAACTAGCATTTATTATATTTGTTCCATTTTTAAGCTTTTATATGATAAGAAAAATAGATGTGTGTGCATGCATAATTCTTTATAAACTGTGGAATGTCAGGACAACTCAATAAACCAGAGACTGGAATAATACAAACTCTCAAACATTTATTAACAATAATAAAATCAAGTATAACAACAATAGTAATGATAAAAAAAATAAAAAAATAATAATCATCATATGTACATGTGTCACATGTGAACACCTACCATTTTACTAATTAATTATTCTCCACATTCAACCCTTATACCCCATGATAGAAATCCACCTATGTCACTCATTCTCTACAAATCATAATTATGTATATAAAAAATAAACTTTAGTTATTTAATATAATTAAGATGCTGGCTAGCTAAATTATATATTTGCAGATGTTAACAACCTATTTAACAAGTTTCCCCAATTTATATATATATGATAGAGACAGATACTAATTGATTAGTTAAACATACTGAAAAATATATGTACAAGGTTAATCACAAAATAAAACATATAATATGTATTCTGTATAAGTGTTGTAATTTAATCTATGAAAATAAATTTAGAGAATCTTATCTTAATATTTATGTGGATAACCTGATGTCAAGTAGGTGGGTTAACCTAAATTTTATTTACAATGAAAATATAAAAATATCAAAATGAAAAAAAATGAGGCTTCAGCATCAGAGTGTGAAAATATAACAGATAACAAGACTTAAACAAAATAAATAAATAAATAAACAAAAATTTACAATATTGATTCTTTGACTAAAAAAATTGTAATTGGAACAAAGTTCATAAAAATCATCATAATAGAAGTAGTAGTAGTTGATAGTTAGGCAAGTTGTTCTTCAAAGCAGTTTTACTTAGTAAATCATTTTCCTTAGCAAGGATAGATAGGTACAATGGTATCTCCTGTAGTTGTGTTTAATGGTAAACACCTTGATCCTCATTTGATTCACCATAAAATATTCCAATCCTTATTTACTTTGGACTGCAGGCGTCTTCTTGTGTGTTTACAATAACGTAGAAAAAATATATAGAGAGGTTTAATGCAGCTGGTAGGAAATACCACGACACACAATAGTATGTTTTGCTCTAGCCTATTTTCATATTAAAGTACAATTTAATAATTATTTATAATCATTTATTTGTATTGAATAGTATTAAAGTGCTTTAAATATATATTAGGAAAATTATTTCATTTTTTTATTTTCCAATATTCAGCAGACTTAATTCTCGTTATTCTTTTTGAAAAGATTTAAAATATTCAAATTTACTCCAACAAGTTTAAAACACGATTTAATTATTTAAGAATTTATCAATTATTCTTACTTCTTATTTCATTTTCTTTCCTCTGAATTTGGTAAACTTTTAGTTACAGCATTTGACTTTTAAAAATGTTTATAATTTAACTAAAAGAAAAACTCCATTTTAGTGTTCTAAATTTTAGTTTTAATTGCTGTCTTTTGTTACAGGTGCTATAACAATAAGAAGAATGATTTGTAAACTGTTTTTTGTTTTTATACATTTCACGTGCGTAGATTTCCAGGAACCCTAAGATTTTTAACTGCCTATTGTTTAAATTCATTTAGATTTTTATATGTATTATTTAAATACATTTTATTTATTACAAATAAAAAAAATAAAAATAATATCAGTTTTATTTTCACACACATGCCCACTCCAACTTAACTTCAGGCCATCCCAAATTCATTTAACTATAAATTAATATTCAATTTTAAATTAAAAAAATATATATATATACACATTACAGTTTATTTAATCAAATAGTTTATATATATACAATATTACTTTGTAAAATATTGATCATATTTTATTTTATAATAAAATAATCTATTGTGTATTATATGTATATATGTAATAAATAATAAACAAATAATCTTCCCATTATTAATATAAATTCTAAATGGGTTGGGTTCAATAAATAGGCTTGATCTTTTTAGGAATGTGTGCATTGTAAGCGACCCTTTACAGCATATATAAATGATTAAAAATGTGAAATATTATTTTAAGTAAAAAAAATGTTGAACATTTTTATTTTACTTAAAAATTTAAAAAGTTCTCCATACTATATTGTAAATGAGCTTCACTTAATACATATAATTTTACATTAAATCAATTTCACACATATAGTATATATATATATATCACTAAATATTTCTACAGTAAGTTAATATGTATACCCTTTATGTATATATTATATTTAGTATGTGTACATAATTACTTATGTATAAAAAATCAGTATATAACTTTTCTGATTAAAATTGTTGACATTTTATCTTTTTATATTAAAAAAGCGTTATTAAATGAGAAGAAAAAGATATTTATTTCACCCTTTAGTGGGTTAACAAAGAAACAAACAAACAGATTTTTCAAGTTGAATAAAAGCAGTTAAAAAATCAAAGTGACTCAAAAAATTATGGGTTTTAAACAAACAAACAAAAAATCTAATTTGCAAACGTAATGAAAATTTAAATTTTCAAATGAAAATTTAAAATGGGATTTAAGTAATAATGACAAATTAAAAATCTTATAAACACCCAATTTACAATGAATTATATTAAAAGAATAGATAATTAAATGTAATCTCCAATAAATCTTTATTTAAAAGGAATTCATTTTGTTTGTATTAAAAGATTAACATTGATGAGGAGACACTGCGTGATCTCATCTCCCTAAAACAGGAAATATTTTGTGAAATGAAATACAAAATTAAGGAAATGATGTGATTATTTTGGAAAACAATGTTTAGAATCATTTGTATCAATATATTTTTGATGACTCCTTTGTCTGTTTGTTTTTTATACCAGAGGTGATGAATCAAATAATTCTTTGAACTCATTCTTCAGCATAAATAAATGGTTATTAAAAATATTGAATAATATATAATTGCATGTTGAATATTTGCATTAGTAATGAATGCATAGATTAGATAGGATATAGGATTTTCAATGATATTATTCTCTTCTTTTTTTATATGTTGCTGGTCTGACCAGTAATAGTGTTGCTGTGGAATTAATTAGGTTAGTTGCATACAAATATTTTACATATTTTTAAAATTACTTCTTAAGATAATTCTGTATTCACAAATGGACTACTTGAAAGATTGTGTTTATTTTCATTTTTTAAACATTTTATTAAGGTGCCAATATTATAAAATTTAGATCCATTTAATTGTTGAATTTTAGATTAGTGCCATGTCTGGACTTTTCAAACAAATTGAAATGTGGGGTTCAAAAGCAAACAGAAACATAAATCAATCAAAGAGTCTACTAGGGCACAAACCTTTGGTGTAAATATTTAATACCATAAGATTAAACATTAAAATTTAATAATATAAATTTGATCCATATTTTATCTTCTAGTACAATATTAACAGATTACTATTTTCAAAATATTGATTTACCTGAAGATTTACAAAAATCATAATTCTGAGGTTCTTAAACAACCATATGCCCCACTTATAACATTCAGCTTGGATGTCACTGGGTATTGAGGCCACTCCAGTTATTTTGATTTTATTTGCTACTTTTAACTTGATGCATTCATCTATCTACTGACATTTCACCAAATTTCTTTTGTAACTGTTCTCTAGAGTTATCTACCTCTTAATAATGTATATTCTTGGCCTGTTTTTCTAGAAATGACTAATTTGTTTTCTTGTTTTTTTTTTTTATATCTATAAGTGTTTTTTAACTCTAACCAAAAACTTGTGTATGTCTTTTTGCTAAAAAACTTCTAAGCAAATTTTTATTAGATTATATAATGTTATTTAAATGTCACTTTGTATAAGTTTACAACCCACAAGTATAGGGTTGGTCCAAGAAATTGCACTGGCAGGGGGGAGAGTCTTTTACATATGACAAAAAATATTTAGATATTTTAAAAAAACCCTACTTGCAGATATGCTTTATAATTACTATAAATCAAATCATGAACGAGTTTCTTCGATAAAATTTTTACTTATTTTGAACCAGGATTCTCTAAATAAATAAAAAAAAAAATTCAATAAAATAAAATATGTTTTAGATTTATATGTATTTTATTTTGTTTACTCAAATGTTGATTCAATAAAATTGCACAAATTGATATTTATAATTTATAAATAATTATTCATTATGTAATTAATTTATAAATAATTACTTATTATTATTTATAAATTATAAATACGACTTTGTGCAATTTTATTGAATCAGTATTTGAAAAAATAAAATATAATGCTAAATCATCTATGCACTTTACTACTGTTACACAATGATTTATTTACCATCCTCTTTTACAGTTTACAGTTTCGATTGCCCCAGCAATCTTCTTCAGAATTCTTATATTTCCTAACTTCAATGTAAAAAAAAAAATGTTATTTTCTTAAATGCCCTGTTGTGAAGCTATTAATAGCATAATCATGATTTATTCCTTTTGAGAAGTTCTATTCGTTATATAAAATTGCTAACAAAGAGAATCGATCTTGACTTACACTGATTTCACATTAACATGACCAATAAATTGTGACATATTTAAATATGTACATTATACAATGCTGAAAAATATGTGCCACTACACAATCAGAACTTTTAAAATTGTATTAATTCACATGTAATAGACATTGTAAAATTGACAAATTACAGAATTTCAGCAAAAATAAAAATAGAAATGTAGTTTCACTTACCAAGTGATATATATCTATTTTTACAAAAGTTATAAAGTGGGATGTTGTGATGTTGCACCTTTCCACATAGCTGTGTGGACATCTATGCACATGGATTAACATTAATGATTGTAATTCACACTTTTTCCACAGAACTCTATGCTTTTCAGAATCCCACAAGTAATGTTTTAAATACGTGATAGGTTATTATGCATGATATCTATATTTGAATTTCATAGTTGGAGAACTTTTTGCTGGTTCTTAGTAACAACTAAATTTATAGAATATTTCCATTTCAAAACAGGCAAAACTCTCCATAGAGTAGTGCTACTCAGTGCAAACTATAGTAATCAATGAATGTCAGAAGGCTTGTGCATAAAATCCCTATCTAGTGCCTACTCATTCAATATTCCCAGACTAGTTTCTAGCTTGTGGCTTTTATCAGTGAGGAGCCTTGGATCTGAGAGCACTGTACCTACTGATGAAAGCCACAAGCTAGAAAATAGTCTGGGAATATTGGATGAGTAGACACTAGATAGGGATTTTATGCAGAAGCATTCTGGCATCCATTGATTACTCTAGCTTGCACTGAGCGACACTACTGTATGAAGAGTTTTTCCTGTTTTAATAACAGTTATGAGCAAGCATAACAAATGGTGATCATGTGATATTTAGTGGTTTAATACATTTCCATTTTAATTGTATTCTCTATTACAGAATATATATGCAGTTTTTTGTCTTATAAGGACCATTCACAAGTTAATAGATTGCTGCGATCTGTGACTTTTAGTGTTATTTATATGAACCAGTTTTCCCAAAAATAATATGATGGGAAAAATGAATTCTAAATACTGTTTGAATCTTTATCTTGTCCTATATTATTTAGTGAATTTCTATCCATAACTTTTAGGAATTATCTCATGCTTGTATTTTCTCTAGTAACATTTGTATTTTTGTTTTAGCTTCTTGGGTTGTTTATTTTTGGTATAAGTATGGGCAATTCAGTTTGAAACTTTCGGTTCATAAACATCACTATCAGGGATTTAGTCACAGCTGTGCATGGAATCACGTACTGGAAAAATATTCCATTTATGGCTTCTTGCATATTTTCATCACTTGTTGTATGTAATATCTGCTTAAATTGAAATTCACCTTTCTTGGCAATCATGTTTGATTTAGTCTAATTATGGAGGGTAGTTACATGTTGCAATGCCACCTGACTAAAAAGCATCAAATCGAAAAGAAGAAATTCTGTCTTGTTATATCATACCATATATCTCAAAAATCCATGGAATACAAAATTTCTTTTAAGATATGAATGGTTTCATTTGAATAATACTTTTTGTTCGTTTTTTGCCCTCTTTGACTTGGGTAACAACTAGAATTACAAAGATATGACAAGGGAATGTGCCTGCAAGTTCTATGTGCATTAAACTCCCCGGGCAGTTTTGCCAGACCTGTATAGCCAATGCACCTTAGTCTCCATGGTTTTTCAGAGTTTTTACAAAAGTATTTCATGGGCAGGGATTTTTTTATGGATTGTTACAATTTGAAAATTTTATATATTTTTAAAAATTTGTATCAGTAGCAGCCCACTGTTGTCAGGTTGTTAGCATTAATTATAACAGGATTACCTTAAAGATGTACATTTAAAATCTGGGAGTATCTCTGAATGGAAGGTCAGTAATTGTTCACCAAATATAATATTTTTATAAATAATTTCTAAGGATAGATTCAATAGAGATCAAACACGGCACACTATATAGAAAATTACATGCCCCCAAGCAGGGTGCAATGCACTATATTATGGTGAACCAGAAATCCCTCTCTATTCAGATTTTGCAGCACCAATATCTTTATAGATAATCCACAGATAATTCCCAAGCATAAGTCAATTTTCTTTGAGCAACAAAACATCACAGGCCATAGGTTTGAGTGCACATCTTTCACCATAGCATGCATCAAATGAAATGACTCTAAGTGGAAGGTCAAAGAAGCTTGGTATATAGCTAACAACCATAATGCCATAAATCATAAGGAATCCAGTTTTCTACATTTCTAAGAAATGACGTTGATTTATAAACAGTTTGGATAATGTATTGTCTATATGTATACAGATCTATACAATCAAGAACATTATAATTCTATGACTATGAGAACATTTAACAATCTTGAAAGAGCATCACATGATCACATTTCCTATACTAGCACATTAAATTTTGATAAACAGAGCAAAACTCTCCATACAGTATTGCCACCTGTGCTAAACAGAGTAATCAATGGATGCCAGAAGGCTTGTGCATAAAATCCCTATCTAATGCCTACTCACAATATCCCCAGACTAGTTTCTGGTTTGTGGCCTTCGTCAGTGAGGAAACTAGTCTGGGGATATTGGATGAGTAGGCATTAGATAGGGATTTTATGTACAAGCCTTCTGGCATCCATTGATTACTCTGTTTAGCACAGGTGGCACTACTGTATGGAGAGTTTTGCTCTGTTAATCTTGAAAGAGCTTATTTTCATTCAATTTATAGCTTTTTTATAAATGTATGGCAGAGCATATGACTTTAATTTAAATATAATATAACTTTATTAATAGATAGTTGTCCTTACATGTCCCTCAAAAATTTACTGAGAGTCTATTGTCCCATCCACTCTTAACTCGACTTAAAACATCTGGTGGCTGATATTTTTTTTAGACTAGATTATTATGTTTTTACTGTTGACTATATTAATCAACTAATGGTTTTTAAAATATATTGCTATGTGTCATATTGGGTTATAAGATATATGCACCAGCCCATTTTATCTGAGGTTTAAGCCTGTGCAATGTATTAACTGATGACCTTTTGTGAATTGTAATTTGTAATCCTAGACTGATAACAGATTATAAGTAATCTACCATTCTAAAGCTTAAGACTATTTTGCCTAAAATAGCTTCACAAGAAGCTCGTGAATTTTTATAATTTCAGTCATTAAAATATTATTAAAATGTTAAGATAACGTACATTATTATTCCAGTGAAATAATGGATGGCTGGGTTTTAATAATATTGAAAATCAATTTATTGTGGGTTCTTCAAAATAAAATGTCGATTTTTCCAAAGCAAATTAGATAGGAAGCCGTATGAGCTTTATAAAGTATTGAAACTATTGTACCATGCATGAAATTCTTCACATCTTTGGATGAGCACTAATAGATATTAACATATCAAGAGTTAAACCTGGTATTTCAACCATACTTTAGAAAATAAATTTTGTTAGCATTTTAAATAAATCTCTTAGGATTTAGTTTAGCTTCAAATTTAAAGAGTTATGCATGCATATTATTGCAAGCATTGGTGAAGCTTGTATTGACAGTGAGTTCAGGCTATTCCTTGGTAGTCATGGTATAGTGGCTGAATTAATGTGCAATATGAGAAGCTGTGCCACTATCTTCTAAACCAAAGAATGGGCAATCAACCTCTTTAAGAATCCCTTCCTAAATGACACATTCCACAGATAAAATAGATGCAACATAATCTTGATTGCACTAAATAAAATTCATTCAGTTAGGGAGATGTTTTGATAGTCTTTTTAGGATACCTATGACAGAACTTTGAGGGTGGAATCCCATTGGTATTTGCAATTAGGGGTAGAATTTATCATCTGAGCAAAATAGAATTTCATAATGTTGTAGGGAAAATATCAAGGCCCACATACTGTTTTTGTCTATGCATGGAAATGCATAATTTCTGACCAATTTCAACTTTCCCAACAGTAGTGAGAAATCTCTGGCCATCATAGACTTTCTGTGCTATGAGAATAATACAGCTACGGAAATTGTAACAAAGCTTTATATGGCTGATATGCAAAATGGAATTCAATTGTAAATTTTAAAAAATGATGCAGATGAGTTGATAATCTGCTTAATCTTTAAGAATATGTGAATGGGAATGAAAATGAGGGGAGGTACTTATAACATTATTTTCATGACACTAGTTGATAATACAATATCATTGCACTTTCACAATTTGCCCAAGCAAGTGCTACAAAAATTGTTTTTAGGGGATTGAACCAAAGATATTTGTCTAGGATAAACCAAGTTACACTGCATTCTTAATGGTTTGTTGGCATCAGCAATTCATGGCTATAGCATGAACCTGGGCTCAATGCATGCTCTTTTAATAGTTATTTCTATCAAAAGCAGTTTCTCCATGTCAATTATATAAGTTAATTTAATGTATTATATATCTGTATTACTAATCGATTATGGTTGTGTATTATATATCTGTATTACTAATCGATTATGGTTGATTTCATTATATCAATCTCTACCTTGTACTTATTTGTAAACATTAATTCTTATTAAGCATAGAGTCAACACATAAATACATATATAAAGTTTTAACCGTAACACTATGTGCCTTGGGTGCTTAATTTTACCATAAGAAGGGCCTATACAAATCTTAAAACAAGATTACGACTTTATAAAGATAAGATTGGTCATTTTATCTTCAACTTACTTTCTAATTATACAGGCAAATCTAAAGCATTTCGATTTGAGAGTGTGAAACTAGTAAGTTCTTCACTATTAAGTCCACCACTTCGTTTAGAAATTAACATTCGAGAAATCTTTCGATTCACAGCGAGTTAATATTTAGATCTTATAATTAGAAATATTTCAAATCAATTTGAAAAAAAAAAAGAAACATTATTTTAGATTTATTATCATTTATCTTTAGTTCTTTTTGTGTTTCGCCATATTATATTAGCAACTTTTTTTTGGAAACACTAAACATTATTTACCACAACACTACTATCATTTGAAAAATCGAGATGATTTAAGAATGGGTGTGTTTTTATACCCTTAATTTTCCATTTAATTTCACAAAATATTTATTGCAAAACAGTTGTAAGAAGTTTTGGAAGGATTGAGCCACTCTGAGTTCTAAAAATCAACAGATATAATTTAATAATAGCAATTCATTGTTATTTATTTCTTCATCAATTATTTAAAAGCATGCCCCTTTACTTAAAGTTTGATATACATACACATTAAAACTGTATTTTCTATTACGGAATTCTTTTAAATAAAGATTTATGCAAAATCAAATTTCCATCTCATTGTAAATTGTGATTTTATAATATTTTTAATTTACCTTTATTACTTAAATATCGTTTGGAATTTCCTTGGATTTGGTAATTAAATTTAGACTAGATTTTATTTTTTATTGAACGATATATTTTTTTAAAATCACGTTGACAATTCAACCTCGGCCAATATTGGAAAAGTGCTGCCCTCTTTGTTAGATCTTATGACTTTTACTTAACGATTTTAGAAGTTTTATTGTTTGCATAAAATCTTTCAAAATCTTTTAAATAGACTTTCCAAGTTTTCATAATCATTAATTCCTTCTTCTAAAGTAAGGTGTTGTGAAGGCATTTTAAGACATTTGAAAATTATAAAAATTTGCAATGAAAATTATTTGGAGTTTGAACTTACATATTTAAAGATTCTTTAAATAATACTGCTACAAGGATAGTGAGTTCGTTTTCTTTTTGAGTAACAGTTAATAAGTTGTGCGATAAAATTTTATCGTAGAAAAATAACTGTTATTTAATGATTTGTTTAAATACATTATTTGTTTTAGGAAACTTTTTAGTGGACAAACGTATATTTCTTAGCAGCTGTATTGAATTTAAGTATTTAATATTTTGGTCAAAAATTACCTTCCTAGATGTAGGACACCATTCTAAATGCACTGCAAGATGCATTCAAGGATCCCCTACCTCAGAAAATGATGTTCCCACTCTGCTTTGTTTATTCCAATTGTTTAACTATTTGGCAAAAATTAACTTCATATGTTTTGAAGCTAAATAAGATAGCCTATACTTGCTTATTTTACATTCAGACAGACCGAGTTCAGGCAGCATATGTTTCTGAATGTTCTGGTTAGCCTGATTCCACCCTCTGCAATATTTTTTTGTACTTTGATGCCTGCTTCTGGGATATTTACCTGCTTCGACAATACACTGCTATTTCTGCTACTGGTTGCTAGTTTTCCTTGCCGACATTTTGCTTTTGTTTCTGGGTGTCTTCCATTGCTGTTGATATAACACCTAATATAGATCTTCCAAGTGAGCCAGATTTAACTTCCTGGCAGTAGTTTTTATTCTGATGTTTTCTTCTGGAATATTTACCTGTGGACATCATCGACTTGTACATCGGCCACTAATTGCTAGCTATCTCTGTCTGTTGTTTGTCTCTGCTTCTGGATCTACAACTGCCACAAATATACTGTCCAATAAAGATCCTGCTATTGATTGTGATGCCTTAGAGACATTACATATTTATCAGCCTTTCAAACTTGGTCATGATTTTTAATATGGTTTCCTAATGTTTAACAATATGGTGTGTTAAAGCACACTGCCGTTGCTTTTTTGGATGATGGAATATAGATACATAACTTTCTAATAGTCACTTTCATGGATTCTGGCCTTCTGTCATATACAAATATTGCTCCTAATTTTTTTGCAAACTTTCCAGCTGTAAATAGGCTTACTGTCTATTACTGTTTCTTCACTTTCATTATCCAGTAGATTAATTTATTCCAACCAGAGGCTATCTTGACCAAAGCTCTACATTCCTGGATTAATGTTTTAATAAACTCAGTTCCAATCTCACATTCAATCACCCATTATTTCCATCCACCTTGACCTCAATATTTTCTCATACATTTAACCATTTCCCCATTGATAATAGCCCAGTCATTACCTCTCACACTATTACAACTAATTTTTTTGAATCTAAAGCACTGATTACAAAAAGCTCTATTTCTTTACTCCATGAAAAGGAGTAAACTGCAACTACAACATTTCTATTAAATTAACAATCATTCTATTCATCTAGTGTCAATTTTTCATAATTCTCAATTTTTCCAAGTCGCCATCTTGAATTTTAAAAAAAATTATAACAAATATAATTTATAATATTTTTTCTGTTTAAATGCAATAAATATAAAAATATGAACATTGTTAAATAGAGAAAATATGAAAGAATGCAATAAAGCTGATAAAATAGTCATTACTTCAAAAGAAAATTAAGAAAAAAAGATTTTTAATACTTTTTAAAATGTTTATTTTTACATTGGTTCACAAATTCTAAATTTTGAAAGTTAAATGTTAAAATGACATTTTCTTAAACAGCTTCATCACATTTGTCTTAAAATGCTGGAAAAAAAGATATATAACATTACTTACCTGAGATAATTTTTTATTGAAAAAATTATAAAAACAATGTGATTGGTGACTTTCATTTTTACTAGCAGATTCAGACCTTGTCCTTCCATGCAGGGTATCTGCTAGTCCTTCAATGCAGGGTATCTGGTAGAAATACGTTTGGTTTTAGTGGGGGCAAAAAAAAAATAACAGTAAGAACAGACCATGAGATATTATGCAAAGAGAACTTCGGTAAATTGTAATATATGAAAAAATATTATATTTTTGAATAATGGCGGGAGGGCGATCTGATATAGTTATTCTTTTTAAGCAAAAAGTGTATTCAAAAAAATAAATATCAAACAAATAAAAATTTCTGTCAAATAAAATGAATAAAAACAAAGCAAATCAATAAACATCAAAATAAAAAAAATTATTATGAGCCCTGAGTATACGTGTGAGAGATGATGGTCTCGACAAAATGATAAGTGCTGGTTCAGCATGAAATATGTGTATTGGGGATCATTTATCCTTTTCACATGTGTGTGTGATCATGTGTATCAGTTGTATGAGATAGAGTGGGTTTTACAAAGCAAATCAATAAACATAAAAATAAACAAATTTATTATGAGCAACTGAGTATACATGTGTGGGAGATGATAATCTCGCCAAAATGATGAGTGCTGGTTCAGTACAGAATGTGTATTAGAGATCATTTATCTTTCTCATGTGTGTGGTCATGTGTATCAATTGTATGAGATAGAGTGAATGGATTGAGGAGCTTGAAAGTCCATGTTCAAATACCCTATATTACAGTGATCTATGAATATCCTGATTTTATAAATTCTATCAGTGCCTTAAAATATATTCTATTTTCAATACATAATTTTTTATCAAAAAATAAAAAAAAGGCAGTACTCACCGATTGATGGGAAAATTTAGGCCTTACATTCCTTTCTTTTTTAAATCAAATTCGTATATCATTTTTTTTACAAGAGAAAAAAAAATTCTTTTTTTTTAATTGAAATAAATAATAGTGTTCTTTTTAATATATATATTAAATCATAAGTGCACATCCTTCTTGTTTAAAAAAATTTTCAATTCTGTAATCTTTTAATCAGTGCTGCCCTCTTTTTGGTTTTTTTATGGACTCATTCAAAGGCAATTACAATATAGATTTCCAAGCATTTTTATATTGTAAATTACATTTTTTTTTCAAATCATTAAAGCAAAAATTTATATGCTAGTAAAATTCTGTACACAAAAAAAATAATTCAAGATTCTTTATGATTAGTGCAATATTTGTTGAGATTATAAAGTCACAAACAATCTTTCACATTTATATAGTAATATAGATTTAACCCATAAATAATAATTCAATTTTTTAATTTGATTCTTACATGAACATTATATATATTGCAACCTTCGGTTTTTGTCTTAAAGATGAATGACAAGTTTTATAGTAGCATAGTATCTATAAAAAAAATTTCAATAGATTTTCTGATAAACAAACTTTATTACTACTTAATAATTAAACGTTTACATGTCTGATTAGCCAAATTAAAAGAACTTTTATAATTTTATGATTTAAAAAGTAATTTTAAGAGACAGTTTATAATGTTTGAGTCCCTTTAGTAATTTTATTACAATTTTAAATATATTACTAATGAAAAGAACTAGTGAGTTTAATTTTAAAATATCAAAATTAAAACAATCTTAGTTTAGTTATAAGAGTTTATTCGAAAGTTAATATTAGTGTAAAACTTTAAAAATAAGTCAAGCATTGTTAGATGAGAGGTCATCATAGCTGCCTTGCAAGAAAGTAGTTGGTTGCAGACAGTTGTGGGTTCGCCTCCTGGACGATGCTATGACATATGAAAAAAACTTTAAAGATGAGTTTAAACCCTTAAGGCTAGGTTGCTAATATTTAAATTAACTGTAAAAATATCATATTTAATCTTAATTGTAGGAAAATTATTTTAATTAAATAATTTCACATTTAGTTGATTAAAGAAGAAATAATTTTAAAACTAAGAATTAATAGAATGGGATATGTGTCGATGCATGCATGGTAAAGTTTTAATTTCTTAAAAAAAAACTTCATTGTTAAACTTAATATTATAGTCAGTCTTCAACATCTTTATTTTAAAAAGATATAGTTAACCAATATTGTGGGGACTAATCAAAAGAAAATAAATGGGATTAAAGAAATCTTGTAAGATAATATTCTGTTTGCAGTAATGTAATTTTTATTGTGTAATATTTTTTATTTATATAGAACATTAAATTAGTTAAATAATTGGTTTTTAAAAAAATGTTTATTTGAAAAAAATGTAATAATTAATTATTGTCCAGACATTATTTTTTTCCAGAAAATTCTGGAAATATTCAAATTATTTACTTTTAGCAATTTTTCCAGGATAGTAAAGAATCTATAACTTTTGATCAATGTAGGTCAATTGAGAGTGATCAAAATGTCAATGTCCAGCCATAAAAAGTGGTCACATGACATAGGTTGTAAATAAAGTTGGTGAATATACCTGCACACACTTGCCTACATATTTTCTTGCAGAAAAGATCAACTATTTCTTATTTTTGCTTAAGTTTCACTGTTTTTAAATCGTTTATTTTGTTTAAACAGTTTTAAAAAAGAGTTACTATTGTCCAGGCTCAATCTTTAAACTTTTAAACTTCCCAGCACTTGAAATTAGATGGAGTATGGAAAAGTCAATAGAATGTTCAACAAAAATTAAATTATTTCCGTACTATTTTGAGATACATTCTTTGTTTCATTAATATTGTTCATGAATTCTGTAAATTAGTGCTGTATTCTTTATTAAGTGGTGTATTGCAGAAAAAGATACAGAAAGCTGTATAGAATGTATTATCACATGTTTGTTTTTACCTGTGGGAATAATTCAAAACAGACATGCTGCTAAGCAGATACAGTCTTGATGCCTTCTTCATAGCCTAAAATTGCAAGGATGCCTTGATTCAAAATGCCATGCCTACATAGTAACTAGACCCTAGAAAGCTAATAAGAAAAACAACACTTCAAACAGATATAATGGCTCTCATAGATTATAGAAATAAGAAACTCGTGGCCATGCTAAGCACCTATTTATACCAATCATTAAATCCAATCAAAGAAATATTGGGTAAGATTAATGAGAGTTCTATTCCTAACTTTGATGTTTATCTGAACTAATAATATAAATTTTTAATGAACTAAAAAGTCTGATGAACTAAACATTATTGCCAATACAATATTAAATTAAATTTGTAATTAAGAACATGTATTATGTAGCTATTCTATGTACTGTTGTATCTATATGTAAATGTTTAATAATATTCAATAGGGTAGTATTAACAAATAATTTTATATTTATAGTATGTACTTACTTATTTATTAAATGTAAATATAGGGAATTTGAACACTACTTTCAAGCATCCTTCAACTATCCACACTTTCTCATACTATTGATATACATGACTACAATAATCAGTGTTCAGTTTCTATTAAGGTAGCAAATCTTCATACTTTAAGAGACAGGCTTCAATCTACTTCAATCTCCAACTCTTCAGCCATCCATACTATTGAAAATATGAAGATGGAAAGCCCAAATCCCATGCTGATGCCAATGTTATTGTTATGTCCATGTTATATATATGTATGGGAGATGATAATCTGGACCAACTGATGAGTGCTGGTTCAGCACAAAATACATATATTGGTGATTATTTATCTTTTCTACATATGTGTGTTCATGTGTATCAATAGTATGAGATAGTATGGATAGTTGAAGGGTGCTTGAAAGTCTGTGTTCAAATCCCCTATATTTACAATAAAGCTCCAGATATATGAAGAATGTCAGTATTTAAAATATTACACATTAAGCCTGCATCATTCCCATCTCTCTTCTGTGTATTTAAATGGATAAGGTCCTATACATGAGGAGTCAGAGTGACTTGAGGTCAACATGGGCATAATAATAATATTGGTATCAGCATGGGATTTGGGCTTTCCACCTTCAGAATTTCAATGGTATGGATGGTTGAAGAGTTGGAGGTTGAAGTAGATTGAAGCCTGTCCATTAAAATATGAAGATTTGCTATCTTAATATAAACGGAACACTGATTATATATGGGTGTGGGAGATCATAATCTGGACCAACTGATGAGTGCTAGTTCAGCATGAAATGCATATATTTGTGACTATTTATCTTTTTTACATGTGTGTGGTCATGTGTATCAGTAGTATGAGATAGTGTGGATAGTTGAAGGATGCTTGAAAGCCTGTGTTCCAATCACCTATATTTACAATTAAGTTCCAGATATATGAAGAATGCCTGTATTTCAAACATTTGTTTATTAAATCTATGTGGTAACTTAAATTCAGCAATCTTTATTATTTAGATTCCTCCATATATGAATGCTAATACACGCAACTAATTTGTTAAATCTCCATAAATAAAAACCAGATAACAAAACTTGTAATTACAAAAGAAAAAATTCAATCTTTAATAATTAATCTTGTGACGATAGATAAGGAGGTAGATAGGTAATTATGTAGGTAGGTAGGACAGTAGCTGGGTAGGTTGGTAGGGAGAGAGATGGATAGATAGATAAAGAGATAGATAGGTAGAGGTAAATAGGTAGTTATGTAGATGGGTTGGTATGTAGGTAGAGAGATAGGTCAGTTGGTCAATCAGTAAGTAAGTGGGTAAGTCAGTAGATGGATAGATAGAAAGAGAGGGAGGGCGATAGATAAATAGATGGACAGAGATAGGCAGATAGACATAGATAGATAGATAGATAGATAGATAGATAGATAGATAGATAGATAGATAGATAGATAGATAGATAGATAAAAGTATCCTTTACATCAGGGGTCCCCAACCTTTTTGCACTTAAGAGCACATTCTATAATACCAGCCAGGTGGCGAGCACCATTTATTTTTTCAATGTAAATTTGTAGTTGGATATTGTTAATAATACACATAATGTACAAAAAAATATTTATTTCAAAAATAAAATTTTAACATATAATTAACGTTTATATTTTTATGCTGTAAAAGTATAGTATGCCCTACAATTTGATTACAATATAATACAATAATTTATAAGAAATTTTAAAAATTAAATTTATTTGTATCAGATAAATAATTTTTTATCTTGTTCGAATAGCGGCGGACACACGTAAAATGGTCTGCGGGCACCATGGTGCCCACGGGCATAGGGTTGGTGACCCCTGCTTTACATAATCAACCTGCAGCGCAAAGATTTATTTCTCTCTTTACAAAGAAATAATACTAACAAATTATTAGATCGGTAGTTGTGTTTAATTAGTTTAGACTGCCTTTATGGTGGGAAAAGTATTTAAGCTTGCTTACAATTTTTTTTTTTTTTTAAATCATTTTACTTGGATGCGAACTCCAGCTCAGGGGCATGGCAAATGAAGATATCATCTACTATGGTTTAAGAAACTTCATATATATATGTAAACGTGAGCTAAATTTATGTAACTAAAAAAAAACAATAATAAAAGTTCATCGTTGAATGTATTGCTATAATATTACCAATCTACTATCTTCACTATGAATAGATTTGATAGTTTATAGTTAATTTTTTTGATTAGCATATATTTCTGGTGTATATATTCACTTATAATTGCATGAAGGAAAAAAAAGAGAATTCAATAATTTTCTATTGCCAAAAAGTTAAGCAGACAAAAAAAAAAAAAAATTAAATTATTTGCAAATAATATGTCAGAACAACAAACAAACTCCGCTCGTGACAAATTAGCCCAAATAATTACGTATTTTTTAAAAAGTTTTATATATAATAAAATTCTTACATCAATGTGTATATATATAAACACAATGATTTATATGTCTTGTTTTCTAAATTATTCTATACTTAGAAAGAAGAACTTAAATAATATCATCTGTCATCGTTTCATCAATAAGGTCTCACACTTTTCAGCAAAAGAAACAGGTGTATTTTGACTTTACATAACATTAATCAGTTTGATATAAGATTTCAGCTAAGGAAAGTCAGGTTTTCTTTCCATTTTTTATAAGGAGAGAAAAAAAAGGCTCTATCTTTATTGCTAATTAACAAATAAACTAGTATCTGTGTTTTACTCCTTTGGTGAAAATGAATTAATTGAGGACCATTTCCTGCACTTGTGCAGCGAATTTGAAAGAGATCTTTTATTCCATAAAACAGAAACAACTTTTTCTAATGAAAAAATCTAATGACATCAGAGCAAATATCGCTTAGCTATCATTACCTGCCGAAAAAAAAAAAAAAAAGCGTTCGGGCAACAATAACGAGATTATAAGCCTAATTGATTTATAAGCAGTACATCTGCCAATATCTGCTTAAGAAGTTCAATTTATTTACTTCTTATTATCAGTAGCGCTAGAACTTGTACTATTTTACAAACTTCACAAGCGAAATAGTGTAGGGAAAAATAATCAACACACATCTTCGAAGAGCAAGACAAAATACAGATTCATTTTTTTTTACAAAACTAATTTAATTAATAATAGTGAAATTTAAGGTACTACTATTCACTTTGTCCCCGTCCGAAATAGGCAAAATTGGATGCTATAACGTAAAAGCAAATATTTACTATAAGTTTGAGTAATCAATAGATACCGCAATGGTATAATGCGGAAACATCCTAATCCCCAGACCGATGTTGTGATATTCTTAGTTTTACGATCATTATTTATTATGTTATTTTAATACACAATTTATTTTCCATATGTCATAGCATCGGCCGGGACGCGAACCCACAACCGTCTGCAACCAACTATTTGCTTGCATGGCGGCTGCGATACCTTCCGGCTAACAACGCAAGACTAATACACAATTTGTTACAGAGTTTGTCTGAAGGTTTGCGATGATGGCAGTTTAATAATAATTATAAAAATTATTTTTTAAAAAAAGTAGTGTTTATCTCCATTGTTTACTTAATTCAGCAACCGTATCAAATTGTGATAATTACAGAACTTAAAAATTAAACAAATTCACCTCTCATATTACTGTTTGATTGCTAATCGATTAAAATTAATCAATTTTACAGTTTCAACTGACCAGTTATCTTCTTCAGAACTATAAGATATGTATATACACATAACACAAATAGTTTATCATATATCCCATTATAAATTGACTCATTTTTTATATCTTATTCTATATACAGATATATATGTATACTTACAAATTTATATATTCATCAATGAAACTATACATATATATTATACGTCATTGAATATGCAGTTTAATTGAGGAATATATATAATAAAGATATCAAGTCAGATGTCACATGACTTAATTTATCAAGTTTGTATTACAAATGTTATGTAATGAGCTTGCAAATAGCTCTTAACGAGCTTTTGAATATCCCCAATCTCAGACCTGTTTCTGCTAGTGGCTTCCTCAGTGAGGTGTTAGGATATTCAAGCATTTGATTTAATACACTAGAACAAGCCCAGAATTTTATCTAATGGATAACTATTAAATAGAAAATCTAAAATTTTAATACATCCATATGTCTTCCAATCCAGCTATCTAATTTAAATAGCCATACGGGACTGAACCAAGTTCATATACACCATATGTTAATAGCTTTAGGAATATAAAATCGCCAAAGTTCTTAATAGCAAAAATAAAATTACAAAGAAATCAGTCATATGTCACATAACCTAATCTAAAAAGCTTGTATATAGCTTTAGCAATATAAAATCGTTAAAGCCTTAATAGCAAAAATAAAATTACAAAGAAATCAAGTCATTATGTCACATGACATATGTCATATAATGAGCTTGCAAATAGATTTTAACAAGCTTTGCAGAATATCTCCAACCTCAGATTATATAGCTATTTAAGTTAGATAGCTGGATTGAAAGACATATGGATGTCGGAAAATTTCAGATTTTCTACTTAATAGTTATCCATTAGATAAAGTGCTGGGTTTGTCCTGGTATTTTTAATCTAATGCTTTAATATCCTAGCACCTCAATGAGAAAGTCACTAGCAGAAAGGGGTTGGGAATATTTTGCACAGCTTGTTAAGAGCTATTTGCAAGCTCATTATATAACATTTGTAATAGAAATTTGATAACTCAGGTCATGTGACATATAAGTTGATTTTGTTGTAATTTTGTTTTTGCTATTAAGGCCTTGGCAGTTTTATATTGCTAAAGCCATTAATATATGGTGTATCTGAACTTGGTTCAGTCCCATATAGCTATTTAAGTTAGATAGCTGGATTGAAAGACATATGGATGTCTGAAAATTTCAGATTTTCTACTTAATAGTTATCCATTAGATAAAGAGCTGGGCTTGGCCTGGGATAGTAAATCTACCTGCTTGAATTTCCTAGCACCTCACTGGGGAAGCCAGAAAGCAGTCTAAGGTTGGGGATATTCTGAAAAGCTTGTTAAGAGCTCATTATATATATATATTTGTTATGTATATATATATATTACTATATGAAATAGGATATAAAAAATGAGTTAATTTACAAAAAATATATAATGTTAAGATTGTTTGTTTAAATCAGGAGTGAGAAACCTCTAAGTCTAGTCAGGTTCCCAAAAGCTCTCAATCTGATCCTCAGACATTTTCACAAATGTATATAAAATGAATCTGTATAAAACTTCTATTTAAGCAGGCACATAATGCTGTGCAAATATATTTGTAAATATTGAATTAAGAGTTAAGTAAAATAAAAAAATTATTTCTTCATGTACATTTTTTCTTTCCCCAACCTTTATTTTATTCAATCAGAGGTGCAATTTTCTAACAAATTATCTATATTGTGTGGTCTATCTGACTACGGATTTAATCTATGATGCTGAGAGCATTTTGTTTGTTTTTATAATTATTTTCACAGATGAATGTATAACTAGCAAAAATAAAACTCAAATTTTCTTTTTTTTATTATTATTATTATTATTATTATTATTATTATTATTATTATTATTATTATTATTATTATTATTATTATTATTATTATTATTATTATTATTATTATTATTATTATTATTATTATTATTATTATTATTATTATTATTATTATTATTATTATTATTATTATTATTATTATTATTATTATTATTATTATTATTATTATTATTATTATTATTATTATTATTATTATTATTATTATTATTATTATTATTATTATTATTATTATTATTATTGTTGTTGTTGTTGTTGTTGTTGTTATTATTATTATTGTTATTATTATTATTATTGTTGTTGTTGTTATTGTTATTATTATTATTAATCTGACTACAGATTTAATCTATGATGCTGAGAGCATTTTGTTTGTTTTTATAATTATTTTCACAGATGAATGTATAACTAGCAAAAATAAAACTCAAATTTTCTTTATTATTATTATTATTAAACCATTAAGCATCACATGATCACATTTCCTATACTAGCACATTAATTGTTGATAAACAGAGTAAAACTCTCCATACAGTATTGCCACCTGTGCTAAACAGAGTAATCAATGGATGCCAGAAGGCTTGTGCATAAAATCCCTATCTAATGCCTACTCATCCAATATCCCCAGACTAGTTTCTGGCTTGTGGCCTTCGTCAGTGAAGAGCTTTGGATCTGAGAGCACTGCATCTAGATCTTAGGATCTAATGCAACCCTCTAGCAAACACCTTTTATCTCTACTTAACTACAAAACTATGAGAATGAAATTGAAAACACAAAAAATATTTTCAATCTAAGCTCAATAGCTTATATAGTCATATGGGTCTGAACTCAGTTCAGCACCCATACATTTTGGTGTCTTTGGCTCTTTTACAACCATAGCCACCACTATCCTATTAGGCAGGATTGGTGGCTATGGTTGTAAAAGAGCCAAAGACACCAAAATGTATGGATTCTGAACTGAGTTCAGACCCATATGACTATATAAGCTATTGAGCTTAGATTGAAAATATTTTTTGTGTTTTCAATTTCATTCTCATAGTTTTGTAGTTAAGTAAAGATAAAAGGTGGTTGCTAGAGGGTTGCATTAGATCCTAAGATCTAGATGCAGTGCTCTCAGATCCAAAGCTCCTCACTGACGAAGGCCACAAGCCAGAAACTAGTCTGGGGATATTGGATGAGTAGGCATTAGATAGGGATTTTATGGACAAGCCTTCTGGCATCCATTGATTACTCTGTTTAGCACAGGTGGCAATACTGTATGGAGAGTTTTGCTCTGTTTATTATTATTATTATTATTATTATTATTATTATTATTATTATTATTATTATTATTATTATTATTATTATTATTATTATTATTATTATTATTATTATTATTATTATTATTATTATTATTATTATTATTATTATTATTATGATGATGATGATGATGATGATGATGATGATGATGATGATAATGCTTCAATAAAGGCTTTATTGATATCACTGGTTTACACAAGTTTACATCTAGAAAATTTCAAATTTAACATGCAATGAGTAATATTAGGATGAACATATATTAAGGAATTTAGTGGTTACACTTTATGGTTAATGGACTATAACAATATAAAGAATAAAAAACAAAAATAATCAGTTCTAAAGCTTGATGAGCTTATTTAGTTTTGTCTGCATGTCTTTTTGAATGTTAGTTGTATAATAGTTTTCTTTGCAACATTCACAACATTGATGGTTGCCTTAACAATGACCACATTGCTACATATAAGTGGAGGTTGGCTATTATTCTATCTCTACTTTGAATGTGTGATAGTCTGTTGCTAAATGTAGCTGGGTGTCATCTGGTATTATTGCCAATAAAGAAAGTACATCTGATGCACCAGTATGCATATAGTACAAATGTAGCAGCCCTAAGGCTAGGTATTGATCTTCCCTGAAATGCAACTATTATGTGATTAATGATTGTACTCAGTTTTCTGTAGGTATTACACATCATCTGTCATGTTTGGTTAAGTACTACACATTGATAAATAATGTGGTCCAGCATCTCTTCTGATCGATGGCAGAATCTACAGAAAGGGTCAATAGATATGTACATTCTTTTATGATAAAGAAAGTGGGTTGTTGGCAAGGCAATGAGATTCATTTTAATGATAAAATCAAAGTATTTGGGCTCTAGAACCATTTTTTATATTATTATTATTATTATTATTATTATTATTATTATTATTATTATGATGATGATGATGATGATGATGATGATGATGAAAAAATATTAAGACAACAAATCATACATTTGAAAAAAAGTGAACCAATGCATATTTTTTTTTATAGAAAGTAGTAAATCAATGCCTATGATATGTCTGGAAAGTATTTCAATTAATAAAAAAACACATTATTAAGAGACCCTATTTATCAAAACATTCTGACTACAATAAAATTATTTTACAAAAAAAAAAGTACTAAAATAGAAAACTTGAAAAGATGGATCACCAAGTAGCTGACATGTTTTATAAAAAGTATAAATAAGTCAGAAAATTCTGCGAGAGTGAATTATTAAAAAAAAAAAGCAAAATATTTGAAACCATTTTTTGAAGGGAAGTTTCTAGAAGACTGCATCTTAGCTGCTATAGAATTAATCTGTTCAGAACATAAAAGGAAATTTAAGAATACATGTCATGAAGATAAGTTAATGGCAACTCAAAAAAAATGTCATTAAATGTGGAATAGTCATTAATTATAATGGTATTACTTTATTTTTAATTCACACAAAAATATTATGGTCCTAATTTAAAAGGAGAAAGTTGAAATCGGCTTGCCAAGTGAAGAGTTTGCCCAGAATTAATGATTATAGGTAAATTAATCGCATTTTTGATCAAATATGGTAGGCTAATTTTTAAGTCAATAATTTTGTATGGCCTGCAAATAAGATTATAAATATCCAAGTGACCCTTGGCAAAAAAAAGTTTCCCCACCTACAGTTGAAATGATAAATTATTTGTGTACTCATGTATTTATATATATCATGTAGTTGTGAAGAACAACAGGTGGATTTGTTTAATTATTATAATTTTATCAATGCATAAAGTAGAATAACTTGATTATACTTTGTAAAGAAAATTACAAAACTTATGACCAACATGTTAATCTTTTTATATATCACTTTACATATAGACAAATCAGTAATGGAAATGCATAGATTAATGAAAGTCCTTTGAAAGATAAATTGAAATAATTATATGTTGGACCACTTCCACTATCTGATATTGAATGTAAAATATCTTTAGAAAAAATCAAACTTTATTTAAGTTGTTAGTAATAGCACACAGATTAGTATAAAACATGACATTCCAAGTAGTATAGTTCTTTCTTCTTCAGATGTTGCTAGTCTGACCAATGACAGTATTAGTATGGCAAGTGAACCTGGATAGTTAGATTCATGAATATTGAACTTAAGATGATGTTCTAACCAACTAAGTTATTCTACTAAAAGCAACAGTCAATAATATTGAATATTACATATTTTTAGAAATGTACAAATAAAACAATTCAAAGAATCTGCTCACATGATAATGATAAATACCTCCATAAATCAATCTATTAAGATAATATATAATGTCTAGAAGTTATTAATTAACCTTGCTCTTAGAATTAAAAAAAAGTAAAGTAGTCACTGTAGGGATAATTTATTTATTTTTATTACTATAGAACTCTTTATAGAAAAATACAGGCAAAACTCTCCATACAGTAATGCCACTCAGTGCCAACCAGAGTAATCAATGGATGCCAGAAGGCTTGTGGATAAAATTCACATCTAGTGCCTACTCATCCAATATCCCCAGACTAGTTTCTAGCTTGTGGCTTTCATCAGTTAGGAGCCTTGGATCTGAGAGCACTGCACCTAGATCTTAAAACCACAAGCTAGAAACTAGTCTGGAGATATTGGATGAGAAGGCACTAAATAGGGATTTTATGCACAAATCTTCTGGCATCCATTGATTACTCTGGTTGGCACTGAGTGGCACTACTGTATGGAGAGTTTTGCCTGTTTTGGTAACAGTAATGAGCAAGCATAAGAAGTGGTGATCATGTGATGTTTAATGGTTTAACTTTTTGTAGAACTTTTCCATACATTTCGTGATGATGACTCTCTTTTTAATAATAATTCCATATTTTTTTCTTCTTACTGAAATGACTTTTCTTTCAGTATCAAGACATTGTTTTACATTTCTGAGACTTTTATTCTAATCTATAACTGTTTTTTTTTCCATTTCATAATTATTAATTCTTCTTTGTACCATTTTGCAAATCTTCTTAATGGATTGTTTTAAAATGTTTTTATCTTCATTCTTTTTTTCATACACTGATTTGCCTCTCTATAATTATATCAAATATCTTTCTTGCATTTTGTAATAGTATATCAGTTATCTTATTGATTCCATTTAAGTCTAAACTTTCTTTAAAGTGGGTTAATATTTTAAAACATTTTGAAAGTTATAATTTAAGTTCGTTGGAGTGTTTCTGAAAGTTATTAATATGAACTATTAATACTATCTTGTTCTTAGCTTTGGTTTCTAATTTTATATCAATACCTTCCTTAATATCATTCATTATTGATTACTTCTTGTGTTGAATCTATTAAAACAAATGAATAATTTTCTGTTAATCAAGTTATAATTTAATTCTGCTCTATCTTCACTAGGATACTTCATGTCCATTTCTGTTCAGCATTTTTCTCAAAGAAAGAATTCTTAATTTATAGTTTTTCTATGAACTTCATTTCTTTCATCATAACAAAATTTACCCACAATACCTTCATTGTTTAATCATTTATTAATTCTGGAATTAAAGTCTTCCATAACATTTTTTGGTCAGATCAAAGGTATTTCTTTATCCATATAAAAATCTTTTATTTTGTCATCTCAATGGGAACTTTTTGAGACATAAATCTGAATTATCTGCATTTGATATATGCTATTAAGTTGAATAACTAATCTTGCCACCCTGTTTGATACATCGTCAATCACCACAATATTGCTCTTCCAATTTTATAATGAATCCTATTCCACTTATGCTTCCAGTATTTTGGGTCTTAGTTCATGCCCATTTTTAAAATAAATTGTTTGTATCATTTTTACTGTAACTTCACAAAGTCCAACAATGTCCATTTAATATTAGATAGTTCTTGCAAATCAGGTGATCTTCTTTTACTTGAAAATGATCTACTGTTATAGGTATTTAAATAAAAAAAGCATCATTGAATGGTGGTTTACATTAGTGACTTCATCTTTTAGAAATAGAGGCTATAATTTAGTTTTATCTATCATAATTGTAAATATCCATTTAAGCTATCATTCATACACACTTTCATCTTGTCTTTAAAAAATGATATTTAAATAAAAACTATCATCCAACTTAAAAGAAAGACCATAGTGTTTCTTAGTTTTAAACTCAGACGTAAAAATTCAGTAAAGTCACCATATCAGCTGAACATGTTATAAAGAAATGCAATGACAATATTGTATGAAGAGGACTTTAGGAATTTACTCTGCTTGGTTTCTTGAAGGTCTCAAACAGAAACCAAAGGGTTCATTTCAGTTTATTAGTAAAATTCTTTCAATTCTTAAAATGGCCACTTCACCACAATTTTTTCAAATGTATGAATAAAATCATCCGACAAAGTCAAATGACCTCAAAGAGGAATCAAAAAGCTCCTTTCAATTAATGGCAAACTTATTTCTATTTTTAAAACTTCCTCTTCACCACAAATTCTCAAAACATATGAATAAAAACCTCTGAAAAAAATTAAATAATTCCTAAGATGCACTTCACGCTGAATCAGCACTTTTCAGTTGGCCGAGATCACAATCTTTCATATATAACTTTGTTATTTGCTCAGTATTTAACAGATCAAAATCATTACTCTTTGATGTGAAAATGTCTTCTATACTCACAATGTTAACACTAACCATTAAAAATATCAAATCTAGAGACAATCTCTGATTTAGTGGGCAATTAATAGTAATTATTAAGGTATTTGTCTGACATGGTTAAGGTCAAAATTGTGAGTGCCAAAAAAATTGATACTTGTAAATTAATTTAACTTGTTTATAGCAAACTTTGGATTTTAACCAACCAAAAGAATAAGCTGAATTTAAAAGTGTTTTTAGTACAGTAGATCACATCCAAATATTGAGAGGTGCTGAGTTGGCATTATGCTTTGAAGTTGTAGATTATGAAAAAAAAACATTTGATTCTATTAGCTTTTCTTCAGTGATTAAAGCATTGAATCATCAAGGTATAGACTCAGGATATTGTCATATTCTGAAGAATATTTATAAAAATGCAACAGCAACAATTAGATTACATAATGATACTAGGAAAGTCAACATTGAGAAGGGTGTAAGACAGGGTGACTCCATATCTCCAAAACTTTTTATAGCAGTTTTGCAAGAAGTATTTTGTGGATTAAAATGAAGCTAAGGAAGTAAAAGTAAATAGACATTATTTTAAGTTATCTAGATTTTGCAGATGACATAGTTGTTTTCGCAAATAGTGCTTTAGAGCTTCAGGAAATGTTGCAAAAGTTAGCAAGAAAGTAGATTAAAGGTAAATATTAAAAAGACTAAAGTATTGTTCAATAGATTTCTCAAAAGAAGAAAATACAGATTGATAATGATGAGTTATGAGAAGTTAACAACTATAAATACCTTTATCAAATTATTGCTACATATGAAAACATAATGGATGAAATTAATCATGGAATTAAACTTGGTTGAAGTGTTTTTGATTGAAATAACTTAATATTAAAAGGAAATATGCCTATGTGGTTTGAAAAGAAAGATTTTTAATAAATGTGTTTTATCAGTTCTTACTTGTGGATCTAAGACTTTGACACTTAAAAAAAGAGCAATAAGTATGGAAAGATGCATGTTGGGAGTAACAAGAATCATCAAAAATAAAATACGTGGGTGAGAGAACAAACAGATATTACTGACATCATTGAAAGAATTAAGATACTGAATTAGGCTGGACAAATTTCTAGAAGAGATGATAATATAGGGTCAATTAAAAACTTAAACTGGATTTCAAGATATTGCAAAGACCTAGAAAGAAACCACATATGAGATGGATGGATGAAATAAGAAAGTGTGGTGTGATGTAAAGAAGAGAGACTAGAGATCAGAGAAGATGGAAAAGAGTTGATAATGGTTGAAAATAATGGTCATAATACATATACAATGAAGCTAATTATAAAATGTTATGAAAAAGAGATTTTATGTTGTAATATAAAATTATCATCATATAACTTATTTAGGCAATAAAACATATTTATTTATATGCAAAAAACAATATAATTATTTCTCATACGACTGATTTATTAAAAAATAAAATACTCTCAAAACAAAGCATAAGTCAATAATTTTTTTTAAGAGAGTAAAGATCAGACTCTATAAATAATAATAAAAAAATTGGCTTATGCTTTGTCTTGAGAATATTTTATTTAATCAATAAACTAGTCGTATGAGAAGTAATCTTAAAGTGTTACATATTTTGAAACACTGGATTTATATATATATATAGATAGATAGATAGATAGATAGATAGATAGATAGATAGATAGATAGATAGATAGATAGATAGATAGATAGATAGATAGATAGATAGATAGATAGATAGATAGATAGATAGATAAATATGACGATAGGTAAAATCGAAATAAAACAGACTTTTAAAAGACACTTTCAGGGTAAACGGCTCACTAATCTCCCGACTATCTAAGAAAACAATATTAATGAGTAAGTTAACTAATGACGATAAGAGTTTACGCTATTTTTTCTTGCTTTATCCTTTACTTTATAACTACTAGACATCCATTTACTGACCAATAACTCGATGTCCAGTTGGATTGTTTTCAAACTAACAACTCACACACAAAAACCTCTAAGCTCACTGTAACCTGACTGACAAAACTTTAAGGTTTCAACCAGATTTGAATATAAAGTCAAATATATAGTGGCGATGTACCAACAGTAATGTCACGAAGCTTTTTTTATGTATACATGTGTGTTTTACGTTAAATTTATAGTTTTATGTAAAAAAAAAAAAACCCCCACACACAATTATATGTACATATGATGACATTAATATCATCGGTTATGCATGAGTTTTCAAATTTGTTATTTTGTCCTATTTTTATTCAAAGGAAGTTTTATTTTTCATCTAAAAATCATTTTTCTGTTTCAACATTTTTTTCTTAGCTGCTTACATTTGCCACTGACATAGATTGATAACTTCTCTATTGACGGAGAAAAAAATATTAAAGAATCCATCAGAGTATTGACATATGTTTGTATGAAAAATTACTGACTACACTTATAAATGATGTCTAAAGTTAAGATTTCTAAAAAAGAATATAGTCCGTCTTTTAGGCAAAAAGATTATTTATGAATAAAAGCAAAATATATTATTTTTTGCTTATGCAATATATATATAAACGCATGCATTTTTTCATATTTGATTGCACTGTTTTATAATTTGAATTCATAAATGTTTATTTATTTTCAAAAAACAAAAATAAATTAAGAATATAAATTAACTTCAATAATACATTTGTTTAATATATATATGTGCATGGTTATTATTAAGTAAAATATAAAAGTTCAACGTTAATCTGGATTGGTCAAATGAATACCAGTTGTGTGACTGTAATTTCATAAATCTTCCAAGTTAGCACGGATGTGTCATATTCTTGTGACACCGAATTTATATATAGCTTTTTAATAGTTTTATAGATAGTAATAAACACATCCATTTGTTTTGCATTTTGTAGGCTTCAAAATAAGAATATTGTCATTTAGCTATCTAATTGTCAGTCAGTAAATGGATATCTTGTTATTTTTAATTTAGAAGATAAAGCAAAAAAAACATCCAAAGTCTAACCAGCTGGTAGATGACAAATTTTGAAATAATGTCTTTTTCTTCAATATTCTTTTTTGAAAGATGCTGGTACACCTTTATCCCACAATGGACTTTTTAGAAGCTATTTTGTCTTTTATAATATATATATACTAATAATTTTAATTGCAAATAAATGATTTTTCCTGCTTTTCAAATATGTAGTATTAAAAATATAAGTACTTCATGGAACAATCACATCTCGAGATGTCACCAGGACAAATTGCAAGCACATTCTAAAGAACCATTTTTAAACAAGCTTGCAAATACATTTACCTCTTTTGCACACCAATCCAATTTATTTTGTCTGATAAAAGGAGATATCCTCTTTCATTTGATCTTTGACCATATATATTGCAAATTAATCAATCACCAGTAGCCCCAAAGGCTGAAACTTTATATATTAGTGGTGATCATAGCTTGTAAATCAATCAAACCAGCTTATCAATTCAATTATTAATTTAAATTAAATACTAATAATTTTAATCACATGTAAATGGTTAATGTTTATGAAAATAAATACTGCACAAACCAATTACATTCTAGTAACATATTTGGACATGATTGTTCCATAAAGTATATATATATATATATTGGATAATTACATACGCCAAGACTTAAAAGATTACTTTTCTTAATGTTATATAAAGAGCTCGCAAATAAGCTCTCAGCAAGCTTTGCAGAATACCCCTAACCCCAGACCGGTTTCTGCTATTGACTTCCTCAGTGAGGTGCACCTGATTTGATTTTTTTTGTGAGATTACTTTTAATTTGTTATATATGTAGACTTTAGTTGGAATAACTTTTATAGCCAAATTAAATTATTTTTTATAATAATTATTATTTAAAATGTTTGAATAATATTGAAAAGTGAAATAATTTTAAAAGTTCTAAAAATATTGAATTTATATGGAGGAAAATAAACAACTTTTTTTTTGTTTCTCCCAAGGAAGTTTTAAAATCCTTAGAAAAATATTAATATATATTAAGAAGAAAATAACTTTGAAAATGCAAATCATGTTGATAATTCAAAAGATAAATCCTACAAAGTCAATCTAACAAACTTTTAAGTAATGCCTGTTTTCTTATATCAATGTGAATTCATTGATTAGACAAAAATGATCCACTTACATATAACACTCAAGATATTATATGATTAATATATCAATCTTTGATACTTAAAGGGATAAATCTATGGTTATTAAATATGTAATATACTATGCATAATTTAAAAGTTTGTTGAAATAGATATGTAAATCATTATTAGGGTTTGCAATTTTTTCCATAAATGAATGGCCATAGTTAATATGTAGGCTTACTAAAATTATTAGAATGCAAATCTTGTTATTTAAAGTACAGTTGACTTGATTACTACTTTATGATGATCATAATTAACTTGTTAACTGACAATTTTTCTTATTTATCAGACTGAATGAATCTTTGACCATTCTTATTTGCCAATTATATTTTTATTCATACAAATATTAGGTTCTACAACTTCAATTGATCCACCCTGCTTGATGGTGCTGTTTCTATGCAAAAGCACAGAAATATGCTGTTTACAAGGCCACTCATAAATCTTATGGCCTGTAAACTGTTCCAACACTTGGATGTTGAGGAAGTGGAAGACTTCCCCAACATCACTAGCATGTGAACATTATCAGTTGACATTGTGACTGTCTATATAGACGTTTGTATTGAATATTCAATAGCGTATCATATAAGAGTATCTGTAATCACGAAAAGTGTAACTGTACGCAGTTCAAAGTTTTTCATTTTAAATATATTGTAATTTGTATGAATAACTACAAATTATAACTATTTCGAAAACATCCCTAATTTCCTTGTTAGGTGGCACAATTTAATAAATGAGAAGTGTAAATCATGATTCAGCAAAGTTCACATGAAAGTCACGCAGTTTGCGAGAAGGTTTCAGTAACTGTTATTGTTTGTGTATACACCTGTGTCTCACTTTACATGATAGATAGGTTCCTCAGAAACCATGCACAAAAGAAATCACACAAAAATAGATGTAACTTACCTTGAAAAAGGGGGGATACGGACTGTGATTTTTCAAAAATCACATAAAAGCAAAGCACCAACGTAAAATTACTTTAAAATTCGCGCCAAAAAAAAATAAGGAAATAAAATATGACTAATAAAAAATTTCAAATTTGAAAAAAATTGATACAAGACAAACTTTTTTAAACTATAATATTTAATTTTATTCAAAACAATATATTTTTATGCATAATTTACAATAATTTACATTTTTTTAATACACGTTTTAATTATTATCGCTATTTTCCGATAAACAGGTTCGTTTGCAAACTGGTGAAAAATCAGATTCTTCACAAGAGGAAATACAACTAGCGTCAACTTCACTCTCATGTTGTGTTAATGGTTTTCTGGTGACAACATAATTAGTAATTAATCTAACAACTAAAAATTAAATTTTTTTTTTGTCTTTAATTTTTTAATTTTCAATTCCGTTTAAAAATCAAATTTTGTTTCACATCACATTAATTTCAGGTCGCCTTAAGTAATTTTTAAATTGTTAATTACAATTAAAAATCAAATTTTAATTTTTAATTGTCAAATTTAATTGTGCCGACTGCTATTACTCACCTTTTAAAAATAAACTTGCGGACACTAAATGATTAATAATTGATTATGTTCTTTTTTAAACAGCAAAAACAGAATGTGATTTAAAATGCAAAATTAACATGCACAATGTTTGAACAAATTTACATTATAATCTTGTAAAATTTAACGTGGGTATACATAAAATGTGGAAATCATGATTTTAATTTCATTATTGCATAAAATCTTACTATTATATACATTTCTATTCATACAAATATTAAAATCAAATAATCAGAATTGTTTTAATTTAGCTTATAAAAATTAAAGTATTTTACATTCAAATTGCTCATATAGAATGAAAAATTTAAAATAAAATTCATAACTTCAAAAAAAAAATACGAAAAATTGAAAATTGCCAAAAAATTTCCTCCAAAACAAAAGAATTATTTTTCAACCATATAAACGCCATTGATTTCTTTTGACTTATAAATAGAAATGGTGATTATTGTGTCTCTTGCCCTTTTTTAAAAAAAAATTAATTATTTTTTTTTATGTGTCAAAGTATCGGCCGGGAAGCGAACCTGTGAACTCGGGACAACTACTTGTAAGGCAGCTGTGCTGACCACTCCACCACCAACACTTGACTAAAATTAAATATTTATTAATAAAAATCTAAATCTAACAATATTATTAGTTAATATATTGTGAAAAATAATTATATGAAATTTAATTATGAATAATAGATTGTTTTCTATTTGCAGTTGCCGAATCTCATTGATTTGCAAATAGTCATCGAGCTTTATTCTTTTCTTTTGAATATTATTTTTCTAAAAATGAAATATTTTTGAATGAAGATTTATATTTAAGTATAGTATTAGTCAATATATTGCAAAAAAATAAGTATAAATGTAAATAATTATAGAAAATATATGTTTTCTTGTTCAAAATTTATTACGAAAGAATAAAAAGTCAGTGTGTAATTTCTAATGTGACAGACACTTCTACTCAACAACGGTAGGGAGTGATTGTCAGCTCTTTCAAGCATCATATAAAATAAAAGGAGATGGACAATCAAATCTTTGTAATACCATATAGGGCAACAGAAATTCATTTTTTTTGCTAAAATACTGAGCTCTACAGATTTTTTTTGAAATTAAAATATTATAGATATTAAGCTGTTTTTATGGGAAATGAACAAAAAGTGCAGCCAAAAATGGCCAAGAAATAGTGATGGTATTATGAAAAATGATGGTTATGAACCTTTATATTCAGATAATAGATTAATATAAAGTATAATCTTTTTATGTAACAGTAATTGATTTATTAATCATATAACACCATGATTTTTAGACAAAAGTGAGTCATTTTGGTCTAACCAATGAATTTGCATGGATCGAGAAAGTGGACATTAGTTACTAATTTTTAAAAATAATTCTATAAAAGCTGACTTGCAAATTATTATTATGATTTGCACATTTGCAGCCATTTTCTTCATAAACAATATTATGTATTTTAGCACTACAAATATTTAAAACAGTCATTGCTTTTACGAGCTTGTTAAAACTAATAATATATTATTTTTATTAATAAAAATATTATCAAAAATAAATGAAAATATATTTGAAAAAAAAAAGTAAGCTTTGAAATTAAGTTTAAACTTACAATTTGTCTTAAGCAAACATGGTATAAAAAGTTTATATTGCAGTATTAGAGAAATTAGCCAATTTTGAGCTTTTCTTATCAATAAATAAAAATAAAAACTAAAATATGTTTTTTATTATTATTAAATATTATACAGGGAAAAATGAGTGATTACTACAAAGTAATAGTTCAATAAGCAGTGCCATTGTGAAAAAAATAAATCTGGAAGCCCTACTATGTTTAATATTTATCTGAAACAAAAAAAAGGGGTAACATGTTTCCTATACTCTTAACATTACTTTTGCAGTATAAAGTGAACTTATTTACATCAACATTTTTCTATAAGAATATCAAACTAATAAATGTTTTTAATAGGTCTGAACATCTTCATGTGCTCAAATGTTAATGTTGTGGAGCAGACAAGTGATCTTAAAGACAAAAATCAAAATGCATGCAGTTGAGTCTGTGGAGCGGATGAAGTCATTAGTAAAACCTCATTCAATACAATTAATAATTCAACATCACAATCCAGAATTAATTTATACTCCTAAACAACCAAAGATATAGCTTTAATAATGTGTAATCATTGGATCGATGAACTGTCCAAATGCTATTTATATAATAATTTGTATTGTTAGAACTAACTTTTGAAAATATAAAATGATAACACATTTCTCAATATTTATAACAGTAGTTGAATTGGTGAATGATAATACTAAAAATGGACTTACAAATACACACATTTGTTAACAAAGCTTCTTATACGAACTACAAAACACAAATGCAAATGGAATTACTTCAGTTTACAAAAGCAAATTTCAATAGTAAAAGCCACTGCATTTGCATAAACTCATGCTTGCATAATCTTGTGATTACATATCACTGTTGTAGCAATTAGTATTCACATAATTGATATTTGGTTGTTTATTCAAAATGGTACTAAAATGAGTAGAAATTAACTCAACTTTGTAAAGTTAGATTAAAATCAGTATGCATTTGCTTCATTCAGCCTTATTAAAATCATTTGTCAGTTTTCCTATTTTTATAAAAACTGGATATACAAAGTAAATATATTTATATTATATTTATAAAAGCAAATTCTGACAATAGACAGAAGTGCACTAATATAAACCAATACTTGGATGATCCAATGATTATATACTATTAGTGCTACCACAAAATTCATGTTATTGGTTGATAATGTTATTGGAGTTTTAATTAAGTGTACATATTTTAGCACATGTTGATGTTTAAATTTAATGTCCCAAATAATTTTATAACCTAAATATTAACAAATAACTGTTGCATACACAATGTTTTATTATATATATATTCAAATTATATTCTTATCTCAGTACATCTTTCACCTTAACTCAATCATATCACAATCATCCATCAAAACCTAGAAGTGAGACCAATTTCTCACACTATAAATACATAGAAACATATATTTTTTCAAATAAGCGACATAGCACATGTTACAATTTTAATGATTTTTAGAGACCCTTAAACTTAACTTCAAATATTTTTATATTATAAAATGGGCTTTAATAGCTCTTAACATGCTTTTCTGAATTTCCCTATCCCCAGACCGGTTTCTAGCTCTGGCTTTTATCACTGAAGCACTAGGATATTCACGCATTAGGTATAAAATACCAGGTCAATCCCAGCACTTTATCTAATAGTTAACTATTAAGTAAAAAATCTGACATTTTCAGTCATCTCTATATCTTCAAATCCAGCTATCTAACTTAAGTGACCATATGGGACTAAACTAAGTTCAGATTCACCATATATTAACAACTTTAGCAATATAACATTGACAAAGCCTCAAGAGCAAAACTATAATGGCAAAAAAATCCAAGTCATACATCACATGACTTAATTTAATAAGCTTGTACTACAAATGTTATATAATGAGCTTTAATAGTTCTTAACAAGCTTTTCTGAATATTCTTATCCCCAGCCAAAAGCTAAAAACCAATCTGGGGATAAGGATATTTGAAAAAGCTTCTTAAGAGCTATTAAAGCTCATTATATAATATTTGCAATAGTCAATAATATATTTAAAAATACATATATACAAGCAACAAAGATTACAAATTATAAAATTATCATAAAAAACCCCTTTTTCTGCAAATTATATTTTTTTCTTTTTTCAATATGTCTCCAGAATACCATGATTTAAAGTACATACAGCAACATCTATATCAATACATGAGAAAAGACAGATAAACAAATGGATATCCGACACGATCTATTACATGATATTTTTTTCCAATCCCACTACAAAATTACCATTGTATATATTGAATGGATATATATCCACATATATTAATTAATTAACTATCCACTCTTTATTCATTAACAACTTATTATTCAACTTAATGGATATTTTGTATATATTCATGCAGTTGTTTTTATTATACATGATATAGTTCATTTCATATATTTTAGGTCTATTAACATTTTTAATATAATCTAGAACACTTATATTATTAATACAATTTATTTTAAGTCTGTACTGCAAATAATGAACATATAACGCAGATCTATCATCTTTCCTAATAATAGCATCATTGTGTTCTTTAGATCCTTCTCCCAATTGCTTTGCTGTCTGGCCATAGTAAACCATATTACAAAATTACATCTAATTTTATAAACCATTCCTCTCTTATATTTTATATCATCTTTCATCCACCAATTAGTTATCAATTTATCTAAATTTTGCTATTAGCCCATTCCATATTAATGTTTTTATTGATATAATTTCTGTATAGTAATATTTGCAATACAAGTTTATTAAATCAATTCGCATGATGTATGACTTGATTTCTTTGCATATATATATATATATTTGTTAATGATATTGGTATTGTTAACATGTTAACTGCTTTCATGTATTTATATATGTTTAAATAGATTTTAAACTTTTATTCCATCACACATTAATGAAACATATGATCAAAGCTATATGAAAAATATAAATAATCCCCAACATGTGCATTTCATGCTAATCCAGACCTCATCAGGTGACCCAGATAATAATCTCTTACATATGTCTTTGTCACATTAATTAATTTTGGTAGTCATTTATTAAGCTATATATATTACTAACAAAAATATTTTCATGGGTAAATCTATCAAATGTTTTTTAGGAGGAGGGTTTTCTACATGTGGATAAGCTCAAAAGAATGTTTTACATGCATATGCACAGATATTGTAATGGCCAGCAGTAAATATATCTACATGCACATGCACAAAAGTGTGCCCATTTATTCAACATTCAATAATATCATTTCAAAGTTGACTCTACCGATTTAGTTGAGACTTTCAGAATTGATGATGATGGTGACATGATAATATAAAAATTACTTGATAATTACTTACTTTACCATGTTATAGTCACCAAATTGTGTCTGCACTAATTCAACTGATTAAGATCTTTCATGTGAGGAAGCCATCACATGTGTGTAGGTATTGTGAAGCTATATTGATTAAAAATGAAATGAAGTTAATGGGTGGAGCTTAGAAAATATTCTTTTAAGTTTATATAGTGTAAAACAAGTCGCTTGATTTAAATAATTATGTACTTTATTTGTATATACTGTTGTGTTTATTTATCTTGACATGAAAATAGTAAAATCAAAAATTGTAACAAAGGAAAAAAAAATAATTAAAGATTTTTTTTTTAACCAAACAGTGATACAGAATGCTTTTAGTAGTATTTGAAAATGAAGGTTTTTAATAAATGTGTTCACCATTTTTATTTATGGATTTGAAATTTACACATTTAACCTAAGAGCAATGTAGATGCGTTAGGCCATGATGTATGTTAGGGGTAGCAAAAAGAAATAAAAAACAAAATATGGGGGAAGAGAACAGATTAGTATCACCAATATTATTGAAAAGAATTAAGTAACTGAAATGGAACTAACAAAGGTAAAACTCTCCATACAGTAGATGGGGATTTTACGCACAAGCCTCTGGAATTTATTGATTACTCTAGTTGGTACTGGGTGGCACTACTGTATGGAGAGTTTTGCCTTTATTAATAACAGATGTGGTAGCATAAAAATAGCGATTATGTGATAACTGAAATGAATCTGGCTGGATATATTGCTAAAAAAGATAATAATGTGGAGAATTAAAATTTTAAATCTGATCCCCCAAGAGAATGTAAAAGACCTAGAAAAGGATCACATGTGACATGGGTAGACAAAATAAGCAAGCTTGCTGGTGTGAAATAGAAAAGAGAGATTAGAAAATCAAAGAAACTGGATTAATCTTGAAAAACTCTTCAATGTTAATAACAGCTGAAAATGATTATATCTATATATATAGTAATAAAATCATGTATGTCACGTGACCTACATAGCTTGCATATACCAATATGTAATATAAGGAGCATGTCAATAGCTCTAAAAAATGCTCTTTATATTATATATACACTGTTGTAATTGATAGCCTGTATAATAAACCATCCATTTCTTATTCCAGAAAATGGCTATCTGACATTTGATTAGCCACATTTCTATTGTATCTTCCTTTACTGTTTCTTTGTAAAAAATATTGCTTGGAGGAGCATCTGCTTTGAAATAGGCTATTTTAAAATAAGTTTTATCAAACATATGATGATGGTTAGGTTTGACAAGTTATTCCAATATCACTTTCCTAAAACTTTTTATATTTTGCAATGCTTTCAAAGTATGACAATTGTTGTTTTTATATCTCTTTTTCCTTATTTAATTTTTTTTTCTGATATATTCTTCACTACTCATCTGAGAATCATCATCATCATTAAACATTATCAATCCACCACAGGATGAATATCTCTCCAAGTTCAATCCATCTTCTCTAATCTTTATCTTTCTTTTCTCCACACCACCCCTGCATGCTTTCTTATTTCATCCATCCATCTCACACATGGTCTCTTTCTGGGTCTTTTACAATCTCTTGGAATCCAGTTTAAGATAACAATTGACCATCTATTGTCATCTTTTCTAGCAATATGTCGAGACCACCTCCCCTTTCAGTCTTTTATTTTTTTCAATGAGGTCAGTAACACCTGTTTGTTCTCTTACCCATGTATTGCATTTTCGATTTCTTCTTATTACTCCTAACATGCATATCCCCATACTTCTTTGAGTATATGTTTCTATATAATTTAGTTTTAATTTGTTTTATAACTTTACTTAAAAAATAGTTGTTTTATCTAGTAATTATATCTCCAGCTATTTCCATTATCTGATGTTATTTGTTAAATGTCCTGTGTGATTTGGGGCAGTTGGTAGAGTGTTCAACTTGGGACGGAAGATCCCAAGTTCGTTCTGGCACTCAAACTTTTTATGAACTCCTGTGCAATAAGGCCATATGTGTTTTTTTTGCTCTGTGTTGTTTGGTGAAATTGAAAGAACATCCAATTTCGAATTGGGAAGTCCCAGGATCGATTCTGCCACAGTTCTCACATTTAAACTTCTTATGGACTCTGGAACAATAAAACCATTAGCTTTTTTTTTTAATTTGTTAAATATTAAAAAAAAATGTTTTCAAATATATTCACTGTTAATAATAGCATACACATTAATATATAATAATGCTTCAAGTGATAATATTCTTCTCTCCTTTTTGGATATCGCTAGTCTGGCCAGTGACAATACTAGTATGGGAACTGAAACTAGCCCTTTATATTCATGAATATCAAATTTAAGGTGACATTCTGTTAATCGCATATATTTGAAAAGTTTAATTAAGTTGGAATTTTTCTAAAGACATTTAACAATTAATATTGATGATGAAAATACTCCAATAGATAATTACTAGGAAAATCCTATCATCACAAACTTTCAAACAAGCAGACAGCTGTTTTATCTATTTATTTTAATGTGTTTATATTCCAAACTTATCTATTTAATTTAACTTTGCTATTTTTATCTAAATTCACTATCTCAAAAGTCTTCCATCCATTTTCTTTTCTCTTTTTTTAAAAGATAAGGATTTTGTTCAAATAAAGTTACACGCATTTTGACAAAATTTTTAACATTTTAATTTAATGTCCACAACAAAATAAGAGCATTTTTTTTTTTTTTATTAAAAGTCATATTCCAGTTCTCAGTCTATTTTTTTAAAATGTGTTATATATAATTCAGAATAAATACATGCACAATGTATATAAAGAAAAGCTCGGTCACAGCTTCGAACATATATCTGCCAGAATGTCTGCTCCGAAAGAAAATATGCTAACGTAAAGTTAAAGAGGTCTGGCATATTGCCAACAACATATACACAATCATCAAAAAAAATCTTGTGTCCCCCTATCAAAAAGTGGCCCATTTAAATTAACTTATTTACAATCTATATTCAAATTTTATGCAAATCCCCACTCTCGCTTATTTTTATAAAGGTCACAAGCTTCTTGGACAACCATTGCTTGGAATATGGCTACCAGTTAGTCAAAAGAATGCTTAGCAACAGTACTGTTAAATTCTTAAACCAAGCTTATTTATATATACATTGTGTATGTATTTATTTTGAATTACTCCAAGAAAACTTCATCACATGATCATTTCTTATGCTTGCTCATAACTGTTATTTAAACAGACAAACCTCTCCATACAGTAGCTCCTCACTGATGAAAACCATAAGCCAGAAACTAGTTTGGGGATTATGGGATGAGTAGGCACTAGATAGGGATTTTATGCACAAGCCTTCTGGCATCCATTGATTATTCTGGCTTGCACTGGGTGGTACTACTGTATGGAGACTTTTTTCCAAGAAAAACTTGTTATATATAATATAAATTTATAAATTATAATTATTTTTAAGTTTGAAACATATGAGGGCAGATGATGGGGTGAAAGAATTTATGCTGATAACTCCTAAAATGTATTTCAACCCACTAGGTCTCTTCAATTAGGTCCCACATAAATGTCTTTCAATTTTAGTATAGTCTATACCTAAAATTAAATTAATGTAATAACTTTTAATAATAAAAAGTGAATTAATAATCCTTTAAGTATTTATTGAAATAGTTCAATGATTATTAATCAATAAACAATCATTTTTATTGAAAAATGATACTTGTAAATAAGACGCATTACAAAATACCATTCGTAAATAAATGTGGGTGATATACACAGTAGAGCCATGAACTGTATTCACCTATGGAACTTCAATTATATACTATCTAAAAAATGTAGATATACAAGCAAAAATATAAATAAACAAACAACATAATCCATTAAAGTTTGCAAATTTTGTGACGTTAAAGCATCCATTTTTCTTTTCTGAGTGCTATATGTGTTCATATTTAAAAAGAAAAGACAAATTTATAAATGAATAATATTTCTGTAGCACAATTTTAATACAACCACACTCTTTCTAGATAGGGATTTATTGCTGTTCATTTTTATCACCTTCTGAAAGTGCAACCGTAATCATATGACCAAAGATTGTATTTTTATATTGGAATATTTCCATCATCTAATATGTGTTGAATGTTTTTAGAAAAATTTAATCTTATTTAAATATTCCAAATACATTCAACTTTTAGTAATCACACATCAAACAGGTTAGTATAGGTACAACATTTCAAGAGGTATTATTCTCTCTTATTCAGGTGTTGCTGGCCTGACCAGTGACAGTACTAGCATGGGATTCGAACCTGGGTCCTTAGATTCTTGAGTATTGAATTTTAAGGTAACACTCTAACCAACTGAGCATTACCTTACTTAAAATTTAATACTCAAGAATCTAAGAACCCAGGTTCGAATCCCATGCTAGTACTGTCACTGGTCAGGCCAGCAACATCTGAAGAAGGGGGAATAAAATTTAACCTGTTTGATGTGCTATTACTAACAGTTGAATGTATTTGGAATATTTAAATAAAATTAAATTTTTCTAAAGACATTCAATACTATGATGGAAATAGTTCAGTACAAAAATACAACTAGAACACCATCATCACAAACCTTCAGGAAATCAATATGATCAAAGACATGCAAAAAAAGATATATGAAACCCAAGATGCACATTATGTGCAAATAACACTCATCAATTGGCCCAGATCACAATCTCTTACACATATCTTTATCATTGTTCAGTATATATAGGCAGGCAATTATTGCAGTATAATCATAATGCTATGATTATAATGTATTTTAGTATTGAAAGTACTTAGCTGAATAAAATAAAAAAATTGTAATATGAAAAAAAAACCTGCTGTTAAATGTATTAAAATTTACTAAATCATTGCAATTTAATTGATAAGTATCATATTTATTGCCCTCACAACTTTAACATATACTTCAATCAAGTGGTTTGTGTCAAAATTGTGAGGGCAGTAAGTTTACCACATCTTAATTAAAGTATAGTAATTGGCTGTCATATGTGGTCATGTGTATCAGTTGTATAAAATGGAGTGAATGACAAAAGTGAGTTTGAAAGTCTCCATTCAAATCCCCTATATATATATATATATATATACTGAACAATGATAAAGATATGTGTAAGAAAAAGTGATCTAGGCCAACTGATGATCGCTGGTTCAGCATGAAATGTGCATCTTGGATATCATACATCTTTTTGACATATCTTTGGTCATATGTTTGTGATTACATCCTTCCACAAGGTGTTAAAAATGGATAGAAACCAGGCCCTATCTTGCATGAGAGTGGTGTAACGAAAATTACACTACAGAAATATTCATTAAGTGAATAATCTCTAGTCTAATGACTCACTAATAAAAATTATTAAATTTATAATTAACCTATTTATTCAGTATAATGAATGATTGATTATTATAATAAACAGAGGGATTTGAACTTAGGATTTTTAGTAATAAATTTTAAATTATCCCAGCAATAGTTGTTCCATCTCAGAGCACTTAAACTATCATATTCATTAATAAAATTTCTTCAGTTTATGTTGAAAGCACATACATTTTATTCTTCTATTATTATCCTTTCAGAATTTGAATTTGCTATGCTGTATTTTGCAAATAAAATATTGTTTTGCATAATGAAATATTGTTTTGCATAATAAAAATTTTCTAAATGTAATGCTAAAAGTTTTACAAAACTTTAGAACATACTTTAAGTTAATACTGATTTAAATATATTAAAATAATTAAAGAGATCATAATTCTTTGACAAAGAGATAAGAAAAAAATTATTAAGAATATTTCCCAGAGTGTATTTAATAACAATGAAAGACAGCCATTTTGATATTTATTTTATTTTAAAAATAAAACTACTGTAGTTTTTTTTTTGCTTATTCTTATTGCTTCAATGAATGCCAGAGTAAACACACACTCAGTAAAATATATATAAATGTGTCCTTTTAATTTATTATTACTTTTAAAAATTTTTGCTTATATTATAATCTTAATTTAAATATGCATATTATAGATGTAAAAAGCTTCTGTATTGGTATATGTTTGTGTTGAAAAGTTCTAAACACTTGCAGTTCAATAAACAGTCCATATTGTAATCTAATTACTATTTATCAACAAAACACGAACTATTATATGCTATATACATTTGTACATGATGAGAGTTTGAAACAAAATATGCCATAGTTCATAATTCCACTGTACATATATACATATTGTTTAAAATAACTTTATAATCTCTTACAGCAACATTTTTGACCACATCTCAGAGTATATAATATACTATAATAACATAAAAACCCAAAAAACATACATAAAACTCCAGTTTATTCAGCAATTTACCTTTATAGATAGCAAAGATGTTTAATTTTCCTATGTTTTTTAACTAACTAAATAGAAAGCAGCTGCAACTTCCAATGAGGTATATCATGTTTGCAATCCTATCACAACCACCTCTTAGCCCAGGAGTCAGACCAACCTCTCAGGCCATAGATACATTAGAAACATACACTTTGTTGAGCAATTCATATAGCACATGTTACTTCATATACACATTATTTCTAGAGAAGCCTAAACTTAATTTTAAGTAAAAATATTCTAAATTAAAATTCAGAAAACAAACAAAAAAGATAATACAGGTTAATGAAGCTTCAGTATTACAAAAAGTATAGTTTTAAGTATGTATGGATACTTTAATAATACAGACCAACTTGTGAACCACAAATATGTCCAAATATAGGATATGCTGATCCAGTTTTCTATTTATATGATATTTTATGTTGTCTTCTAATTTTGCCAGAAAACCTTTTCTTACTGAAAGACTTCAATACCACATCTAATTGTAGCTCTCCAATGTTTTTTATTCTCTACCATATTTTCCCAATAGATCCAAATGACAATGCACTTTCTTGGAATGTTTTTGATATAATTCTTATAATGTAGATGAGGATCTATCTCTTCTATGAAACTCATGCTCAAGTTCACTTCAAAATACTCTTTTAGGAAGTCTTCCAGCAAAGGTGTGATTTTACAATAATGGACTCTATACGATCACATCCAGAAAGTTGAAGAACACATTGATTGGTTTTATGTTCTTGCCATCCCATTTTTCAAAATTTACCGTGCATTCTTAAATGAAATTTTTTAATGCTTTCTATTACACCAATAGAATATACAAGTTCCATTTTTATACAATAAATTAGATAAAAGAACGTCTTTATATTTAGGTAACATAATTGCAGTAGAATAGACATTGTGATTTTTATTTAAAAATATATATATATAAAATACAAAACCACAAAACAATACAATATTGAATAAAATCCAAAATTTCTACTAAAATCCTTACATGACCATTATTTCAACTACTACAAATAGACTCTCTCAAGTGAAAATCAAATTAAAGGAACAAACATAGATATGCAAACAAACAAACCTTTCTATAATTCATTTTAAACACCATCTCCCATTAACATCAAAAGATGTCTTCATAAGATTGATAGCCTCAGATTCAAGAAGTTTTATTTTATTTTTCTTTTTAATTCATTCTTTTCATTAAAAAATAACCGATGCATAGTTAAACAATATATGTATATTGTAATTCATACATATACATTTATAAAACAGAAAATCATATAACATTGCTATACTAGCCAAAATCAACATTTTACTAAAATTCTTTTAAAATAGTCAATTGATAGCAAATCTATTCCTGGTATAGTTTATATCTATCTTCTGAGTTTATTTCATCATCATCATCAATCATTATCAGTATTTAATATTTTTTATAGACCATACACCAATTAAAAACTTTTCACTGCATGCAGATGGAAAAAAATATGGAAAGAAAAATTATTCATTAGTAAGACTAAATGGTAACATTTGTTATTTAATACCACCAAAAGCATTCAAAACTCGATGGATTTTCACTGCATTCCACGATTATTTTTCAATTCCAACATTCTAAAATTGTTTCATCAGTTCCCAAAAGCATTATGCTTTGCTGTTGTTAACTATACCGACCCCCTCTCCTCCTGAAAAAAGCTGGTTGTCATTCATACTAGTGCACATTTCAAAACCCTTTTACCCACTCAATCAAATTCTCAAAAAATTAACTACTGGGAAGCATATCATCTTACTAATAATGATATACCTTTAACCTCTTCCCTTTTATCCTTCTCCAATTATTGCATCATCAAAAAATTCAAGCGGTGGCATTTGGAACTGAAATATTTTGTCTTTTTAATGCTCTTCCTACATGACATTTTTTGGTCACCTGTAGGGATTTCTCACACTTAGACATGGTCTGCCCTTTATGTCATAGGGATGATGAGACCATGATGCACATCTTATGCCATTGTTCCTTGCTGCAATGTTACAGAGCCATTATAACCTCTATCTATAGAAGTAACAACACTTTACTCACTGCCCTTATTTCCAGTACTTCCAACAGTGTGTTTCCATCTATAAGGATTGCAACCTTTTTACTGTTTGCTTATTGGTCAATTAGATGTAAGCAGATCTATGATTCTACCAATAATAACTCCTGTCAATTACTCTTTACAAAGCTTCAAATTATACATGATAGAGACAAAAGATTAGCACTGTCATATATTTACAATGTGACATGAAACCTTATAACCATGGCCAATGATAGTTTGTGATAATTGTATTGAATATTTAGCTGTTCCTGACCGCAGGGATAGTCATGTGACCTCATACCTACTTCGTTATTAACTGTGTTGCTTTCATCATTATACTATGTAATTACCTTATCTATATAATAAAATTCTTATGAGAAAAAAAAGTTAGTATACCAACCATTTCAGTCTTTTTAATGAATAACATTTCTTTAGTGTTATTTCCACTTCACCACTCTCCTGCAATTTATGGACTGGTTTCTATCCCTTTTTAACACCTTGTGGAGGGGTGTAATCAAATATATGAGCAAAGACATGTGAAAAAGATGCATGATTCCCAAGCAGCACTCATCAGTTGGCCCAGAACATATTCTCTTACATATATCGTTATCATTGTTCTTTATATATACAGTCAATTACTACAATTTAATTCCTTACGACCTTGAGACAAACCACTTAAAGGAAATATATTAATACATTTTATTAGTCATTCATTAGATTAGAAATTATCCACTTAATGAATAGTACAATTTTCACTAAGGTAGGAACTAATTTTTATCCCACTTTTAACACCTTGTGGGAGTTGAGTAGTAAAAATTACACTACAGATCATCATCAACATCATCATCAACCATTATCAATCCACGGCAAGATGAAGGTTTCTCCAAGTTCTGTCCATCTTTTCCTATCTTTAGCTTCTCTTCTCCACTCACCCCTGCACACTTTCTTATTTCATCCATTCATCTCACATGCGGTCTCTTTCTGGGTCTTTTACAATCTCTTGGAATCCAGTTATTATTCAAAATATATACAATTCACGCACAAACCTTTATAAATCTTATTTTTTAATTTATATATTATTCATTAAGTGAATAATTTCTAGTCTAATAAATGACTAATAAAATTTATAAATACTGTATTTTAAATTCTTTGTTCTAAAGCAGTTTGAGTTAACAAAAGATTAACATTTCAATTAATTCTTTTAATAAAATTTTAGACATAGATTATAAACTTTAATAAATACTACAGTATTAAGAAGCTAATTAAAAAAAATGATATATATATATTATGGTAATAATACATAATATAATTGTGTGCGCCTATCTCTAAATCTAGATTATCTAATTTATGTCAATATAATTTTTTCGTTTAATATTACTTTCTCTCTTTTATCGATTTTTAAAATCTACTTATTTCTTAAAAGAAAACTTCAATAGTGAAAGTTAATCTCAGGTCAAGTAAGTCTTTTTTTTTTAATGTGTCATTTTTAGTTGTTGATAAAGCTATTACGAGAAATCATCTGCTATTAGATGTTTATATGCCAGAAGACATTCTGCGTAACACTAGATTAGAAGGTTATATAAATTAAATCAGTTAAAGTGAAGAAAATGATACGAGATCTTTCTAAGAAATCCTACTTGACTGTCTGAAAACAGGTGCGCAAAACAAAACCAGGTGGGATTAATCCTTTAGGGGTGGAGTTAAGAAAAGAGAGTTTCAAAATTTCCAGGTGGATTTAATCCTGAGGGTGTATAAATTCGATGCAGCATTTGTTTCAGTTTGTCATTAAGGTTTGGAGACATTATGGACAGTTGAAGCACTGAAGAAATTAAGATTAGAAAAGAGCAAAAAAAGATAAGAAGTTAAAAATTAGTTTGATTTAGAACGCGCGTACTACGGATACAGTTTTGAGACTAAACAGATTCAGAGCTGTAAAAAATATATAATCAAAACGCACCGATTTCGAAAATTACAACATTAATTTTTTAATTCTGCTTCGCTGAATTGACAATTTTATAGAATAAAAATTTTAAATATTAATTTTAGTAATGAGAAAAATACTGATACACGTCCAAATATTTTTTACATGTTATTAGGATTTCTTCTAGTTGGGCGAGGTTTTGTTTATTAAGATATGCGTAAGAGAAAGAATGGGAAAATATCTTGAACCGCAATATAATCCAAAATTCATCATCACCGGGTGTTCTTTATATCTTGCTCGCTCATTTTTCATGCTAACGTGTTAATATTATTTATTACAGTTTTCTTTTGTAAAGTTAAGCTCCGTACGATAGACTTAATTATTAAGAGTCAAACGTTTCGGACTGAAAGTCAACCGAACTTGTGGAGCTTGGACATAACAACCATCTAATCGATTGTTTTATATCTGTGTTATGTATTTAGATGTAGGATTAAAAAATTTAGTCGCTTTATGTCGGGGCCGTCTATTTATAACATTTTCTGATACTCTTTATATAAGATTCCTGCTTTATATTTTTTTACAATAAGATTTCAGTCGCCCATATCTATATGTTAAACCATATTATTTTTACCATTACTATTTTCATTAACGTAAACTGAGAGAGTGCAAACTTCTCAAGCGCTTATGACTATCACCAGCCAATCAGATCAAGCATTATTTATGATGATATTCTAAAATTGAGATAATAGATTAAATTGGATTAAGACACTGACAAAATATGATTTTTTGACCATTGGGGTCTTATTGCTAATCATTCTTAGTGACTGCACAAACAGAACACAACATACATACATCTGTTAATAAGAAAATTGAAATGAAGTAATAGTTTAGTCACCTGGCTTAGGTTTGAATCTAAACTGAGTAGACATTTTTTAGGTTCCAATCAAAATTTCACATGGTCACCTTTCCTTTCGCTTACACAAACTCTTAAAATGTTAACAAATTTTCTCACATAATAGTGCCACCTAGTGTAAGCTGTAGTAATCAATAAATGCTAGAAAGTCATATATTATCATCCCTATCCAATTCCTTCCCATCTAATGTCTCCACACTAGTGTCTAGCTTATGGCATTCATCAATGTGGGAGCCATAGATCTGGTAGCAGAAACTAGTCTGGGGATGTTAGGTGAAACACTAGATAGAGATTATAATGCACAACCTTCTACCATCTATTGATTACTAGAGCTTGCACTAGATGACACTATTGTATGGAAAAATTTGCTACTGTTTTAACAGCTTCTGTAAACATAAAAAAGGTGATCATGATGTTTTAATAGTTTAATACCAATCCTAATCAATGATTAGTAATAAACATAAGATACAAAAATATATAAATACTAAATTGGGTTAAGATCTGTATGACTTTACAGGCAAATTAGCTTGGATCGAAAATATTATTGTGTTTTCAGTTTGGGATAGTAGTTTTTTAGTTAACTAAAAGATAAGAGATGGGTATTGGAGGGTTCCAATAGATTCAAAGATCCAAATGTACTGATCCCAGATACATAGTTTCTCCCTGATGAAAGCTATAAGCTAGAAACTAGACTAAGGAAATTGGATAGGAATAAAATTTCTAGCATCTGTTATTTATTAGAACTTGCAGTAGATGATATTATTGTATGGAAAAATTACAACTGCTTTTTAATCAAAATTGGAATTTTTTTTTAATAATCAGCCCATAGTTAACTCAACTAATTATTTAATAAATCGATGTGTATGTGTTTTAGTTAAAGGGGAAAATAAAGACGAAAACTAGCTTTACCATCTGGGAATTGGTAAGCCTGATGATTTAATGGCTTTTCTTTTATAGACTTTTGAGTTGATGTTGGAGAAGACTTTCTCCCTACATTATTTAAAGACTTTTTTGTTATGATTTATTAGTTTACCATTTTTCTTGCAGCATTATTTCTTACAAGAGATAATTAGCATATTGTGAAACTCTATCCTATAGGGTTTAATTCTATATTTGATTTTATTATACTTCTGAACTTATGAGTAAACCTTTCTATTAATCACCTTTAACTCTGCTGTTATTTTGACCATATGATGGTGCTATATGCTGTCTTTTTAAATCATTTTCTTTCACTCACTTTAAATATTTTTTTCTTTTTAAATTCAATTTGCCATATAAACATGAATTAAATCATTAGTTCATAAAAAATGTGAAGATGTCACTAACTCACAGACTACACTTCAAAGAAAACATCACATTTTTTTTGTATTCATTTTCTGATTAGTCCACTTGTTGTTCTTAAATTTTTTAGACGCAGCAGCAACATCACTTATTTTTTATTGTTTTGGTGTTATGATGGTGATGATTATTATATCTTTTCTTCCTTATTTTATGACTCCCAATAAATAATATTAAATTACCATTTGCAATGTTTTTGTTATAGATATTATTTTAAAATGTTTAGTTGAAAAAAATCTGAAGATATCAGTATCATACAGATCTTTAGAAAATTAGAATACATAATTTGCATATAAAAGCAACCTGATTTCAGCACAATAGAAGTGACAATTTATGATTGGTAGATTATTTGGGCTAAGGTGATTTTTTGAATTTGTCATTTTGAAAAAAAAATTATAATTCTCAGTAATTTTTTGCATATTTAAGATTATTTATACAATATTTTTATAAAATACTTATTGTAAACTAGTAACCTATGTGACTACACTTAGATTTTATTTGAAAATATTTTTAAGAAGACAAGTTGTAAAAAGTTACAATAAAATGGAAGCTGTTTTTACTGGCTAACAAGAATAGTTTTGTCAAAACTGTTAATTTCATTTAAAATTTTAACAATAAACTTAATTATTAATTTTAAGATATACTTTCTCCCTTTAATGATATCTAAACTAATTTTTTTTCAAATTTCAAAAATGGAATTTAAATAAGGAATATTGTATTCTATTAACCTTTTGGATAAACAAAATTATGTCTACTCACATAAAGTGCCATTGTTATAGTTACGAATTCCATTTAGCAATTTATTTTCTTATTTTGCAAAATTATTAACTTTTAAAATGCTGATCATTTGAAATCTTACATTTGCGTTCAATGTAAAAAAATAAAACAAAGTTTAAATATAAAATTTAGAAAGATTTATTGAACAGAATATACTTTCAACTCATTAGCATCATATTCAGGGTTAGTCTGCTGAGAACATTAGTTTTTTGCTGATTTGAATGCTATTTGATTTTTGGTTCATTACGTATTCATTTTGTGTAATGAACCATGTCTCCTTTATTTTATGGTTGCAATCGACCTGTTGGATCACTTCTAAGGTGATGCTCTCTTCCATGATTATGAGAAACAGATGAATTAATAGCTTAGGACTTAATCCTAGATTTTTTATATATTAATGAATGCTAAGTCATTATAGTTTTAAGATTTGCCTTGGTTTCACCATAATGGATATATGGGCAGTCTTTTTGGCTGCCGTTTACAGCATAGATGACATTGGGTCAGCCCAATGCTAAAATTGTGTCCATTGTGTTAATAAGTTTGTTTAAATTTATAGAAGTTCTGAATCTGACATTAAATTTGTCCAAACATATTTGTGTTACTTAATTACTCGTACATGATATATATGATGTAGAAAAAAGGTTTAATTATAAAAATAAAATATTGCGAATATGCATGATGTTTTCACTAGGTTTGTTCAAATAAGAAGGATGGAATTTGATCCTGAAAAGGTTAAGGATGTAAACAAATATGAACACAATCGCTTCCTTGTTTGAATCAAACCATATAAAAACAATGGTTTTCTGGACTTGTAAATAATAAGTTCTAAATATATAAATTGTAAATATTGAAATAAATATTAATTAATTTGTTAATCATCTTATAGCTAAAGACGCTGTTCTATGGTGCAGTTTTCATGCTAAAACACATAAAAATGCTGTTTCCACGGCCGACACGTTTGAACCCGCGTTTTCTATAATACAACTTTTTTTGTTGTGCTACAGAATGCAGGCTGCTATGTCGCGTCACAGTACAGCATGCATGTCGCTAAGCAGCAATTACATTTTCCGAATTCGCACAGTTTATAAAATAATTATGGCTTGATGAGAGAGTTTGTATTTGAATTGTGTTGAAATGTTGTTTTCATTGGATTTTTTTTAAATTTTAAACTATTGAAATGTTCAGATTTTTTAAAACAATAATTATAAGACTTTTTACAATGTACTGTATTGAACTTTTATTTGGGTAAATGTTAAATATCTATATTTTTATTGAGTTGCAATTAGATAATGTGTCAAGTAACATATTGTTAGTAACATTCCACGAGACAAAGAAGATTCTACCATCTGTATATTTTTGAAGTAAAAAAGAGCGGTACGAAAAAAATATCCAGTAAGAAAAGCTTTTTTTTGTAAATTTAATAAAAAGCAAATATTATAAACATGTTTAATAAGTAAAGAAGACATTTGTATGTGTTTGTTGTTGTTTAAAAAAGTTTGAGTTTCTTTCTTCTGTCCGAGTACGCTTACGATTTTGTATTTTTTTATTTTAGCATTACAAACAGAACACTAACCCTAAAACTAACCCTAACCCTAAAACTAACCCTAAACCTAACCCTAAAACTAACCCTAAAACTAACCCTAAACTAACCCTAAATCTAACCGTAACAACTTTTACTTTTATTACGATTATTATTTTTTAGTTAAACAACAACAAAAAAAGTCGTAACACAAGTAAAAAAATATCCGATAGAAAATTGATAAAAAAAAAAGCCGTAACACAAGTAAAAAAATATACGATAGAAAAACATGAATCAAATTTTAATTTGTTGATTTTATTTTACATTTATTATTATCATTTAAATTGTATACGTTAATAAAAAATAATATTTATAAAAGATGATTTTGTTTTGTTTTTATTTTCACATTACAAAAAAGCGCAGAAAAATTATTAAAATCATCGGCCCGTGAATGTTCATATTTTATAGTTTTATCGTGAAATCGGTGCCATCCAACGGGAGCTTTATCTATAATACAAGCACCATTAATTTTATAAACTATTTCCATAATAATCAATAAAAAATAAATCTTTTCATGTTTAAATTTATATTTTTTTAAAATATTTTTCATTTTTAAGATTTCCTTTATATAAACAATGAGGATTGCCAATTCCTCAACAAGCTTCATGATAAATGCTTAGCCAAAGAAAGCATTTAAAATATCTCTGTCAGGACTCCCCCCCCCATACCCCTGACCATGGTTTCGTGCTTTGGCACTCCTCAGAAAGGCGCCGGGGTAGGTTTAGACATGCCAAAGCATGAAACCATGGTCAGGGGTTTGGGGGGGGTTCCTAACAGAGATATTTTAAATGCTTTCTTTGGCTAAGCATTTATCACAAAGCTTGTTGAGGAATTGGCAATCCTCATTGTTTATAACTTACAAGCTTAAGAGAATAGGGTCATGTGATCTATGACTTTTTTTTCCATTATATAAATCTTCAATTTGCAAAAAAAAAATCACCAACACAAATATAATATTTACAAGCTATCCAACTTTGATGTACTAATCTTTAATGATAATTTAATAATTATAAATACAGTTTTTAATTTTAGAACAATTTTTGGTAAATTAACAATTGTTTTTTAATTATTCATTCAGATTCTAAGATCAAATTTCAAACAACAAAGATTTCATTGATTTATTTTCTTCTCAAGTTTGGCAAAGTGACCAATAGAAAAAAATGGGAGGAAAAGTCATTATTATTACTTAATTAAATGTAGTTCATATGATTATTACTTTTTTAATATTTGGAAAATTAAAACATAATTTTTTAGGATATTTTTCATTTGTAAATTTAGATTTATAATAAACAAAGTCAAATTTATTGAATTCTATTATAAAATAAAGGATTAAATTGATACTAAATTTTGGTAGAAAATAATTGTAATGCAGAATAGGTCTAATAATAAATAATGTTTTTTTTTTTTAAAAAAAGTTACTTTATAATGCAATTTAATTTGTATTTATTTATAATATCACTGCCAAATTTATGAAGATTTTGAAAAGCTTGTTTTTTATATTGATTCTTTATTATTTGATCATACCATTTTTATTTTAAAACCTATTTCCTCTCAATGTATGTGCAATGGAAATTAAAAAAAAACTGGAGGTAATAGCATTTTAAATTTGTCAAATAATGGAAAGTGCATTTCCAACTATATCCATGACTTGGAGCTCAAACTAAAGGTAAAACTTGAACATTTGTTTAGGTAACCAAAAATTTCAAAAAAAGCTTAGATTTTTTCACATAGTTGGTCAATGATCAACCTAGCCAGTCATTAAAAATTTAATCTTTTGCCGGAATCTTATGAGTTGACTTGCATATGCTTGACATCACTCCAATTCCGTCATTTCTAGTGCTAGAATGAAGATTTTACAGTCATTGGAAAGGTTTTAAAAAGTTCTGTAAGATGCTGCCCTCTCTTGAATTATTTTACAAGTAAAAAATCAATAAAGCTGCCAGTAAAGCTTAACAAAGAAGAAATCTTGATGTTCATTGGCTCTTAGCCATCAAGAACATTCTGATTGGCTGTCAAGGACAAAGAAACCACCTAATCAAAGAAAAACACTAAGATTTGCATTTCGAAAATGATAAACAAATGTTTTAGACCATTCTAAAAGTATTTTTTGACAAATTATAAATCATTTTGATAAAAAATGCTAAAAAATAAAATTATTTTAGAAAAATATTTAAGATTTTAGCAAAAAAAATATTTACTTTTCCGTAACGTAAAATTGAAAAAAAAAACATTTATGTCAGCAACTCTTTTTAATTCGTTACTAACTTTCACTTTTAAATTTGCCACTATCGAATATTTCTATAATAAATAAATAGAAATTTATTTTTGAAAAACATTCGTTCACTTTCATAACCTGACAAATTATTAATATACTTTTTACAAACGAATCTAAAGTGAATATAATATTAAAAGATTAATATATTTTGACAGTTGAGTTTGTGTCTTGGCCAATTAAAAGTTGACTTTTTTACCTCATTTGACCGATAAAGTAACAGCCGCTTAAAAGGTTAATAAATAAACGGGGGTGAGGTGGAAATTTTAAAATATTTTGATGCATTCAAATGCATCAATGTACTGATTATTAATTAAATCTGATTATATTATTATCTTTGTTACTGATAAAGTACCACATGTCTACAAATCATTTATGTGTTAAACAATTGTTACATTTTACATTTTTAGTGTTACCAAATAATTGAAAACATAGTTTTACATATTTAAAATTGATTTGATTTAAAAAGATGTCAAAACTTCCAAATATACATATATATTATGTAATACATTATGTCCAGTGCTCCGAGATAAGCCCCAGCCTATTGCAACTCACAGCAGACTTTTCTTCATTAATTAGCCAATTCTTCCAAAGTCTGCAGACATAAATCGGTCTATTTCTTCAATGAAATTTTCATAAGCACCTTTCTAGGATCCGTGACTGGATCACATAAGTATGCCACCATGCACCCACTGCCCTTTTGTTCTAGTTCCAGATAAAACCTATGAATATCCATAAGCTGTAATGTTCTGATTCTACTGAGCGGATTTTTTTATTACATTTATAAATATTTTCATATGCGCATCTTTTTGCGATGCAATTATATATGTTAATGAACTATCCCACCCACGTTTGTCATTCAGTATAAACTGAGAGTAGTTTACGTATTACTGTAAAGTGTATTTTTGTACTAAAATTAATCATTCTAAATATTTGGTCAAGTACTATATTTTGTTCTTTCTGGGGATGGATGGTATCTTGCAAAGATATTTACTCTCGTAGCACTAAATCAACTATGTTCGTCAGTGTATTTATTAATTATTGGCATATGAGCTAGCAGCAATAAAATAAAATTTGTCATAAACAAATTTCATGTGATTTACCCGTTGTTCCGTATAAATATAAATCAGATTATATGTATGTCAAGAAGCCAATGACGATCAATGAAATAATATAAACCAAGTATTTATGCATATTTTATTTCAATTAATAAATCTTATATATATCATAACTTGCAGAATCATTGTTTCGTTTAGTTAAAATATTAATATTTTAGATATTAAATTATGCTTGCTCTGACTAGATGATCCCCCGCTAATCCTATATATATATGATTAATGTGAAAGGTCATGACCTTTAAATGACTCAAACCTATATTTTATACTAAGAAATTTCCATTATATGATTTCAAATTAGAGTCTCTTTGTATCTCCGCTTTGTGATGCTGGCAGAGAAAGATAAATTAGATCAGTATCATCAGGATTGTTGCTCATAAGTTGGTAAATCTGGAAAATAGGCAAATAGGGCAGAGTTCATGAGTGTTCCTGACTTATGTATCTTGCGCATAATTGGACTCAGGGTACTTTTGCCTAGATGCTAGATCTTGTTATGTGAACAGACAAAACTGACTGGTACAATAGATGTAGAGAAGGCATATGATAGAGTAAATAAAGATAGCTTATGGGTAAGTTTAGTAAATATGGGAGTGGAAGGAGCTTTAGTGGATCTTATTAAGAGATTGTATGAAAATAATTACTATATGTATCAATTATAGAATATAGAATTAGTTAAAGTTAAAAATGGGGAGGGACTAAGGCAGGATGCTCTATGTCACCTATTTTGTTGTATTTGAGAGAAATGGAGAGAGTAATTGAAAGACTAGGAAGGGGGTAGAGATACCATTAATAAGTGGTAAGGAATTATATACATTATCAGGTCATTTATTTGCTGATGGTGTCTTTTTGTATACAGAAAAAAGAGAAGGTATAAAAGTTATGCTGAGGACATGTGTAAGGGTGGGTAAAGAGATGGAATAAAATTTAGTGAGGATAAATCAAAAGTAATGATGATTAATACTGGGGAAAGAGCAGACAAAGAATTTTATTTGGGGATGTAAAGTTAAGGGTGGTGAATAGGTATAACTATTTGGGAATTGTCTTAAATAATCAGAGAAATTGCTTGGATGAGTGGGAGAAAAAAATGATAAATGAAGCAAAGAAAAGAAAGGGACTGATAAAGAAATTATCAGTGTTTTCATATAATAAATATGATGTAGCTAGAATTGTATGGAAGTGAGTGGCAGTAGCAGGGTTAACATATGGTAACAACGCATTATGTGTAAGTAAAAAGGTGTTAATTTACTTGAAAAAAAAGTACAATGAGAAGTAGGAAGACATGCATTAGATGCAGATGAATGGACAGCAAAGGAGGCAATTCAATGAGAAATTGCCTGGTCAAGTTTTTATATGAGATATGTAAAAAGCAAAATGAAAATGTTCAGTGGATTGAAGTTTATGGATAAAGAGATGGGTGAGAAAAATTGTACAGAATGCAGAACATTTCAATAAAGAATTTATGTCAGTATACTTATACGAAAGGTGGGATGATTGTGTAAGGGGAATTTTTCTCATAATTGTATTAGTTGCAATAAATGGGATAGAAGAATAAATATCATTAATAAAGAATAGGGAATTGGAGATATGGAGAGTAAAAAGAGTTTAAATATATATAGAAATAAACAGAATATTGGGTTTGAGTTCATTTATGATAATAGCAAGGAAAGTAGTTTACTATTTAAGGCTCAAATAGGATCTTTAACAACAAGAGAATATACACATAAATTGAAAAATATTTGTGATTTAGTCTGCAAGTTGTGTAAGGAAGGCATAGAAAATATTATGCATCTGTTAACTGAATGTAAATGCTTGCAAGTAAAAAGGGCATAATAATAAAGTTATGGGAAAATAAATATAATCAAAGTGGTTATATTCTTTGTTTTTATTCTGGGTTTGGAAAAGATGAGGGATTTAGGTATAAAGGCCATGCAGTTGACAAAGATTATGTTGTGGAAATGAGATGGAGCAGGATCGAGAAGAATACAGGAAAAACTTATGGTGGGGAATGGGAAGGGAAGATAAAATGGCTATCAGGTTTCTCTGGACATGGTAACTGAAAGATTTCTGACTCTGAAAAAGGAGAAGCCACAGTGCATCTAATCTCATCTCATCAACCAAGTGAGAGATAACATTTCATCCACAGTATCTATAAAATTGCTCAAAATATTTTGTCCAATCTAAATAAAAAATATCAAATTTCATTAAGAATTTTAAAAAAGCAGCAACAAGGAGATCATATTACTACAGTTAGTAAATATTAAAATCAAAACAACTTTAGAGATTTTGTCATTGAAACTATCTATGAAACTGTTCCCAATTAAATAAATAACTAAACTGAAATAAAAATGGTACAAATATTTTATAGCTATTATTTTTATAATTTTTATCTTTTTAGATACTGTATTAATTGTTTCATTAGAAGAATATGTCTGGGATTAGAATATAATGAACAGCTACATTTAAATAAGATATTGAAGTCTATTAAGTATGCCACAAACTTCAATAGATAGCACTACAAGAAGGCAGATAAATAGTTATGAGCTCAGCCTGAGATATATGCTGATATATTTGGTTTGTGTAGCTATTACAAAATTCACCTTTAACAACCTTCCCTCCCAAGTTAGAATGATCACCCATACCTAGAGTATATGTTAATGCTGATGATATATTATTATACTTTTTTTAAATGTCAAGTGTTGGTGGCCTAGTGATTAGAATAGCTGCCTTCCAAGCAGCTGGCCCTGGTTCGCTTGCAGGTCAATGTATTTGACATATGAAAGAAAAAGAAAGATATAAAATGTTATAACAAGTTACTTTTTTTTTTCATCATCTCTATGTCACTTACTATAAACATTAGTAAGTAATAATACTTGCCAGATGCTTATTGAATCTATATTCCATACTCTCTAACCAATATTCCCAGATAAGTTTCAAGATCTATATGACTATTCAAGCAAAAAGGTTTAGATTGGAAATATTTAAATGTTTTCAGTTTGGGCTTATGGCTTGATGGGATCAAAGATAAACAAATGGTAGCAGCTGTAAGGAAGGTGCATTAGATCCACAAGTTTCGTGTGCACAATTCCAAAATCCAAAGCTCCTCACTGATGAAAGCCATACGTTTGAAGCTATTCCTGAGGATACTGGATAGGACACCACAGGATAGGAATTTAATAGCACTATTATTTAGCATTTATTGTTACTTACTAAAACTTATAAGGTGGCATAAAGATAGTGAAAAAGGTATGCTGTTATAACAGCAATATGTAAGCTAGGCTCACGTGATAGGTCATGTGACATTTTATTGGTTAAAGTTATCTTCTTACATTACATATATAGATTCATACCCTTTTCTATTAATCCTTGTGAATCTGCAAATAGTATTATTATGTATATTAATTTCTGAACATAGTTTTTAGTCGGATGCTATTTTAAAATTCGAGCTCACTTTTATTTCAACTACATTCTTCAAAATAAGCGTATGTTTATACAAATCAAAAAAGAAAAGAAGTTGTAAACAGGTAATAAATTTTTTTCTCACTATTACATAAATAAACCAAAAAGTCTCCTGTGTAGAAATCACTTCTCCAGAATTTTTATTTTTAATTCTCTTTTGTGGAGAATTTATTCCAGACAAAACAATTTAATTAGTAATTGAAAAAAAAATAAAGTTTAAATTATACACACAAAGTTATCTAATTTTTGTTACTTTGTAAATTGCATACAAAATCAGCAATCTTTAATTACGCAGTTGCTTAATTAGTTGTTTTTTTTTTAACTTTAATAAACTGATATATATATAATAGTCTTGCATTGGTGGTCGAGAGGTCAGCGCGACTGCCTTGTATGTAAACCGGCCGATTTAAGATGTGTATATATATTTAACTAGTCATAAAAATACAAAAATTTAAATAAATATCCATGAATATTTGCTGTGATTTTTTTATATATTGTATTTGAAATCGAATTCATTTATTTCTGTAATTTCATGATAAATAAGACGTAATTAAAACGGATTTGAACCCAGACTTTTAAGCTCCAAGTCATTCATTCTATCCAATATAACCGACACCCTTGACCACGTGAACGTGAAAAAGATAAATGATCTCCAATAGTCAACTAAAAAGTACAAAATAAAGTAATCCTCCCTCAGTTAATTTGCCATTCTTGGAAAATATCAGAGATCTTAAAAATCTAGACTTGTTATAAAACAATAAATCATAAAAATGAGAAAGGACACAAATGCTTTTATGAAACAATATTTCTACAATTTCCAATTGTTTTATAACAAATCTAGATTCTTAAATTAAGATCTCTGATATTTTTTAAGAACGGCAAATTAACCCTGGAGATTACCTTATTTTATACTCTTTTTTTTTGTCATATGTCACAGCATCGGCCGGGAGACGAACCCACAACCGTCTGCAACCAACTGCTTGCTTGCAAGACAGCTGTGATGACCTCTCGGCTAACAATGCTTTTAGACTGCTATTTATATAAAAGCATTATTTAAAAAAAAAAAAAAAAATTTTCTGCATCTTATTTTTTTACTTTTTAGTTATACTTACCATATTATTTTAACAAATGATTAAAACTACGAAAAAAAAAAATCTGACAAAAATTATAATTTAATAATAAGATATGAAAATAAATTTAAATATCATGTGATTGTCTACTACATAAAAATATTTATGTATTGGCTTTTTAATTACGTAAGTCAAATCAATATTAACCAAATTTTATTCTACAAATATAATGTTTTTGTCAGATATGTATTTTTTTATTTTAATTAATTTAATAATAAAATCAGTATAGAAATGTTATTCTATAAATGCACTATTTCCTTTGGCTCAGTTGGTAAGAAATTTTGTTGGGAATTGTAAAGACATGAATTCAAGTTCTAAATGGGAACAAATTTTTTTTCATAGCTAAAAATTCAAAAATGTTGACATCATGACAGAAACACAGACAGGACAGGTTAATATAAAAATATATAAAATGGAATGAATTCATTTTTTTAATTCTAAATTTTGTTATTTTTAACATAGAAACAGGTATATATTTAATGCAAAATGCAATTAGAAAATTTAATTCTGAAGATAGTTAATAAGTTTGCCTGAAACATCATAAAAAAAAAAACAAGAAAAAAAGCCTCAATAAAAAAAGTATATATATGCACACAGATTCATAAATAATATATGAAATCAAACATTTAAATAAATGCTAAAATATAGGCTGCTAAATATATTTATTTTTATAGCTTATTAAAAATCCACACATTTGATTAATTTATTTACTCTTATAGTGGGTTTTTTGTTTTAGAAACTATTTTTAGATATTTAAAGATAAATAATTGCTAACATTTATCTCTTGATAAATGTAAACTTGAGTTATGACCTACATTGGTTGGACCCTACCAAGAATTTTATGAACCAAAAAAAAGATAACATCACAAACCTTCAGACAAACTTTAATATCTGATTATCTTATTTCTTTAAATACTTTAATACATTTCTTAATTATTTTTTGTTTTTCCACATTTGAATTATTTTAATAAACATAAATAAAAATAATTTAATAATTAGATGCATGGGAGGTCATGTGGTGTTAGAGCACAAAAAATGACTGACTAAACAATAATTTAAGAATTTCAGTCTACAACATTTCATTTATATTAATGATGGCATATTATTAGTAAAAGAAATCAAATTCTTTTCCAAATGACATTATTTTTATATTTTTCCAATACGCATTTCCCTTCATTCAAATATAAATAAAATTAATTTCTATGTTAATCATTTTATTGTGGATTCTGGATGCTAAGCAGAATGGTGTTATATTTCATTGTTTTCATTCTGACACTGTTATGGACTGATAATATTTCAGTTTTTATTTTTGTACATAGAGGTCAGGTCTAGTCAGGGAAGCAGCAAAAATTTCAATTCACTTGGAGCTGGCATTATGCAATAGGAGCTACCTTTTCATGTTATACTTGTCAAGAAGGTAAAATTTAATTTATTTTGAAAGCTTATTTTTATGTGTCAAATATGTTTTTATTTATTTCAATAATATTTTTATTAATAAAAATAAAAATATTTTATTTTTATGGTGAACTAATGTTATTTGGAGGCTCAAATGTAAACTTTTTATTTAAACCACTAAAATGATCACCATTTCTTAGACTTACACAAGTTGTTAAAGGAGTAACAAATCTCTCCAAACACTAGTGGCACCCAGCACAAGCTACAGTAATCAATGGATGTTAGAAGGTTTGTGCATACAAATTCCTATCTAGTCTCTACTCATCCTTTAATACCAATCCTGGACAAAAATTAATAGTGACTATGGTTATTAAAAAAAACAAATACAAAATATATAGATGCTGAACTGGTTCTGATCTATATGATTATACAAGCAAATGAGTTTGGATTGAAAATATTATTGTCTTGTCATATTGAAATCATAGCTTTATAGTTAACTAAAAACATAAATGGCTGCTGGAAAGTTGCATTAGTTCCAAAGATCTAGATCTAATGTTATCTGATCCAAAGCTTCTTACTGATAAAAGCCACAAACTAGAACATAGTCTGGGGATACTGAATGAGTAGGCACTAAATAGAAATTTTAATGCACAAACCTTCTAACGTCCTTGATTATATGGCTTAGGTGGCACTAGTGTATGGAGAGATTTGATAAGTTCTTATTTATGATTATAAATTAAAGGTGGTCTAACTTTTAAATAATTAAATTTTATTGAAAATAATTTATTTTTTTTACAAATTATATTCAATCTGTAGATTATTTATATATAAAACCACAACTAAGATTTTGAACTTTGTCTTAATTACATTTAGCCTTCCATAAAAAAAATAATGTTCTTAGGAATGATTTCAATGTGTCAAAAAATAAAATATCCAATTCAATGAATAAACTTGGGCATCTAGTTTCATTTTTATAACTTCAACATTAAACACAATTTGGTTTTTCATCTTCACCCACAAATCACCTGAAGGCAATTTGCATGGAATTGCCACATTTTGACATCACAGAAAACATTTTCTTTTTATAGCCTGCTAAAATCAGATAGACACATGAAACTATCATATTTTAATTAAATTATTGATTGCAAAATAATGACAAACGCTCTTTGATATTTTTGATGTAAATAGCAACTAATGATACTGTACCAGATGATGCCTACCCTATAATTCATAGGATGCACACAAGATATAACATGATGTCAATACCATACACTGGAATAAGGCATCAACATAAACTCAATATCAATAACAAAAAAAAAAAAAAATTAAATTATTAAATTTAAGTTTAAATGAGTGAAATCAAACCAAAATCGATTATATTTCCTGATTTCTCCCTATCCAAAATTCTATACTCTGCTAATTGGTACCATGAAGTTTTAGGCAATACATCTTTGAAAGGCTGAACCTAAACCTCATATTTATGTACCACTTTCAAGAAGAAAAAAACAGTTTCAGAAAGGAAATACCACTGCCAACAAAAAAAAAAAAATTAAATCAACATGTCAATAAATTTTCAATACAGAGATTACAAAAAATAATAATAATAATTTCATGCAAAGTAAGTTTCACTTTTCTCAAATATAACAGTGTGTTAAAAGCAAACAACAACAAACATATATATATATATAATTAAGTTCCAACCAGTAACCACCTAAACTTTCACAGTAAAATATAGTAATCAATATTTCTCACTTATTATTTTATATATATATATATGCCCCAGCATACACACAAGCATTCCAGAAGTTAATTTGTAGAACTGTTTTAAAGTAGGAAAATCAAATAATAATTTATAGAGAAACAAAAAAATATATAATAAATAAAAAAAATACAATAAAATTTATAGTAACAAGACATAATAATAATAAATAAATAAAAAAAAATTATACCATCCAGCTTCCTTCTGGTTTCTTTCCATTAACTATCTCTGGACTTAGTCACTTTTAAGTGTGCCACAAAACACAACAACAAGGTGGTGAGGGCTTCCCTTCTTCACAGCAAAACATAGGCATTAAGGTGTTCATCATCATCAGCTAACATATGTGGCTACATGACAGCAATATAGGAGTTTGGCTGGTGCACTAACATTTGAGAATTTACTGCATTAGCATTTTAATGATAAAATTTAGGCATTTTTATATTTCTCAGCTTTTTCTAGAAATCTTTATAATAATGACAGCAGCCAACCAAGAGTCAATCATGCAATTCCAGACAGACTATAAAATGAAGCTAGGCTCAGTTCTGCCTTCTTTTATAAAGTTTTCCACTACTTTTGTACTAAAATATTACTCTTAGTTCAGCAAACCCTTAACCGCCCAACAGACAAAACATAGCAAGGAAAATAATAAACTCAGAAGAGACCCCCCCCATCACCTGCTGAAAACATTTTATAGAACACCTATAGCAATACAAATTGAGTACCCCTTCTTCATTATTATAGCCATTATCTCCAATTTCTTGGATAATTGATCATAACACAATTAATATAGCTTTTTACACCTTTTTATCTTTCACTTCTTTCATTTTCCACTCAGACCCTTTTAATTCCTCAAGGAGTTCTGTTTCACATATAGTTTCTAATTTTAATATAACGAAAATAACTTTTTCCATCTTTACAAAAGATTCAAAACAAATCTGAGATATGACAAATTTTTAGATTCTCTCAGCTGATATTGGCCTTAAATTACTTTATTTTTTAAATAAAAAATATAATGACCACTTCTATCAGTAAAATTTAAAATTAGCCATCAATAATAACCTACGTTCCTTTTAACTTGTTAATAGAGAAAAAAACTATCAAAAATGTGCAAAACATTTACAATTACACCTGGGTCTTGTTTTATGTGGTAGATAGGTTCCTCAGAAAATGCGCACAAAAGAAATCACACAAAAATAGACTTAACTTATGGGGGATACGTACAGTAATTTTCCAAAAATCGCATAAAAGCAAAGCAACAATGTAAAATTACTTTAAAATTCGCATAAAAAAAAATAAGAAAATAAAATATGACTAGTAAAAAATTTCAAATTTAAAAAAAATTGATACAAGACAAACTTTTTTTACTTTTTTTTATTAACTATAGTATTTAATTTTATTCAAAACAATATATTTTTATGCATAATTTACATTTTTTTCATACATGTATGGTATTTTAATTATTATCGCTATTTGAGACATCAGATTTGTCATCATGTGATGTGAGGTACTGTAGCTTCTCCTTAAATAAAGTCAAGAGGAAATACAACTAAAACATTTTCCAATTGCTGTTGATCCTTCCCATTTTGCTAAGTGATCTAAAATTGAAATTTTTGTTTCCAAAGAAATTCATTTTCTTGGTTGTTTTTTCCTCTCCATTAGAGTAAACTAAAAGTTTAAAATAAAAATAAGAGCTTAGACTTACGATAATAAAAAGTCACTGACTCATCACTTTGGGCAAAATTTAATTAAAAGTAACAATTAAAAATTAAATTTTTATTTTTGTCTTTAATTTTTTAATTTTTAATTCTGTTTAAAAATCAAATTTCATCGTTTCAGATCATATTAATTTCAGATCACATTACTTAAATTGTTAATTACAATTAAATATCAGATTTTAATTGTCAAATTTAATTGTGCCTACTGCTGTTACTCACCTTTTAAAAATAAATTTGCGGACACTAAATGATTAATTGATTACGTACTCTTTTTATAAAAAGCCAAAATACAACATGATTTAAAATGCAAAAACAATAACATACATAGTATTTTTCATCTATAATGTTTGAACAGATTTACATTATAATCTTGTAAAATTTAATGTGTGTATATAAAATAGGGAAATCCTGATTTTAAATTAATTATGAACTTCTTCATTGCATAAAATCTATTACAGTACTATTATAAAGTGCTGAAAATATTGAAATTATTAGATGGAAGTCGAATTCCAATAATGCGCTATTACTTTAAATATGACGTGAGTGCGTGAAATTTATAATATTTAAAATAATAGTGCACTATTGGAGCTCAACTTCTGATCTAATAATTTTTATCACATAAAAGAAAAATGCATACAAAGATATTAAAAAGAAACATGAATCACATAACTTCAAAATTGCATTATCCACATAAAACGAGACCCGGGTATACTCTGCCTATCTCCCTTTTTTATATATTCTTGCATATAAACAATTTATAAAATGACCATAAAATCGGCCAAATAACATAAAAATTAGCAGTTTGAGAGCAAGTTAAAGCCGATGATTGGTGCATCCAGAGAAGAGGCTAGACCACCTGAACACCCCCCCAAATGCTTCTGAACCCACTATCGCCCTCCCTAGAAGTCTTCATCATTCACTGGGTGGTGATACCACCCACTTTGGGAACCACTGATTTACACAGTAGTGTAAATTGACTGCCCTGTCAATTTTTAAAACAGGTTGCTATAGATACCAATGATTGCTTAATTTTATGCACAGATAGTACAGTGTAATATATTTTAACTGATTCTGAACAGAGATAAACTTAATGCATAGACTAATGATTGCAGGCTATTATTATTACAGTTTTAAGGTTAATAAACTTATAGTTTGAAGATACACTGAACTCATTAACTATTTAAAGAACCGGACTACTATAAATACTTTTAGTCTGTAATGCAGATAATTAACTAAACATTATATGTGCACATGTAAAATGCAAGAAAATAACATCTGCATTACATTATTTTTGAATAAATACATACATGTAAGCTAGGAATGTGCTATACAATGGGAACTCAGTGTGAGAGGAACCAAGCAATTATAAATGGTATCATCCAAGACATACAAAAAATAAAGCATAAGAAGAATAGCATTGGCAGAGGTGACATTTGTAAAAAGAAAGAAGATATTTTGTGGACCTATGGAAAGAGAATTAAGGAAAAGATTAATTAAATGTTATGTGTGGAGTGTATTAATGTATGGTTGTGAGACATGGACATTGAGTAATAGAATTAAGACACGACTGGAAGCTTTTGAGATGTGGACATGGAGAAAAATGGAAAAAATCAGTTGGGTGAATAAAATAACAAATGAAGAAGTTTTGAAAAGAGTTAATGAGGAAAGAAGATTGATTGAAAGTATCAAAGAGAGAAAGAGAAACTGGATTGGACATATACTAAGAAAAGATTATAGTTTAATGAAAGATGTTTTGGAAGGAATGGTGAGTGGAAATAAAAAGAAAGGATGGAAGAGATTGACATTATTGGATGATATAAGAGATGGAAGGGGTTATGTGGAATTGAGGAAGTGGGCAAGGAAGAGAATGGAATGGAAGAATAGATAAACTGATGTAGTGACTACTCTCTGGACCTATATATTGGACAAACTACTATTGATTGATTGATAACATATGGCTGGAATGCTACTGCTTACTACTGTTATAAGAAAAATAATGAATGCAAGTGACTAGCAGTCACAATTAGTATTACAATCATTTATGAATAAATAAACCACATATGAATGCATCTCATCTGTAAATATATAATAGCCCAAAATAAAATGACAGCTATTTATTTATACCAATTCCCCCAAATTATCCATTTCCAAAACAAGAGGATAGTTTGCTTAAAACTGTAATTATTGACAATATTAATTTATTCTGACTATGCAGCCTGTTTTAATTTTGCAGGAAATGGTAATGACTGGTTTTAAAAATACTAAGCCTTTAAAAGCATGGTCAAAGATTGAAATAAAAATGCTAATTGCTTTTTATAGAAAATTGCTCCTTTTAAATTTACTCCAACTAAATCACAGCATGATAAAATAAAATAGCAATCTTTTTATCATACTAGATATAAACAGATTTACAAAATCAATAAATAATAATAAGTTACTGTTAAGCTAAAATTAATAGCTGAGGTGAAACTTTAAGTTTATTATTAGTAAGCTTCTATTTTATGGATTTAGCGCTTTTGGAGCTTTTGCATCTCCATAATCATAGTCCTTTTCTATGAAAATGCATGCAAATTGCTTATAATATCCACCTTTTCGAAACTGCAAAGCACATATCCTTTCTATTTATTGACCTGGCATCGCTGGTGATATAACATGCCTCTTTGATCTTTCTCTTGACATCGTTTCTTTCTGTGCATACGATGTCAGCTTTAGATGGCTCAAATCTGTGGTTGTGCTCCTGTTGATGGTCAGCAAAAACCAACCTTCCCTCTCCCTTAGTTGTAGCTTTTGTAAATATATATCTATGCTGAGCCAGTCTATTGCTCACTGTGGCCCGAGTTTCCCCATAATTGACCGAATCACAACCTGTCTGCGGGCACACAATTTTATAAACAGCATGGGGGGTTTCTTCTATATTTCTTTTGTTTTTAGTGTTGTTGATGAGCCTATTGGTGTTTGGAGGGGTTCTGAATCCGAGTTTGAATTCCTTCTGTAATATTTTACTGAAATTTTTAGCTAGTGCAGGTATGTAGGGTATAGTTAGATGTTGTCCGTCATCTTTTGTGTTTTGTTGCAGTCTTTTATAAAAGCTTGCAATCCTTTTGGTGTTGTTTTATGATCAAAACCCACACTTATTAAGTCCTTGATGTAGCTGGTGATGTTGTTTTTATTATCTGACTCTAATTTGCACAGATGGTGATTGCAAAATAAGAAGGCAGACAGCCCTGCAAGTTTGTGTGATTTAGGGGATTTTGAGAGCGGGTGGAGGTAACCACGGACGCATAAGGGTTTAATTATCATAGAATAAATAATTGCCAAATTCTCTCTCTTAATTTTCAAATCTAGATACCTGATCTTGTTTTGCTCATCTTCATGTGTGCAGTTAAATATGAGGTTGGAAAGAGCTTGGAGTTCATGTAAAATCTCTGTGGTAGAGTTTTCTGGTGCTGTCAAGAACATGTCATCCACATATCTGCTATAAATTATGTTTGGTGTTGCTCTCTGGTACTTTGGAATCACCTGTTGTTCAAAATGATCTATCACAATGCTAGGAACAATTCCACTGCAACAAAACACAAAAGATGACAGACAACATCTAACTATACTCTACATACCTGCAGTAGCTAAAAATTTCAGTAAAATATTACAGAAGGAATTCAAACTCGGATTCAGAACCCCTCCAAACACCAATAGGCTCATCAGCAACACTAAAGACAAAAGAAATATAGAAGAAACCTCCCATATTGTTTATAAAATTGTGTGCCCGCAGACAGGTTGTGATTCGGTCTATTATGGGGAAACTCGGGCCACAGTGAGCAATAGACTGGCTCAGCATAGATATATATATACAAAAGCTACAACTAAGGGAGAGGGCAGCTTGGTTTTTTCTGACCATCAACAGGAACACAACCACAGATTTGAGCCATCTAAAGCTGACATCGTATGCACAGAAAGAAACAATGTCAAGAGAAAGATCGAAGAGGCATGTTACATCACCAGCAATGCCAGGTCAATAAATAGAAAGAACACGTGCTTCGCGGTTTCGAAAAGGTGGATATTATAAGCAATTTGCATGCATTTTCATAGAGACAACAGCCTAAAAAAAAGGACTATGATTATGGAGATGCAAAAACTCCGAAAGCACTAAGTCCATAAAATAGAAGCTTACTAATAATAAACTTAAAGTTTCACCTCAGCTATTAATTTTAGCTTAACAGTAATTTACAGAGTAAGGGTGAAATAAAATTTGTTATTACAATAATAAGTTATAAAATAAATTTCATTATAATGGAGTTAAATCCATAATGTTAATAATAGAAATTTATACTAAGATATTTTTAAAGTTCATACTCATTTTCTTTCATCACTAAAAATTCAAGCTCAGACTTCTGGTATTGGTATACTTTTCACAGATTTTGTTCAACTATAGCTATAGCAACAAAGGTTTTAATCAGCAGTATTGGATGGTAGTATACTTGTTAATTAATGACTGGTTTCTCTCCATGCTGATAGACACTCAATGTTTATGCACATAATACATATATAGTCTCGATGTAATGTTAATGATGTTTCTTCATTAGTTGACAGTTTCTTTCCCCAACTTCCTGACGGATTTTTGGCCTGAACTCTGCTGGCCAGCAAGAGTGAAGCAGATTATGGCTTCTCTACTCTATCAGTATATTTTTCAATACCAGTCACAATATGTATATCAAAGGCATAATAACCCCAGGAACCAATAATGTTGCAGTAGGAACCAATAATAGTTCAGCAATCAAAGTAGTTCAGTGATAAGCAACAAAACTAGTTCCTTGAAGTATCTTGAAGTATATTTTGCACAATGATTTATAACCACTATTTATAGTTCTTGGAGTGAGCTTACTAGCAAAAATCGGATCCATCACTTGTTGTTTCAATCCATCAATCTATTATTTGCAAAACTTTATTTTGGTCCATAGCTTGATTTGTTCAATCATACTATTTCCAAACTTTTATCTTTGAAAGGGATTAATAAAATAACAACGTCTTAACTAAATTATATCAAATACTTATCTCCTTACTCAATTAATCTATTTACAAGAATTTTAATTACATTTTTAAAAAAAAATACATTTTTTTTTAATATGTCAAAGCGTTGACTGGGAAGCTACCCAGGCCGGCTGCTTGGAAGACAGCTATGCTAACCGCTAGGCCACCAATGTTTGACTACATTTTGTTTTAACATAAATTTAGAATTAATCATACCACATATGTTTATGTATGCAAATTGTTTAAAATCTTTGCTTTTAAAATAAACTTGTAATTTTTAAATTACAGACATGAAGCATATATAAATATCGCTTCAATATATAAATGGTAATTCAATATATCAATTACATATTTTTTTTATTTAATTAATATCATAATATTTATTTATGTTTGATTAATCTTTTATATATTGAAATCAATTAAGTTCACAATTATTTTCCACTTTTATATATGGTAAATCTAAATTACATTAAAATTTCACCAAGGATTTATCATTTTATCCTATGAATAATCTACATTTTTATATTAACTGAAACAGAAACAAAAATGTCTTACTAAGTTATATAATATCAAAAGCTACAAACCAGAGAAGAATGATACCACCCTTAGGTTTGATGTAATTTGAAAATTTTAGGGTGAGTTTTGTCGATTGTTTAATTTATGATCAGACCAAAGGGTCTAAAATTTCCATTAATATATTTAGAGCATTAAGAATGAATCTTATCTGTATAAATCGAAACAATAGACAAAATCACGCTATAATTTTCAAACTACATCAAAAACTAAGCTTGGGTATCAATAGAGCTTAAAGACAGAGTGACATCATTTTGTTCTTTTACTGTTTCTGATGTGACATACCTTAGTGGAAAAAAGTTACTTCCATTTTAATTACATATATTTAAAAGTTATGACTATTTATTATCATATTTTTTATTAATATCTAATATTTTTCTTGAAAAAAAAAGTATATAAGTACTTTAAAATCTTATTCAGTTTTATATTTCCAATTTTTAACAAGTAAATTATTAATGCTTTTTTCTTAATTTGATTTATGTTTTAGATATTTACAAACAGTTTCTTTAATATTTGAATACAAGTACAATGTATATACTGAACTTTATATGGTGAGTATGGAAGGTTTTTAACAAATGTATTCTACCAGTTCTTACTTATGGATCTGAGACTTGGACACTTAATAGAAGAGCAATACAGAGACTGTGGAAGATTTTTAACAAATGTGTTTTACCAGTTCTAACTTATGGATCTGAGACTTGGACTTAATAGAAGAGCAATACAGAGACTCCAGACCATTCAAAGAAGTATGGAGAGATGCATGTTGGGAGTAACAAGAATTGACCGAAAACACAATGTATGGGTAAGAGAACAAACAGGTGTTACTGACCTCATTGAAAAAATTAAAAAATTGAAGTGGAGTTGGGCTGGATATATTGCTAGAAGAGATGATTATATATTGACAATTGAAATCTTAAACTGAATTCCAAGAGATTGTAAAAGACCCAGAAAGAGACTACATGTGAGATGGATGGATGAAATAAGAAAGTATGCAGGGTGAAGTGGAGAAGAGAAGCTAAAGATCAAAGAAGATGGATTAAACTTGGAGAAACCTTCATCCTGCAGTGGATTGATAATGGTTAATGATGATGATATGTTAAGTGCACTTAAATGAAACAATAGAGAAGCTGATAAGAGTAATGGGTACAACAACTGAGTACTTTCAAGAACTTACTATGTTCTTATATTCATAGCAAGATGTGACTAGGAAAAACAATGGAAGGTTATATATATGTACCTAGGTGATGGTATTTAAATTTATGTAAATTAGAGCATCCATTTTTTGGGGAGGGGGAGCATGATTCTTTACAGTTTATAGCATTGGTGTTGTTGGCTATATACCAAGTTTCCCTAATTTTACATTTTGAGTCATTTCTTTCAATGTATTGTATTACAGCTGAAGTATGATTAAATGGGTGCCCTGTTGGCTTTTGGTGTTTTAGAAAAACAGAGTTATATTCTGGCTTATTGGGTGCTCTTTTATATGAATATAGATGTTGTGAAAAGTGTGCAGAAAAATTGCTTGGATGAATGGGAGAAAAAAATTGATAAATGAAGCAAGTGACAGTAGCAAAGTTAACATATGGTAACGATGCATTGTGTTAGTAAAGGGGTATTAGATTACTTAGAAAAATTACAAAGAGAAGTAGGAAGATATGCATTAGATGCAGATGTGTGAACAGCAAAGGAGACAATGCAAGAAAAAATGGGATGGTCAAGTTTTTTTTGTGAGAGATGCTAAAAGCAAAATGAAGATTTTTGGTAAATTGCAATTTATGGATAATAAGAGAATAGCCACAATACTATTTAATTGGGTTATGAGTAAAGGACAGGCAACAAGATGGTAAGAAAAGTAGTACGGTATGCAGAAGATTTGGTTAAAGAATTTATGTCAGTATACTTATACAAAAGGTGGGATTGTTGTGTTAGGAGAATTGTTGAGTGGTATAGTGGTAAGGAATGGGATAGAAGAATAGATGCATTAATAAAGAATAGGGAGTTGGAGAGATGGAGAACTAGTATGGAGATTAAAAAGAGTTTAAATATATATAGAAGTAAACAGAATATTGGGTGTGAATTAATTTATGATAATAGCAAAGAAAGTAGTTTACTGTTTAAAACTTGAACAGGATCTTTAGCAACAAGGGAATATACACAGAAATGGAAAAATATTGGATGATTTAGTCTGCAAATTATGTAAGGAAGGCATAGAAAATATTAGGCATCTGTTAATTGAAGGTAAATACCTGAAAACAGAAAGGATACAAATAATGAAGTTGTGGAAGAATAAATATAAGCAAAGTGATTATATAGGAAGTGGGTTCTTGGTTTTTATGCTGGGTTTGGGAAAAGATAAGGGAGATTTAGATATTAAGATCATGGAGTTGACAAAGATTATGTTGTGGAAATGGCACGGAGCAGGTTAGAGAAGAATATGGGAAAAACTTAGTGTGGAGAATGGAAATGGAAGGGAAGGTGGTTAACAGGTTTCTTTGGGCATAGTGGCTGAGAGATTCCTGACATCGAGTAAGGAGAAGCTACAGCGCATCGCATCGCATTTATGAAGTTTATCAATCCAATTATTAAATAATACGGAAGTACTGAAAAAAAAACCAGTGAGCTATATGTGAATTAATTATCAGTAAACGTAAAAAGTTAGATTTACAATCCAATTACTATATATAATTAACACTTAAAATCCAATAGAAATCAACTTTTAAAATTTGTTTCTATTCACTTTTTGGTAATCCTGACTTTTAGCGTCCCGAACAATTCGCCCTCTATTTTTTAAAAAATGAACTAACTACTTTTTCACACCTAAAAAAAAAAGTGTATGTAACTATATCCAAGTGTAAATGCGAATAAAAAAAGATTAAAAAAAATACTTACATTTACATGCGTATTTTTCACTTATAGCGGTCTTTGCTGCATGTAGAACTGTAAACAAATGACATATATTAACTGTAAATGTTTTTCCGTAAAGAAGAATAAATAACAAGAAAAGAAACTTACATTTTTAGGAGTAATTGGAAGCCACACAAGCGAGGAAATGCATGAAAAGGTCATCGCGTGCGTGCAGATTTCTGAAAGAAAATTCCTGCAGGTAGGATGAGAACAAAGGTGTGCTCATCCCAAATTGGTATTTTAGCTTATGCTTTGCGACAGAGTGGACATAGGCAGAATTCCACGCGGTCAAGCAAAAGTAGTTCAGAATTTGTCACGTGTCAAAAAACCAATTCACATTTAGGATCCGGGTGTCGAACTCTGTCATTCTATATATGTAATTTCAGAGTATATGTAACTATAAATTTATTTTTGTACACGAACATCAATAAATCAAATGGATGTAATTGCAGAGTATATGTAACTATAAATGTCTTTTTTACATGAAGATGAATAAATAAAATGGATGTAACAAAACTTAATTTTTTAGGCTCTATTTAGTCTCACGCAAAGTTGCTATAAAAATTATGAACTACTGTACTTTGGTCATTTGTGACACATGACAAATTCTGAACTACTTTTGCTTGACCGCGTGGAATTCTGTCGTTATAAAAAATGGACGGATCCTAAATATGAGTTTGTTTTTTTGTTATTGAGTGTTCTTTATGTAAAAACATTTAGAATTAATATACATCATTTGTTTACAGTTCTACATGCAGCAAAGACCGCTATAAGTGAAAAATACGCATGTAAATGTAAGTATTTTTTTTAACCTTTTTTTTTATTAGCATTTACACTTGGATATAGTTACATACACTTTTTTTTTTAGGTGTAAAAAAGTAGTTAGTTCATTTTTTTAAAAATAGAGGGCGAATTGTTCGGGACGCTAAAAGTCAGGATTACCGACCAGTGTTTCCCAACCCGTGGTACGCGTACCACTGATGGTACGCGAGTTGCTGGTTGGTGGTACACGAAAAATAATCAGTAATGGCGGACATAAAAAAAATTAAATCATAAAAATATAAAAACGTTTTTTCCTATAATTCATAAAAATTATTTTAATTAATAATATTATACAGTAAAGTTGTTAATATGTGTAGTCGATAACAATCTTTAATGTTAATGATAAAATTGAAAGTATGATTAAGAAATTAGACTTTTGGAAACAGCAATATATATAAGTATCGAAAACAATCAACTGGAAGTATTCGAAACTCTATATATTTTTTTGTTTGAAAATAAGGTTAGTCTGTCTCAAGATACTCGAGAAAATATAATAGCACATTTAACAGGATTGAAATTGTCTTTCATGGAATATTTTCCAAAACCCGAAAACACAAATGATAATTGGATTTCAAACCCCTTCTATGCAGAAAATTTAGAAAAAGCTACATCATTATCAATAAAGCATAAAGAAAATTTAATAGAATTATCATGTGACAGAACTTTACAAGTAGAATTCAAACGACACAATCTAATTAATTTTTAGCTAAACATTAAAGAATGTGAACAACTTTCTGAGAAAGCTCTTAAATTATTATTATCGTTTACTAGTATAGAATTAGTAGGAAGAGCTTTTTCATCATATATTTTTTTTAAAAATAAGTATCGAAACAGATTGAACGCAGCTGTAGACTTAAGGATATACCTCACATCTTTTGAACCAAATTTCAAAAAATTATGTTGTTCGAAACAAGCACAAAGATCTCATTAAATTTATTTTATAAAAATATTTGATTATGATAAGAAAATATAAACATCACATGACCACCACCTCTTATGCTTGCGTATATAGGCACTAGATGGGGATTTTATGCACAAGCCTTCTGGCATCCATTGATTACTCTAGCTTGGTGTGTGTGGCGATATATATAGTGAGTTTTGCCTGTTTTAATAAGAAAATATACTAATTGTTTTTTTTTTATAATTTTGTGTTTTTATTAAAACCATTTATTAGTAAACGAAATATGACAAAATAGTAGATAAATAATGAGTCGGATCAAGGCAAATCAATCTAAATTATTTAATTTGAAAAAATGTATCAGAAAAAGGTCATACCCAGAAATTAGACTCTCATTAATTCTTGATCATCTATTGTGGATTACTAGATGTAATCTAGTATTTAATCATCAAAATTTTAATCCTATTAACTTCATGCTGAACAATATAAATTAAAACAAGAACAAGAGATAGCCTGATAACCCCTGAGGTTATTTTTACCATGACTTGGGACATGCTGAATTTATCCTGTCCATGGCCCAAACAATAGCAAGATGCTCCGAAAAAGAGAAAACGGACTCAAATTCGTGAAAACCAAATGAAGGAATGAGAAAACACTTTGAACAAAATATGTACCAAATAACCTTTAATGTAATAATGTAATCTTTAATAAATTATTTTGGAAAAAATATGAAACTTTAAACCAACACATACATATAAATATGTTACAGTGCGTTTATAATTTCAGTGAGTTTATAACCTGGTATGACATTTAGGCGTGTTTCAATGTAATTTGTCTCATTACGAGATGTGAATACATACATGGTCGCCCTATAATATTTATAATGCAAATAAAATAACACACTCGCAATAACAAATTTCACGAAATACAATCATTTTTACAAAGTGGTACAATTTAACGTGATACGCAAGTACCAATTGGTACGCAAGCCAAAAAAGGTTGGGAAACGCTGGATTAGACAAATCAATTTATTTATTTATTTTTGTTAAATTTATCAAATAAGTCTCTTACTATTTGAAGATGTGATGACGTAACTGAAAAATGGCACAAAATATAACTTTAATTTTATTTGATAAAAAGATAGTATATTTGTCTGACAAGTGTATGTTTTTCGGATAATATTGCCAGATATTTAGATATAATTTATCCAATACTTAAACAAAAGATTAAAATTAGAATATAAAATAAAAAAGAATGCATTACTGTTAAAAAATTTAATTTTTAATCAAATAGATTATAATTTAAAAGAATGAAGTCAATACAAAACAAACTCTCCATAAATAAAGCCTTAGGAATCAATGGATGCATGAAGATTTACGCATCTAGTGCCTACTCTTCCAATATCCCCAGACTAGTTTCTAGCTTGTGGCTTTCATCAGTGAAGAGTTTTGGATGTGAGAGCACTGCATATAGATCTTTGGATCTAACGCAATCCCTCCAGCTGCCATCTTTTGTCTGTTTAGTTAACTATAAAGCTATGAGTCCAAGATGAAAACACAATAATGTTTTTAATTCAAGCTCTTTTGCTTGTATAGTTATATAGATCCAAGGCTCCTCACTGATGAAAGACACAAGCTAGAAACTAGTCTGGGGAAATTGGATGAGTAGGCACTAGATGGATATTTTATGCACAAACCTTCTTGCATTCATTGATTACTAAGGCTTGCACTGGGTGGCACTATTGTATGAAAAATTTGTTACTGTGTCAACAGTTTATGTAAGCATAGGAAATAGTGATCATGTGATGTTTTAAGTAATACAATTGTTAACAAATTAACAATTAAAATACAAAGGCTTGAAATCATGATCTGAAAGTGGAATTAAAGTTAGAGATAGTGAATGCATGCTCTGACGTTTATGTAAACAAACGCTTGATGGTGTTTTTGGTAGAATGCCATCTGTTGACATAAATACAAGCGTTAGCAAGTTTTTAACTTGTTTTTTGTTTTTCATATATATATATATTGTAATATTATAAAAGTGAGAGTAATGAGAAAGAGGCTTTGTTATGTACCCTAACTTGAGGTGCAAAATTTTTAAAGTAAGAAAAATGAGCAAGAGAAAGAAAGAGACTCTATTTATATGCTCTAACTCTAAATGCCAAATCTGTACTGATATAAAAATGAGAACATGAAAATTTCTCTTGTTAATGTCCCAAATCTTTGAGAAAGTTAAATCTGTAACAGTACAAATAAAGAAAGGTTTATAATTTTATCTTTCTTATTGCCATGCCAAATTCATATAATATTAATATCATCTCTGTTCTTTATTACTTTTTACAATGCTTTTTTATAACCCATAATATAAAAAAAATCAAAATGTATATTAAAACAGGCAAAACTCTCTATACAGTAGTGCCACTCAGTGCAAGCCAGAGTAATCAATGGATCCCAGAAGGCTTGTTCATAAAATCCTTATTTAGTGCCTAGACTAGTTTCTAGCTTGTGGCTTTCATCAGTAAGGAGCTTTGGATCTGAGAGCACTGCACCTATATTTTAGGGTCTAATGCAACTCTTCAGCAGCCATCTTTTATCTTTACTTAATTACAAAACTATGAGTCTAAGATTGAAAAAAAAATTTTTCAATCCCAGATCATTAGCTTATATAGTCATAAGTCTGAATTCAGTTCAATAGCCATACATTTTGGTGTCATTGGTTCTTTAATAATCATAGCCACCACTATCCAATTAGGCAGGATTGGTATCAAACCACTAAACATCACATGAGCACCATTTCTTATGGCACTACTGTAGGGAGAGTTTTGCCTGTTTTAATAGGGAGAGTTTTGCCTGTTTTAATAACAGTTATGAGCAAGCATAAAAATGATCATGTGATGTTTAGTGGTTTAATTAAAGTGTATAATATGTAAAAAGATAATAATTATATAGAGGTGTATAAAGATATATGTGGGTATATAAATAATGATTATAAGATAGAATATGTGTATATAAAATGTAAAATTATATGTACATATATATTTGTGTTCATGCATTTGTATTGTGTTTGTTATAGTTCTGAAGAAGATTTCTGGGGCAATAGAAACCATCAATAGTGGGTTGTAAAAAAGTAATAAAGAACATAGATGATATTAATATTATAAAGAAGGGTTTAATTAATCTATTTATTGTAATAAAATACTGACTATTTTCTTGGATGTGCCCTATGAATTGTATAAAGTTAAAATTATAATAGTATTAGTCATACAATACCAAATGCATAATATTTAAATGGGTTAGCTAAAATTAATAGTGCTATACAAGTTATGTAAAACAAATCTATATTGGAATAAATGGGTAAAGATTAATATTCATAAAATTATCCAAAATATATATTGGATGATGTTTAAAATTTATTAATAATATTTATGTTGGTATTCATTCATAAATAACTATTTTATTACTATGTTGTAAATTTATATTATATTTAAGAATGAATAAAGTTATTAAACTTAATGATTATGTAAAATTTTATTACAAGAATTTATTAACTAGTTTTTATACCAATGGATGTTTATAAAAGCATTAGATTCACTTTTAATTACTACCAAACTTTTGTATAGTAATAAATTTTATATTATTTGGTAATTGGATTTTATATGTTTATCTTTGTAAAAAGATTCTAAATTATGATTACTATATCATATATGTATTAATTTGAATAGGATTCTTAACTTGAATTTAATTAATAATTTTTATATATGTCAAAATCCAGATCAGCTGACTTCTAGGCAGCTATGCTAACCACTAAGCCACCAACGCTTTACTTAATTAATAATTTTATTTACAAAAATTAATAATAAGATAATTAATAACTATGCTGTAATAATTTTAATTAATATATCCTAGAATATTATATATTTAAGCTATAAGATGGTGCAAAACATTAGACATTTTTTATCAAACCACAAGAAAATATTCACTTATGCATTGTCTCTAATAGACAATATATAAAAATCATTTAAAAGAAAATATTAATTTGTTAATAGTTTTCCTACTAATTATTAAATAAAATCTATTATGATTATTTAAATATATATTTAGAGTCTTAAAGACTTTCTATAGGTTGGTCATACATTTATATTTTCACTCTCACATATGTATATGTTAGATGATCTTTTAAAACAAAAAACAATATTAAATCAAATATAATTACTTAAATAAAATATAAACCTGTATGAACAGTAATCAATATTTCTCACAAAGAGGTCTCCAATTTAATCAATCTATCTCACATGTGGTCTGTTTCTAGATCTTTTACAAACTCTTGGATGGTGTTATTATAATACTATAAATTAAATTTTATATTTATGTTCAATGTTATGAGGACTTTTACCTAATGAATGGCATGATTTGTTAGGTTATAAAATTTTGCAAAAATTTGACATCTGCTCATTCAAATATTAGTTGTTAAGTGTTCATTTTGAATATAAATTGTCAATTTGGATCAAAAATAATTAAATTTTGGAAAGAAGTTGTTTCAAAATTTATTAAAAATAGTTGAAAATTGTTTAATTGAATTGACTTTTTTTTATATTGCAAATTCAAATAAAATAGTGAAAATTATTCTTTTTGCAATCAATTCTAATAAATAAAGAAAATTGTTTGATTTTTTTACTTTATCGATTAGCACCGTGAGTCCAACTTTGGTGGTTCTCCTTAGCATGTACAACTTGATTTTGTTATATAGAATATCAATGCAATGAATATCTCTTTGTGTGTGTGTGTGTGTGTGTAGCAGGTGTGCCTGTCCTCTGGTCGTTGTGATAATAACCTTTTGGAGTGAGAAAATGTTCATCTTATAGTGTTCCAAATTTTTTGCATGGAGAATTATCATAATTATTTTGAACAATTATAGCCAGAGAAGAGAGTGTTAAACTGGTAGAGATATTTAGGGGAAAATTATTTGAATTGACTGATGTTTTAATTTCAGAGAAGAGCTACTTCTATTCATTTTAAAACTTTAAAATAAAAAAACTATAATTGTAAATCTGCAAAACAAACTGTTTTTTTTAAATTTCAAATTCACTGAATTGAAATAAATAGATTAAATTAGAGATAAAAATTGAAAAGTTTAGATTGTAATGAAAAAATAGGTTGTAAAAGCAATGGATGAGAAAAGTTTGAAGAACTGATGAAATTTTACTTGAATTGTTAATGATTATGGAGGAAAAAGTTTTGAAGGAATTAGACATCTTTGGTTTTATTTTTGGTTCTATCAGATTTAAGGCTATAATAGAATAAAATTAAAATGGTTACTTGTGGAACAGTTAGTTTCAATGTTATATGTCATTGAGATATTCTTGAGGGTCTTATTTATTTAGTAGATATGTTCATAAAATAAAAAAGGTTTAGATTGAGAAATGGACAGGAGCACAATATGTGAATGAAGTGGTGAAGACAATTATTGAATGTAAGCAGAAAAACAGAGAGAAGTTAATAGTAATTTTATTGATTAAAAAATATTAAATGTTCATCACTTTTTTTTTAGTATTCTAAAACCACTGTTTGGGAATTTATTAGAAATCAAAAAATATTTGTTAAATTAAATGGTTTTATTTCTCAAAAAATAGATACAGATGAGGATAAGTAAGAGAGTAATCTTCTTAAATACTTATAAATAATAATTTAATGGACATTGTTTGGGTGATTATGTGATTACTTAGTATTACTGTGACAGATAGACCTTAGATTCAGGACCTTTCATTTCTCATGTCTGATATATTAGCCCAAGTTAATATTTATTTTAGATGAAGCAATGAATAAATGTTGCCTTGATAGGGCTGGAATTAACACTAGGAGAAAAATGATATACTATACCTGATATTTTCCAGGGCTTGTCAATAGTGAGTACGAACTTCAATAAATTCTAAGTATAATAAATGAAACAAGCTATAAGATTTGATAATTTAAATATTTGCAACTAAAAATATATTCTTGTCTTCAAACTCAATGTTTTTTAATCTTTATTTAGAAATCAAGTGTTTATGGATAGGAAGGAATGCAAAAAATAATACAAGTTGATGTTCATGATAATATATTCCATCAGAATGGATTTAGATCTTTGAATAGTTGACTGAGTGAGGATGAAAGAAGTAAATGATAAAATTAAAAGAATAATAATCCTGGAAAAGGAGGCATTTATTAAGATAAAGGAAATATTTTGTGGACATTTGAAGTGAGAATTAATGAAAAGATTTAATTATTATGTGCGGAGTGCACTGTTGTATGGTTGTGAAATGAAGACAATGAGTAAAAAAAATTAGAGATTGAAAAAGAAACTGGATAGGACATATACTTAAAATAAAATCAATAGTGAAATATCAATTTTTATTATAATTAGATGATTCTGGGTAATATCCTTTTTTCCCAATAACTTTCCCTCCCTTATGACATAAAATAACAGTTTTATTATCAGAAGATCACAGCCTCTCTTGATGTTTTTAAGCCCACATTGACTTCTGAATTTATGTATTCACTTCTGTTTGCTATTATTCATTTCAGATTTTTGTTTAAACTCTTCCAACTTTAAACTTTCTGATGCAATATAAAAATGATTTAAATTGCTTTTTTCTGTCTCTACTAAATCGCCAACTTTCATTTTATCGCTTAAAAAAGATACTCTGTGAATTTTATTAAATTTTGTAAAACTTTTGACTTTACATTTAGAAAACAATTTATTACATGAAATACTTTACATATCAAATGTAGATAGGATAATAAAGCAAAGAATAAAATGCATATAGATTTGACTTAAGTCAAAAAAGTATTAATGATAAATATGATTTATTTGATGCTCTGAGATTGAAAAATGGCTGCTACTATATTGTAAAATGTATTAAATTTATGAATTTTAATGATTTTATTTTTTGTTTTTTATATATATTTTTGATTAATTGTTTTGGTTTATGGATAGCATATAATTGAAATGATGTTTATTGATAAAGACTATATCATAGTTTAAAAAGCAATAAAATATCTAGGGTTTCCAATACTGATGTTACTGATACTGAAATCCCAGTATTACTGAACCCAAAAAAATGGTATTTCAGTATTGATTTTATTTTGAATCAGATGTACAATTTCAAGAATTTCATAAATTATTTATAAAATTCTCGGAATTTTACACCAAATTCGAACTATTTTCAGAAGCTCATATCAGAGTAATTTAGTTTTATAAATGTTATTTTTTTAATTTAATTTTATTTGATTTTTTGCTTTAAAATAAAAAATTTTAGCTAAAAAATATGTTCTTAAAAAATTGCTGTGTTTACGTATACAGTCATTTTCTATTACCGTTACTATTTTTAGACAAAATTTGAAGTAAAATTACTGTGAAATATGATAATTACTCTATACATTTCAACTTTTATCAGATTCAATCGTATGACATTTTTTTAATGTTGAATTAGGAATCCATGTAAACAGTAGGGTAGATCTTTTGTGTTGATCAACAAATGTTTTTGTATTCAAAATCACATAACCAGGGCAGTACAGAGTATCTCTATTTTTGCTAAACGGAGTTGGAGTGAACACAAACATTATTTTTACAAAAAACTCCTTAGTTTTTTTCCTCAGAAACATCAATACCATCTGATTTTTTCTCTATTCTGTCACTCCCGAAAATGTAGTCTGATGCCCTTTTTAAACTATCTGCTATCAGCCTTTTTTTGATCAAATATTAACAAAAATTCAGTCAATTCTTTCAGGTGATGGCAGCAATAATTTATGCTTTTTAAAAACCTATTTTTTAAAATAAAAATATTTAAATAATTTTTATTATTCTGTTTGTTTTCTTTTATTTTTTGTTTTGTTAATTTATTTTAAATTATGATTTGTCCCTTTTTTGAAAAATGAATTAAAGAATGTTTTGTTTTTTACTTACGCTTTTCTATTTTGTTTATGACTTTAAATTTTGTTAAATTTAATTAAAAAAGCCCTTTTTTTTTTTTAATACCAAAAATACAGGTATTTCTATTTTCGGTATTGATATCTGTACCGAAATATTGATTTTAGAGAAACGCTTCAGTACAGAAAATCCTAAAAATATCATATGACGCCAGATTACATATTGTTGTTTCAACAACTATTAGTTACTAAAGTATTCACTAGGTGGCATAGCTGTGGTGAAAAACAAAATTATGTTGTGGTTTCACTGTAGTAGAAAAACTTGTAATTTTTAACCAAATTTTCAGAATTAAGTGATAATTTTCCAAAGAACAAAATACATATGAGCTTACTTCAAAAATGTGTACAAAATTAAATGATTATTGTAAAAAAAATTTAGCCATTGTCTGCATATCCCAAACTCGTGGATCAGTTTTTAGTGTAATAATTTAATCGAATGATAAGTATGAAAAACATATATTAGATAAACCAGACTTAAATGAATATCTGAAAATGCTTGATAATTATAATCTCATTATTACTATAAAGCATACGGTGGTTTTTTTTCACAATAAGAGATTTTGTTTCGATTGAGTATTACAATAAAATACAGAAAGAGTTAGAGACAAGCCAAGAAAGGTGCATAGGATCTATTATGTAACCAAGAAGCCAAATTCTCTAGTTTATGGAAGAATATTATATATGTATACCAGATTCTCTGAAGAATTTTTCCATACAAAGATAAATAAGTGGACTGATATTATCAAAATGGGAAAGGAAATAATGAAGTCTGATATTCTATTAAAAATAATGCAAATCTTATTAAAATTTAGAAAAAGAATATCAAAAGAGCAAATTCATCATAGAGATGATGATAATTAATAATAATAATAATAATAGTAATTCAATTCAATTTTTATTTAATGTACATATCTACAGCCAAAAGCCAATTACAGATTGCACATAAAAAAAAAGGTATATAATATATGTTTTAAAGGAATAATAAAATAATAATAATAAAAATAATAAAATCGCGAATTATGCATTATATATGTATTTAACATCCTTTGAAAAATCATTAATATATATATATTTCATATGTCAAAGCATTGGCCAGGAAGCGGATCCACGACAACTATCTGCAAGCAACTGCTTGCTTGCAAGGCATCTGCATTGACCTCTTGGCTACCAACGCTTGACTAAAATCATTATTTTAAAGCATCATCTACAAGTTTCAATTGAGAAATAATTATGGGCATGAATTTCATATTTACAATAATTCAAATGCAGTTTTGAGATCATGTTATAAGAAATATTTTTTCCGGTAATGATTTTATATAAAAACGTCATATTCCTAGCTTTTCTTCTTGCTCCAATAGACATTTGACAATCACTTTTCAGTTGAAAAAACCTAGAAATTTTTTTGAAAACCAACTGTATTTTACTAGTGTCTTTTTTTTTGAATGAGGATTCCATAAAACAGATCTAAATTTCAAAATAGGAAAAACCAAAGATAGAAAAAGTCTATTAGTGGAGTATTCAAAAGCACTACCATATTTATAAATAGCTCTCACCATCTTGAGGGCTTTATTTATTATTGATTCTATATGATGATGAAAGGAACCATTACTAGATAATATAATTCCAAGATCCTGAATATTATCAATAGATTTTATTTTAAATTTATTGAAATAATATTCAAATTTTAAAATGTCAGATTTATTAGAGTAAAATACTGAAGAAAATGTCCATATTGACTATCACTTGATTATTTTCACACCATTTAGAAAAAACTGTTAATATCATCCTGAAGCAATAAGCAATCATGAATAGAATAAATATGTCTAAAAATCTTACAATCATCAGGATAACATAGAACTTAAGAGTATTGTAGACAAGACTTAAGATCATTAATATATATATATATAAAATTAAGAGTGTTGGGACATTAGATTTAATATATATATATATTAAAAAATAATGGAGCCAAAATACTACATTGAGATACTCCAAGATAATAATATTGAGAAGAAAATTTCCCTTTAAATTTAACAAAAGCTGCTCTATCTTTTATAAAAGATCCAAACCAACAAACTATATTACTTGCTAGTCAAAGATTATATAATTTAGTAAGAAGAATGTTATGATCAATCCTATCAAAAGCTTTAGACATATCAAAATAAATAACCTACATTTTACCCTGGGCTTCAAATACATGTGCAATATAATCATAAACAGTGATAAGATTTGTCTCTAGTGACTTATTTGGTACAAAACCATATTGCTCTGATGCCAATAGTTTACTAATATCATGAACTAGTTTGTTATACATTTCTCAAGTATCCATCCAATGGAGTTATTGATTTTATCTTTATCTCCACTTTTAAAGATAAGAATGACCTTAGCAGCAGCATCATCATCATCACCATAATAATAATAATAATAATAATAATAATAATAATAATAATAATAAGAAGAAGAAGAAGAAGAAGAAGAAGAAGAAGAAGACAAAGAAGAAGAAGAAGATGAAGAAGAAGAAGAGAAGGAAGAAGAAGAAGAAGAAGAAGAAGAAGAAGAAGAAGAAGAAGAAGAAGAAGAAGAAGAAGAAGAAGAAGAAGAAGAAGAAGAAGAAGAAGAAGAAGAAGAAGAAGAAGAAGAAGAAGAAGAAGAAGAAGAAGAAGAAGAAGAAGAAAGAAGAAGAAGAAGAAGAAGAAGAAGAAGAAGAAGAAGAAGAAGAAGAAGAAGAAGAAGAAGAAGAAGAAGAAGAAGAAGAAGAAGAAGAAGAAGAAGAAGAAGAAGAAGAAGAAGAAGAAGAAGAAGAAGAAGAAGAAGAAGAAGAAGAAGAAGAAGAAGAAGAAGAAGAAGAAGAAGAAGAAGCAGCAGCAGCAGCAGCAGCAGCAGCAGAAGCAATTGTCAATATTATAAATATTAGAAAAAAATGTCTCTCTATTTTAGATGTAGTAGAATGATGAATATGGTTATAAATTGTAATGGTGAAAATTTTGAGGAATGTAACAAATTTAATGTATTGAATGATTTATGTAATACAAGTAAAAGTAAATCTGAACTGGTGCGGTGGCATCTTAAACATATGTAATAGAAATAGCTGATATTGATTCTATATTATCGCTAGATATGGGAATTATATAAAATAAAAAAGATATATGTAAGGGGGAAAAAGTAATCTGCATAGAATCAAAGCCATCTGTTAACAGAAGAAGACAAGGCTTAATCATCCATGGAAACTCTAAGCTGAATATGTCAAAATATTCTAGAAACAATTTTCTGTGTGTGTTTAGAGAAAAGGAAGACAAAAATTTATTTAAATGTTCAGGAGTATGTATCTATATTCTCATTTAGAGCTCAACTGTGAAAAAATCAAAGATACCTGAGGATTTTATTTTGTCTAATTCTATTTAATAATCATTTTAGAGTATTTTTTTATTATTATTGCTTTTAGCTACAGTTTTAGGATAGAAAAGAATATATATATATATTGGTTTAGGATAGAAAAGAATATATATATATATTGGTTGAATATAAAACGTGGAAGAAAATCAAAAAAGTTAAATGATTGTACAAAATCTTCAAGCTCAAACAGCTTATATGGAATTGCCCAACATAGGGTGCTGAATGCATTGTAAATTGAGGCTATTAGCAATAAGCACTGACCAAAATGAAAATATGCAAGATAAAATAGATGACAATAATATGCTAATTGAACTCCTAAAAAAATCAAAAACACAAGCAAGCAATGGAAAAAAAACTATTATTGAATCAGATTTGATAAGCAAAAACTACATAAGCATATAGATCAATAGATAAATAATAATAACAACTAAGCCCTAAAAAGAAATTGAATGGCTTTATTGTTTGAGAATTCATAAGCAGTTCAAGCATTGGAGTCAATTCAAGTATTTTACATTCCAGATTCCCACATTTCACCGATTTTGAGTTTGGATTCTGCATAGAATATAAATTGGAAGCAGGGAGTAAGAAAAAAATCATAAGTCAAAAAATATGAACAAAAAATTAATGACATTAAATATTAAAGAAATTAGAGGTCCACGTAAAATGGATTTTTTTTTAGATTATACCAGCAATAAACAAATGGTATAATTATACTGACAATGATAAATTATAATGTCTAGAAGTCAATAAATTTCTAGAATGTTGTATAAATTGAATAATAGATTATACCAAAGCATAGTAAAGTTACTAAATAGTTTTAAAATAAAAAAATCAGATACTAAATTTGAAGATGCATTAAATGTCAAATGTCTAGAAAATTTTAAACTCTACACACAAAAACATCACATGTTACTAGATGATGCAGTGTTTTGCGTGGTATTGTTTTCTGCTCTTCTTCAGGCAAGAAGGGCAGATAATAATACCACTCAAAACTTGTGCAATTTACTAATCGGTGTTGTCTTTACATGTTATTGTTAACAATTGTTTGTATTTTAGTTTGATTGAAGGGTAATTGTTTCGTTGGTCTTTTAAAAATGTTGCATTATTTGATCACCATTCATTTTCTAACAAAGAAAAAAGATAATAAACATCACATGACCACCATTTCTTACGCTTGTGCATAACTGTTGTTAAAACAGGCAAAACTCACTATACGTATTGCCACACACAGCAAGCTAGAGTAATCAATGGATTCCAGAAGGCTTGTGCATAAAATCCCCATCTAGTGCCTACTTATCCAGTATCCCCAGACTAGTTTCTGGCTAGATGCAGTGCTCTCAGATCCAAGGCTCCTCACTGATGAAGGCCACAAGCCAAAAACTAGTCTGCAAATATGGGATGAGTAGGCACTAGATGGGGATTTTATGCACAAGCCTTCTGGCATCCATTGATTACTCTAGCTTGCTGTGTGTGGCAATATGTATAGTGAGTTTTTGTCTGTTTTAAAGAGAAAAGATATTGCAATATATAATATTCAAAACAAACTGCTTCAATAACTAGAAAGAATAGTATTGGGTGGGATTCAAAATCGTAGATATGGAAATCTTCCTAGAGCATTCAAATATAAAATAAAAAAGTTGTCCAACTCTTCATTTCAAACTAAATACCCAACTAATGCATACTTGGGTTTCGATATTAGGTCTCACCACTCACTGATCTGTTTATTTGAGGGCTAAGATAAATAATACAAAAATAAATGTCACTACTTGACTGTGCAAATCATCGCGGTCTGATTGTGAAGAAAACATTTTTTTTTACAAAAATTAAATATATAACTATACATAAAGATGGCATTACCTACACAATGGATCAATTATGTTATTTAATTGTGATAAATTATTATATAAAAGGCTTACACCTACCATCTTATATTGTATAATATAAAATGAAGAAAAGGCTAAATAATATGTGCAGGAAAAGATCCAAAAAAAATTTGTTGCAGAAACAAAATAGAATTTATGAAATGCAGTCATTTCAATTGTTGACATATTTGGAGCCAAATTGTAAACAAATTCATAAAAAGGAATATGACAAATTATACCACCAAATTCAAAAGAATGACCTAACAAAGAAAATAAGAAAGCAAAAGAATTTTATCAACACCAATGACCAAACAGTGATGCAGTGTGATGTGATGCACTGTGGCTTCTCCTTTTTCAGGGTCAGGAATCTCTAAGCCACTATGCCCAGAGAAACCTGTTAGCCACCTTCCCTTTCCATTCCCCATCTTGTTTTTCCCATATTTTTCTCTATCCTGCTCCATCCCATTTTCAAAACATAATCTTTGTCAATTCCATGGCCTTTATATCTAAATCACCCTAGCGTAAAAACCAAGAACCCACTTTCTGTATAATCACTTTGTTATATTTATTCTTCCATAACTTCATTATTTGTACCCTTTCTGCATTCAGGCATTTACATTCAATAAACAGATGCCTACTATGACAAACTGTCCATAGAGTCATGCCACCCAGTGCAAGCCAGAGTAATCAACGGATGTAAGAACGTTTGTGCATAAAATCCATATCTAGTGCTTACTTATCAAATATTTTTAGACCAGTTTCTAGCTTATGGATTTCATCAGGGAAGAGTCTTGGATTGGAGAGCATTACACCTAGATTTCTAGGATCTAATGCAATTTTCCTGCAGCCACTTTCTATCTTTTAACTAAATAAACTAAAAACTAGTCTGGAGATATTTGATGAGTTGGCACTAGAAAGGAATCTTGCACACAAAACTTCTTTTATTCATTGATTACTATGGCTTGCACTAGATGGCATTACTATAGAAAAGTTTATCACTATTTTAACAACTTTGGTAAGCATAGGAAATGGCGATCATGTATTATTTAGTGGTTTAAAACCAATGACCAACTAGGCTAAAGATTTTATATGGCATGGACCAAAGGCATTTTTGCAATGACAGAGAAAGAAGCAAATTTGTATCAGAAGTGTTTGTAAACAAATATAATTTAAAGTCTTTAACAGTAATATTTGGTGAAGTTGGAAGTGGCATAAAAGCATATAAGAAGAAATTCAACAAGTGATTAACAAAATGAAGCAGTATATAATCTTGGAAAATAAGGCAATTTCATTATCGACATAAACTTTTAGATTATGTTTCACATGGGTGATGTGTTTGAAAAGATTGCTTGAACTTACATGAATAAAATAGCATTGTTCAGTATGAAAAATAAGAGGCTGAACAGGTAACAACCATAAAAAAATTAAGTCATCTTTTAATTAAAGGTATTGAATCTAAAATATTGGGAAGAACATTAATAAAAGTACTACATTAGCTGATAAATATAAAACTACAATCTGCACATCAGTCTGTAAAAGGAAGAGGACTGGTGAATATGGCTATGAAGCTTTGAGAAACAATTAAGTATATAAAGAATTAAAGTTGACAGAAACTACCTCATTTAAGTGTGAAGATAATTTACTGATGATGTAATAATCACTTGTTGTAAAAAGTACTGATTGTATTAATTAATTTTTGGACATTCCACCATTTTTTGTGGTTGAAGAATACATTATTTTTGGATTTTTCATCATCATCATCATTGTCAACCCTTATCAATCCACTGCAGGGTGAAGGTCTCTCCAAGTTCAATCCATCTTTTCCAATCTCTAACCTCTCTTCTCGACATCATCCCTGCCCATTTTCTTATTTCATCTCTCACATGTGGTCTCTTTCTCTTTTACAATCTTTTGAAATCCAGTTTAAGATTTCAATTGTCTTTTTAGTGTACAATAAATAAAACTATTTATTCAAGTATACCTTTTTGACTTTTCTTATGCTTTCCCTCTCTAAAAAGTATAACATGTAAGCCTACTCATTTACATATTATTTACATATACTTTAAATCACCATTTGCCTCTGCTTTGTAGCTGAATGCTATGATTATAATATCAAAAGCATAATCAGCTTACTATATTATATGTATAACAATTTCATTTTACTTCTCGCTTCTTATAAGAATTCCATTTTAAGTCTTTCTTATTTCACTTCCAAAGCATTAAACCTGAAACTTATTTATTACAGAATTTTTTTTTATATACTCCTATACTATTTTTAACTTTTTCAAGTTTGCACAGTAAGTAAAAGCTTTTATCATAAATATTTTTTAACTTTCAAAAGACTTTATTTAACAAAGCAAAATAATTTACATGACTTTATCCTCTACATATTATTATAGTGATTGTTATGAATTCAAATATTATAATTTAGAGGTTAGCATATGGCTCACAAAGGTTTGAAAATAAGCAAAAGTTTAAAATTTGATGAGCTGCACCCCAAGGTATTACAATAGTGGCAAGTGGTACATTTTAGTTTCTGCTTTTTATTTCAGATTTATTAATCTTGAGTGATTTTTGCTTATAGGATTGAGGATAGCTATAATTGTGACTAAGTATCAAGGTAAGTTTTTTGAAACATGCAAAACTCTCCATACAGTAGTGCCACTCAGTGCAAGACAGAGTAATCTATGGATGCCAGAAGACTTGTGCATAAAATCCATATCTAGTGCCTAGATAGGGATTTTATGCACAAGTCTTCTGGAATCCATAGATTACTCTGCCTTGCACTAAGTGGCACTACTGTATGGAGAGTTTTGTCTGTTTTAATAACAGTTATGAGTGCGCATAAAAAATGGTGATCATGTCATGTTTAGTGGTTTAATACCAATCCTGCCTAATAGGATAGTGGTGACTATGGTTATTAAAGAACCAAAGATACCAAAATGTATGGGTACTGAACTGAGTTCAGACCTATATGACTATATAAGTGAATGAGCTTGGATTGAAAATATTGTGTTTTCAATTTTGTTCTCATAGTTTTGTAGTTAAGTAGAAATAAAAGGTGGGTGCTGGAGGGTTGCATTAGATCCTAAGATCTAGATGCAGTGCTCTCAGATCCAAAGCTCCTCACCGATGAAAGCTACAAGTTAAAACTAGTCTGGAGATATTGGATGAGTAGCCACTAGATAGGGTTTTTTATGCACAAGCCTTCTGGCATCCAAAGATTACTCTGGCTTGCACTGAGTGGCACTACTATATGGAGAGTTTTGCCTGTTTTAACAACAGTTATGAGCAAGAATAAGAAATGGTGATCATGTCATGTTTAGTGGTGCAAGCTTTTTGATTTGTTATTCTTTTATCTCTTTGACATATACTATCCAGTTTATTTTTGAAACTATTAGTGACTTCTTGGATTGTAGTTATAAATGAATTTACATCTTGTACACCATAAGGCATACAGGATAAACACACATATCATGATGTCAGTGAAGATTCCTTTTTTTGAGTGAGTCAAATGTTTTTATTATTTAGATGATTTTTTTGAAATTGTTTTATTTAAAATGAAAAATAAAAACATGGTTGCTATTGCATATTTTTTAAAAAATTCACCAAACATTAAAATTTAATTCCAAAGTAATATCAGTTAAGAAAGAAGCATTTAAACAAAGAAGTTTTGCAATCAAGAGAAAAAAAAATTCAATATTAAAAAAAAATACGATTTATTTTATTTAAACGATCGTTAATTTATTTTAGTATAACTGATTTTTTTAAAAATAAAAGTTTTAAAAATATACTGTCCTCTTATGTACATTATTAAAAACTTATTAAACTGATATTAACTGAAACACAGGCTTATTCTATACCTGTGTCTATATATATATGTGTGTGTGTAATATATAGGGTGTATGAGCACAGACTGTGTTTCAGTTATTAAATTGTAGCGATGTCTGCCCATCCTTGCATATGTATTAAATAAATTATGTCCTGTACATGTGGGGTTCAGATTGACCTTAGGTCAACATGGGTGTGACAAGAATCTTGGCCTCAGGGTGGCCTTTGAGCATTCTATCATCAGATTTTCAATTGGATGGACGGTTGAAGAGTTGAAGTGTGGAGTAGATTAAAGCCTGTCCATTAAAGTATGAGGATTGTCTATCTTAATATATATCTGAGCACTTATAGTATATATGTGTAGAGATGATAATCTGGACCAATTGATGATTGCTGGTTTAGCATGAAATACATATATTGGTGATTATTTATCTTTTCAACATATATGTGTTTAAGTGTATCAGTGTTACTAGATAGAGTGGAGAGTAGTGGGTCATGTGAAAGTCTGTGCTCATATACCCTATATATAAACTGATATTAGTACATTTTAAATTCAGTCTGACAACCTCTCTACAGTAATCAAGCCAGGGGACCAACCTGAAATATTTCATTATTGTATTGCATTGTCATCAAGGTGTAACATTTGTACACAATTTTAAGAAAATCCATTTGATAGATGTCTGTTAAATGTCTATTACAAAATTTCTCCTAAACAAACACACCATCAAATCGAGTTCCTAAGTTAAATAAAAGCATTTAAAAATTGATTTTAAATTTGCCTTTGATCTGGTGAATGGATCACAACTTTTAGAAGCATTAAAACAATTAATACCTGAGCATACATTTTTCATTCAAACAATAAACAACTATATTAAAGATAACAGAATTTCAGTTAAACTTTTAAGGGAAGCTGATTCTTTTTTTTACCAAAAATAGAAATCCACAAAGTTCATTAGCAGCATTGCTCTTTGCAATCTGTATAGACCAATTGTTGAAAGAATGTGAAAGTGGATAATTAATCTTTATCCATTTAATTTAACTGGGAAAATAGTGGTTATTACTCTTACTGATGATATAATAATAATTTTCCAGAATTACTTTGGCTATTCTTAATAAATTCTAAAGAAATATATACAACCAACAAAAATATGCTATGTGACAATTATCCACAGGTAGAAAGATCCCATCTGAATATCAGACAATGCCACAGGTTTTTGAAAATCCACTCATACATATCAAAAAGTGGTTAATTGAGATTGCGCTTTACACAAAAAAGTGAAGCTTGTCTAAATCTTACAAAGTTAAGTGGTGTGAATTGACTCATAAATTTAATGGTAATTAAGAAAATTATAAATCTTTTTATTGATACATTTTATAAAATTATAAGAAAATTTTAAAGCTATCTTTATTGGTATACTAGGATGTCATACCCATCTGGATTAATTTTCTTAATCTAATAACAAATAGAATGAAACATTGCAACAAATATGTCAAGGAAAATAATCTTCATATCTTGATTCACTTATTATCATATCTTCCAGCTATATGTCCAACTCAGTTTTAATTCAGTCTCTTAACTGTTTCAAGGGTTCCTGCTTGCTCTTTCACTCATTTCTTCTTGTTACTTCAAACATATCACCATAGTTTGTTAAGTGTTCTGAAGTATCTGTCTTATTTTCCTGTTCCAAGTTTCAGATTCATAAATAAAAATGGATAAAACACGTCAATGTAAAAATCTTTCTTTTCAAACCCAAAGCCATATTCCTTTTTTAATATCAAGTTATTTCTATCAAAAGCATTCCATTTAAGTTTAATCATATGATTAATTTCATCCATTATGTTTCTGTGTTAAAAATATGACCAAAATTGTTGTAGCTGTTAACTTCTTCTAATTCATGATTAATAATCTTAATTTTCATCTTTCCATTGCACATTACTTTAATCTTTTTAGAATTTATCTTTAGCCCTATTTTTTTATTATCATCTGATAACTCTTTCAATATTTCCTGTAGCTCTGAAACATTATTTGCAAAAACAGCCACATCATCTGCAAACCATAAATGGGTTAAATAATCTACATTTACTTTCACTATCTAGCTTTTAATTTTAATCTATAAAATAGTTAATATAAAACTGCTGGACAAAGTTTGGAGATGTAGAATCACCTTGTCATATACCCTTTTCAATCTTCTTAGTATCACTATGTAAACTAATTGTTAATGTTACCATTAGATAAATATTTTTCTGAATATGATAATATCTGAATACATGTATTGATGATCCAATGCTTTAATCACAATAGAAATTCTTATAGATGCTAATGCTACTTTATAATTCACAAATCCAAGGTATAATGCAAGACATGTTCATTGGTCCTGTCTATAACTTCTCTCAATACTTGTATACAATCAACTGTGCTAAGACCATTTTTCAATCCAGCTTGTTCTTTTGGTTGTATAATCTGAAATTGATATTAGATGAATTATAATTATCTTGATGAAAATTTTGTATAGAAATGATAGAAAAGTGATAAATCTGGCATTTCCAGTATCTCCTTTATCATCTTTTTTAAATATCAATATTACTACATTCACTGCTACATCTTTATCATATAGATATTTGATATATAACTTTGGCAACATCTTTTCTATTTATTCACTTGTTTCTTTTAAGATATCAATGGTAGTCATTTCCTAGAGTTTTTCCTTTTTCATAAATTTAATTGCAGATCTCACTTCATCATTTGAAATGCTGATCCATTCAGAAAATATAATAACTACAGGGGATATTTTGATTTTTGTTCTTTATTATTATATAATTATTTTGGTATTTGTGAGTTTTCAAGTAAACCAAGATGGCTGCCCATGTTTGAAAAATTTACAGTTTCAAGATCCCCAAAAAATGTTTACAAAAAAAATGCCTGCTAGAAAACAAATGAAAAAAATATATAAATATTTACACTTTATTTATATTGGTGGTGTGCAATCATATCATGACCATTAATACACACTTTTCAGGAAGGCAGGATTTCGTGTCTTTGGAAATAGTCCACTGCATCATGTTCTGTGATAGGAAGGTCCTAAATTTTTATCATTATGATAATTTACCAAAAATACTGCTGACAAAAAAAAACATGCTGATTGAACCAAAGTACGACCACATTAAGAGTGTCTCATTGCTTCCCGTGTTCTAAGTATGAAAAAATTGGAATAAAGCTTCTTGATAAAATTTATCAGAATTTATTCCTTTTTTTAAATTTAACAATCAATTTATTAATTTTGTTTTAATTTAATAACTAATACATTATCTGTAGATTATAGGCCCTCAAAACTGTATATTTATCAAAAATATGGGGCGCCATCTTGGTTTACTTGAAAACTCACAAGTATTTAGTACACCCCCAATGAGCTATGTAAAAACTAACACAAAATCAGCAATAATAAAAAAGTAGATTTACTTTAAGCTATGATTATTTACATTTATATAATTCTTTATATAACTCATATAAACATCACATAATCACCATTTCTTATGCTTGCTTATAACTGTTACTGAAACAGGCAAAACTCATTATGCATATTGCCACTCACTACAAGCTAAAATAATCAATGGATGCCAGAAGGCTTGTGCATAAAATCCATGATTACTCTAGCTTGCAGTGAGTGGCAATATGTATAGTGAGTTTTGCCTGATTCAATAACTCTTTCATATATTTCATGATGTCATCTCTTTTTTTAGTAATAGTTCTATTTCTTCTTCTTATTGCAGAAACAAGTTTTCTAACAATGCAAGAATATTGGTTTTATATTTTTGATACTTTTATTCTTTCTATACCTTTTCTTGCCAGTTCACAATTATATTTTTTATATCATTATTAATTCTTTTTTCACATCGTTTTACTAAAACTCTGTATGTACAATTTTTTATAATGGATTATTTAAAAAAAATTTATATTCCTTCTTTTCTTCAAATATTTTCTTATCTCAGAACGAAATTTACAATTAAATTACTATTTTTATAGAAGCAACTATCTTTCTTGCAGCTCTTAATAACTATCTTCTTAGTTATTTCAGTCAAATCTGAACCATCTTCTAAATCTGTTAACATTATAAAATGACTTTCAAGTTCTAATTTAAATTCACTAGAATGTTTCTGAAGATTAGGAATATTAACTACTAATGCAGGTTTTCTTAATAACTTTCATCTCTCTAATTTTTCATTATCAAGCATCTTACATTTCACTAATCATGAAATACATATTGTCTAGTAGTTCTGTTGTGCCTTCATTTGGATGCTTCCATATCCATTCCTATTTAACTTTTTTTAAAAAAAAATAATAGTGTACAGTTTTTCTTTACTGTGAAGTCTATAGTATGTGTCTTCTCCCACTTCTATGTCCACAACCAAATTTACTTACAGCATTTTCATCATTCAGTTAAATACCAATTTTAGCATTAAAGACCCCACAATTTTAAATTGTTACTTTGAAGTATTGTTATTTGTATATTCTTATAAAAATCATCTTCTTATTTGGGCTATGAGAACTTGTTGGGCCATAAACCTGAATTTTCTGCATTTGGTATGTTCTATTAAGTTAAATAATCAATCCTGCTATTCGATCTGATATACTGTCAATCTCCACAGTGATCTTTCATTTTTTATGTATAATGAATCTCATTTCCCTTTTTATATCAATTGTCTATTCACTTCACCAAAATCCATCAATATCTCATTCACCATTAGATAGTTTTTCTTTCAGTCACACAATCTTTCTTACTTTGAACATGATCAGAAATTATAGGTACCTGAATAAAAGTTCACCATCACATGGCATCCTTATTCTGAAACCATGAAATTTTTAGCACTTTCTGCCTTTGGCTGCTAACTTCAGCCTTAAATAGCAATTTTTACAGCCTCTTGGAATTAAATACCATAATTTATTTTTGTTTGTCATAATTGTAAATATGTATTTTTTTTTTTAAAAAAAAAAGATATTATTCACACACTCATTTATCTTTCTTCAAGAAAACTCAACTGATATAAGTTACATTTTCAAGAAAGTCCACAGGATTTCTTATTACTAAACTCAGCAGCAAAGATCCAATAACTCCACCTCAGTGCCTCGTGCATATTAGTGAGCAGACCATCCATGTGCATTTACTATATGAATATTCACATAGCAATAATAATAACTGTGACAAGAAGATTTATAGAGGAGAGATTTCTCTGTTTCATTCCTTTAAGGCTCATCCAATAGCAATCAAAGTCCTTTCAGATAACAGTAAACTTCTTTCTGGAGTTCAGCTAAGTTTATTTAAGAATATCGTCGCAACATTTTATTAAATAAACTTAGCTGGACTCCAGAAAGAAGTTTATATCGTCGCAACATTATTGTCAAGCATTGGTGGTCGAGAGGTCAGCGACAGCTGCTTTACGAGCAGTTGTTCCGGGTTATCGGGTTCTCTTCCCGGCTGATGCTATGACACATAAGAAAAAAAAATATCGTCGCAACATTTTAGCAAGATAAAAATAATTATCACATATGTAAGAGAATTTAAATGATGTAGTTATATTAAGATGCACTTTAATAAATTTGATTTTTGACAAATCATGTGACCTAAGTGCATATGTAATGCTCTGCATGGTTTGCGGTGGGAGAGTGTCAGATTCGAGAGCAGATTATTCTTGAATGGATTCCAGTGCTGGCACTTCCGGTTCTCAAACTTTTTATCAGCTCTAGAGTAACAATACTATTCGATTATTAATATTTAGTGCATACGCAATAATGTGTACCAGTCTTGCTTAAAGGAGAGCAAGACAGAAGAGTATTATGATCATCATCAATAACGATTTTCCATCACTTGTTCCTTTTTATCGTAAACTATTTTAAAGACCTCCTAATTATTAGGTATAAAATCACTTTTTAAATATTTGTTTAAAGCTAACAACGTTAACAATCAACAACCTTGTAAATGTAATCTTGATTGGATTTGTCAAATGTCTTCTATTTAATAAAATTCGGTTGAAGTCTTTGAGACAAGTCATCGGTCACGATTAGTAAGTTGTTTCAAGCTATTGTTACAACTGTTTGCTTAACAGATGGAGAAATTATTTTTGACAAGGTCGATGCTTAACCAGGATTATACTTTTCATCGCAATCATATATTGTTTTAGTAATTTAATCGAGTTAAAATTTTTAAACACATCCATTTTCACACATATTATATATATAGAATAAATCAAATAAAATGTTATAAAAACATATTTATAAACAACAAAACATAACACTTATATTAATTATATAAAAAGCCTTTTTCGGCAAATTTATTTTTTGCCCTTTTCAAACATGTCTTCCAAAAATACTACGACTACATATATATAGCGACATCTATGTTAATACATGATAAGTAAAAAATATAATAAAAGACAAAAGAATAAAAGAAATATACAATTAGAATAAACAATTCATATAGAACAGCTGAAACTGAATTGGACAGCCTATATTATCACATAACTTATACAACTCTACTATAATTCAAATCTCCATTTCGTAAATTGCATTCCAAACAATCATCCACATCAGCTATCTATCCATTCTTTTTTCATCAACCATTTATTATTCATTCCAATAGACGCCTTATATATATTCATACAATTAGTTTTATTATACATAATATAATTTGTTTCATATAATCTGCGTCTATTAACATCTTTTATATAATTTAAAGCCCTTATACTATCAGTACAATTAATTTTATGTCCAGTTTGCAAATAATGAACATATAATGCTGACTTATCATCTTTCCTATCGATAGCACCATTATGTTCCTTAGCTCTTTCGCTCAATTGCTTTGCTGTCTGCCCATAATAAATCATATTACAAAATTTACAAGTAATTTTATATACCATTCCCCTTTTATATTGTATCTCATCTATTAACCTATAATTAGTTATTAATTTATCTAAATTTCTACTATTGGCCCATCCCACATTAATATTTTCACCCAAATATTTTTTCCTTTTTTTACATAAAATTTTTTATACATTAGGTAAATATGAAATCTTTATCCATTTCTTCCTATCTTTATTATCAATTCTCTTGTTTCTCTTTTTATAATTTCCTATAAAAATACTATTAATATGTCTTATCCCATATCCGCATCTTACATAATCTTGTTTAAATTTTTCTTTTTGCAATTTAGCAAAATTTCTATCAGTGTTAAATTTATCATTTTTATATTTAAAATTCTTTATTACATTCATCTTTTGTATCCATGGCTGCCTTGAATCAATTGGTATAATTTTTCTCAATTTATCATCTTTAACAAAATGCCTAATCACAATATTTCCATCTTGACTCAAAAACATCTCAATATCTAGATATCTAATCTCATTATCAATTTCCTTCATAGTAAAACGGATATTATCCGCATTATTATTAAACTTCCTAAATAATTTATGTACGATCCTTCTATTCCCAATTACTAAACTATCATCGACATATCTAACGTAATATATTACTTCTTTTTTAATTATACTTCTTGTTATAATATTATTTTCCATATCATTAATAAAAACCGATGCCATTAACCCACTAATTGCACATCCCATTACCCATCCCTTATTTATTTCCCAAAATTGATTATTATATTTAAAAAACAAACTGTTATTTATCAAAATTAAACCTTCCTTTATTATATTAATAATGTTATCATCAGTAATGTGAATCGATAATGCCTTTATTACTACATCGATACTTTTCAATCTAGGAATACTAGGATACATTGATTCTATATCCATCACAAAAATACTATGATTTCTATTTACCTTCAACTTATTCAATTCATCAATAATGGCCTCTGTATTTTTTATACAATACTGCCCGTAACCAATCACATTAGCTATCCACCCGTTCAAATATTTACAAAATTTATTCAATATAAAATCACTAAAATTGAATAGTAACCCTAAAAGGTTACCTTCTTTATGTGTCTTAATCTTACCAAATATATATGGATTCTCATATGACCTAGGATACAAACAATTATACTTCCCATCATCAATAAATCTACAAATTTTCATCTTTTTTAACAAATTTACATATTTAGTCTTTATCATATTTGTAGGGTCTTTAGACAATCCAATATATCCCTCATTTTTTATTACTAGATCTATTTTATCATGATAATCCCTATTATACATCACAACAAAACGACAACCTTTATCTTCTTTACATATTATTAATTTGTACATATTACATACATTCTTAATTTCGTCTATTATTCTTCTGTAGTTATGATCTCTAACAGATATATCAAATTCATATAAATGACTATTCAAAACACAATGCAGTTTCTTTTTTTCCTCATATGATATATGTGCCAATTCAATATCCGTGGTTATTTTTTTCTTTATATCTTTGTCTATAAATGGAATAAAAAATGGATTTTTATTCAATAAATTACTTTGTTCAGTTGAAAATTTATAATCCGTTAAATTTATATAATTATTCGAATTTAGATTTATACATTCCTTGTGTTTACCATCCAACATCCGGACACTATCACCTCTATATGATCTTGCATAATTAAATTTTTTAAAAAACCATTCCCATTTTTTAGCATATTTAATATTAATTTTATAATTCCATTTATTACGGTAATTATTTAGAAAATTTTTGAAAGTATCCCAAATCTTTATCACTTTCAAAATTGATTTTACTGTTTTATGTAAACTTTTAAATTTATCCAATGAACATCTATAGATATAGTATTTCTCATTAATAAAATTCTGTAACAGATAATTTTCCAATCTATAAATCAATTTAGGATTATTTGATATCTTTTTATTCCGTTTGAGACTAATCACACATGACTTAGGAATGATCTTATATAATTTACAATTATTTAGATATGATAATTGGCCCTTAATTTTTTCCATATTTAAGCACAATTTAGTTAACTTTTTAATCTTATTCATCCTAAACAAATCCAAATTATCCTTCATGTATTTCCACAAATGTTCCATATTGCAAACGTAGTAAAATCCAAAGGTAACGTTATTAATTGAAATTAACAATACTTAAAACAGAAGAAAACGGAAGAAAACGGAATATACCTTTTTCTTTTTCGTTTTTTATGTTGTACTAATCCTTCGAAATCAAATAAAATGTTATAAAAACATATTTATAAACAACAAAACATAACACTTATATTAATTATATAAAAAGCCTTTTTCGGCAAATTTATTTTTTGCCCTTTTCAAACATGTCTTCCAAAAATACTACGACTACATATATATAGCGACATCTATGTTAATACATGATAAGTAAAAATATAATAAAAGACAAAAGAATAAAAGAAATATACAATTAGAATAAACAATTCATATAGAACATCTGAGACTGAATTGGACAGTCTATATTATCACATAACTTATACAACTCTACTATAATTCAAATCTCCATTTCGTAAATTGCATTCCAAACAATCATCCACATCAGCTATCTATCCATTCTTTTTTCATCAACCATTTATTATTCATTCCAATAGACGCCTTATATATATTCATACAATTAGTTTTATTATACATAATATAATTTGTTTCATATAATCTGCGTCTATTAACATCTTTTATATAATTTAAAGCCCTTATACTATCAGTACAATTAATTTTATGTCCAGTTTGCAAATAATGAACATATAATGCTGACTTATCATCTTTCCTATCGATAGCACCATTATGTTCCTTAGCTCTTTCGCTCAATTGCTTTGCTGTCTGCCCATAATAAATCATATTACAAAATTTACAAGTAATTTTATATACCATTCCCCTTTTATATTGTATCTCATCTATTAACCTATAATTAGTTATTAATTTATCTAAATTTCTACTATTGGCCCATCCCACATTAATATTTTCACCCAAATATTTTTTCCTTTTTTTACATAAAATTTTGTATACATTAGGTAAATATGAAATCTTTATCCATTTCTTCCTATCTTTATTATCAATTCTCTTGTTTCTCTTTTTATAATTTCCTATAAAAATACTATTAATATGTCTTATCCCATATCCGCATCTTACATAATCTTGTTTAAATTTTTCTTTTTGCAATTTAGCAAAATTTCTATCAGTGTTAAATTTATCATTTTTATATTTAAAATTCTTTATTACATTCATCTTTTGTATCCATGGCTGCCTTGAATCAATTGGTATAATTTTTCTCAATTTATCATCTTTAACAAAATGCCTAATCACAATATTTCCATCTTGACTCAAAAACATCTCAATATCTAGATATCTAATCTCATTATCAATTTCCTTCATAGTAAAACGGATATTATCCGCATTATTATTAAACTTCCTAAATAATTTATGTACGATCCTTCTATTCCCAATTACTAAACTATCATCGACATATCTAACGTAATATATTACTTCTTTTTTAATTATACTTCTTGTTATAATATTGTTTTCCATATCATTAATAAAAACCGATGCCATTAACCCACTAATTGCACATCCCATTACCCATCCCTTATTTATTTCCCAAAATTGATTATTATATTTAAAAAACAAACTGTTATTTATCAAAATTAAACTTTCCTTTATTATATTAATAATGTTATCATCAGTAATGTGAATCGATAATGCCTTTATTACTACATCGATACTTTTCAATCTAGGAATACTAGGATACACTGATTCTATATCCATCACAAAAATACTATGATTTCTATTTACCTTCAACTTATTCAATTCATCAATAATGGCCTCTGTATTTTTTATACAATACTGCCCATAACCAATCACATTAGCTATCCACCCGTTCAAATATTTACAAAATTTATTCAATATAAAATCACTAAAATTGAATAGTAACCTTAAAGGGTTACCTTCTTTATGTGTCTTAATCTTACCAAATATATATGGATTCTCATATGACCTAGGATACAAACAATTATACTTCCCATCATCAATAAATCTACAAATTTTCATCTTTTTTAATAAATTTACATATTTAGTCTTTATCATATTTGTAGGGTCTTTAGACAATCCAATATATCCCTCATTTTTTATTACTAGATCTATTTTATCATGATAATCCCTATTATACATCACAACAAAACGACAACCTTTATCTTCTTTACATATTATTAATTTATACATATTACATACATTCTTAATTTCGTCTATTATTCTTCTGTAGTTATGATCTCTAACAGATATATCAAATTCATATATCAAATTCATATATCAAATTCATTTTATTTGATTTCGAAGGATTAGTACAACATAAAAAACGAAAAAGAAAAAGAAAAAGGTATATTCCGTTTTCTTCCGTTTTCTTCTGTTTAAATATAGAATAAAATATTAATGTCGCAGATATCAACCGATTCTGGATTATACTCCAGAATTGACAAAGCAAAGCAGCGGTGATGCAGAAGGTAAATAGGATTTTATTATATCTTATCCATCACAAAATCCACAAGAATAAACATGTTTCAGTAAACTTGTTATACATCATCATCAGGGACAATATGTGTTCCAAGATTTATGGTCTATTTACTACGTTGTACAGATAAGTTAGGTTATCAAATTAACATTTATTTATGACTCAATAAATATGAAAATAGTAATTAACAATATTCATAATATACATAAACGATAAATAACATAAAATACCATCACATATAAATGTTCTACATGGACAATGTATATTAATTAGGTAAGTGAATAAACAAAATAAAATAAAATACTATCACGTATTTATTTCTGTACATGGGTATATGCTTGAGTTTCAGATAAAACAATCTAAAATTTTATTACAAATGTATCGATTTTTATTCTTATGAGGATGAGTGTAAATTCAAATACAGTCAATAACATCTCCAATGCACCAAAACCAGAACCAATGCACTCATACCCTGAATTATAATAACAATGACAACAATAGGAATGATAGACCTATGAAATTTGACTGTACTGAGATCAAATCAAAAAGCTGAATTGGGATATCATATAATTTACCTATAATAAATTATGACCATATTTCACTCAAATGCCCTTTTATGGCTGATAACAGAACACATGCAACAAACATTAAGAAGAGGGAAACAGTGTAAGTATAATGTATGGAGACTCTAGTCAAACATACATTTGTATAATGAGGATCAGTGATATACCTGTGGGTGCATTCATTCGCACAAGGGATAATAAGCAATAGGTATCCTGTAGGTTTTCTAAATATCATCAGGGCAACTAGCGTAATTGCAGATTGTTCAGTGGATTAACACCGGCACTGAAACAAACTTAAAGGACATACAAACCAATAGTAATAATTATTTTGCTGTTTAACCACCAATGCAGACTGATATAAAGAATATGATATAAACACTTACTTCCAGATAAAATAGAAATAAATCACTCTCATTAATCTAGTAAACTGGAAGGCACATGCTGTTTTACAAACCTGATTCAAGACCAAAAGATATAATAAAAACTCTGTTACAGGAAACAATAGAGATAATGGTCGACCATAAACCAAATGGTATGAAAGAATATTACCTAATATTATAACATGAGTATAAGCACAGAATTCTAGAAAGACACCCAGGATTACGCTATGTGGTAATGATACATTAAAGATTCATCAAACTAATCATGAAACCCTTCCACAAGTTATGTTCCCTAAACTGACTCTTGTCAGTCCTCACACCCAAGTAACTATTTTACACAATAAACCATATATATATATATCATGAAGTTTACATATTTATAAGATAATATAAAATACAATAAAACATAAAATGCATGTTCATTAAATTACTACACTAGGTTCAAATACATGTTATTTACATCCATTGGCTATTAGCCAATCAATTAATAGAACATTTCTTAAACTTAATGACAAATATAATTTAAATATATATATTTTTATAACAACATAGAATCTTAAAAGTTGATTATATACTTCTTTATTTCCTTTTATACTTATAAATCAGTTGATTTGTACATAGGTTATCTGAGAATCCATGATATTTGAGAGAGTAGAATATACGTATTTTAATGAAATTATCTTCAAAAGTTAATGGAATTGTATGGCTTTGTTTTAGAAGTTATTACAAGATTGAAGTATTTTACTAACTTTAACTTATGAATGTCGAAGATAAAAAATGATTGTTCAGACAAATAATTATCTCACGAGTGCTATAACAGCTAAAATAGTTTCCTGGCCAGTTATTATTTCTTTGAACACTATTGTAATTTTAAGATGATAACTCACAATGTTATTGCTAATATAAATTCAAAAGGAAACTATAATTAATTCTTCATCGTCCGGACAGTAGTACACAAAAGGGTTAAAACAGCATTACATTCTACACAGATATAATGATAGAAGTGTCAACATCAAATAATAAAACACTATACACCAAGTCAAATACTGCATTCCATTCTGCACATACATAACACTCCCATATGTGTTAAAGTTTATAAAAGAAACTTTATCCGAAGTTAAATACAGTACTTTGTTTTGCACTTTCATAACACTACCATGGGTATTATGTAAAACTTTATTCAACACTAAGCAATAGTCTGTAACCAATAAGAAATTTCAAATAGACTGACCTTTTAGAGCTGCTGTTCCCATTGTCACAGTTAACAATAATTCCTGTGCATTTCAGTTGGAGAACTTGTGGATGGCTATCAGCAGCTGGACTCTCAGTTGGTGGACCCACACAGATTTGTTAGGATTTAGCCATACATTTTGCTATTCACATTTGATAATATTTCAACTTAAATTATTTAAGAAAAGTTTTAATTTAAATTCCTTCTTTATCTTTATGTTCTCTCTTTTTTTTAAAAGAGAAGTTTTCATTTTTATTATATGTTTAACAGTGAGAGAAAAAATAAAAAATATTTTTTTTATTGTATTATATACTTGCTGTTATTATAGCAGCTCTCTCTCCAAAAAAAAAAAAAAATCTTTTTTTTTGGCAGTTCTATTTTTTTTAGCCAATTAGATTTCTTCTTATTTAGACATCTGTTTTTTTTTTAAAAAAAAAAAATGAAAGGAAAGAAAAAATGTGATTATATTATTGTATCCTATAAATTAATTTAAAAGAAATTAAACAAATCCTTCAATTAAACCTAAATAATCTTTAAGATTATTTAAAGAGAAAAACAAATAATAATTATTTGTTTTTTAATTATATTACTATACTTGGTGTAATATGCTGTTGGTTTTCACTTTTAAGTTAAGCACAGTTTATATAATCTAGTGTTTGGAAACAGAGCAAAACTAATATATAAAAGAAAGAGAAGAAAAGGAAAAAAATATATATATATAATAAAAAATGGAATTATATAATCTCACTGTTCAATAAATTTGAACATAAGGGTCAAGCATAATAAATGCCACTCATGATAATCAAGTCATCTGGAAGAAGATAGAAAAATTTTAACTAGTTCTACCAAGCTAAATTTTTGCACTAAAATATATGGTTACAATATACATATATATATATATTGAACCAAATATTATCTGCTTCAAAGCTCCAATTGTGACTTTGACAGTTACTTTAAAGATTCATACACACACATTTATTTTATTTTCTGTAATTTGTTTTGGTTTAAAATTTGTTTTAAGTTAATTTTGTAAAAACTTTAAAAAAGGGAAGAAAACCTATCATTTTGTTTTATCTTTTGGGAAAGTTTTTTTTTATAATTGCATTTTTGTTTATGAAAAGTTTTTTAAAAAAAATAAAAAATGATTACATTCTTGTTGCTTAATTATAAATCTATTTTAATTTTTAATTTATCTAAAAAGAGCAGAGATCTAATTGTATATTAATTAATTTTGTTTTTAATAAGTTAAGATCCTGATGAGATTTTAATTAGATTGAGTGTGGTAGCAAATTAGCCCTGGGCATATACTGTTTCCTTAATTAAAAGATGGAAAACAAAGTTTATGTGGGGGATAAGGGAGTGGTATAAATAGACCTGAGTTTAGGACTTACTATTCTTGGTCAAAATATTTATAGAAATGTAAGCTTCCACCATTGATTTTAACATATTGCTGCTCATTTTCTGGACCTGACATCAGAAATTTATATATGTAATCCTATTGTTAGACTGTCCACTTAATTCTCAAAATTAGCTGTCTAAATTAATAATGTATTCTCATCAGATGGTCAAATTCTGCACCTTGGATAAGCAAAATTCTAGTATGCCATGCTAAGTCAACCTAAGATGGATCCTGACCTCTTTATTGTTCTTTCCAGTATGCCATAAAGCTTAAGCTTGAACTGTGTTAATGTCTGCCTCCATACTTGCCACCATTTAAAAAACAAATTGTTTAAAGACTTTTCCATTATTAATATTACTAGCAACTGAATACTCAGTAAACTGTCCATCACCAAGGTAATTTCTTTTATATCCTTGCTAGGGTTAATTCTATTTTCTAGTAAAAACCTCTGCTCAATCTAAACTAGACTTATATCAAAATAATTTTATTTATTTTTTTGTCTATTTGTGTGTAAAATATATTGTATTTATAGTACATACTGGAATCTTAGTTTTAAGATTCCAGTTTGCTTTAAATTTATTATCTGAGAGTGTTGTAAATTTTTATTGTATATGCAAAATTTGCCTTTCTTTATTTATATTCCTAACTCTTTCTAAATACTTGGGCAGTGCTTCATAATTGTTTTTATCTCACCTGTCCTGTTTGTATTATCCTAAAATTAATTTTAAGTAATTTAGTTTGCATTTCCTGCAGACTAAAAATCATTTGGCTGGCAGTTTATCATGTTTAGTGTTCTGGTTTTCTGAAATTGGAGATTTTATTTCTTATTTTCTAGATTATGTAAGCTCATAATCATTCTTCATGCTTTCTTGTCTTGTATGTAGAATTAACCATGAATTGCCTTGAACATGGTACATCATGAGCTATCCTGCAGACAAATGACATCTCTAGTCCCAAAGTACTAGAGAATGCTTGTCTCATACTGTTCATTAATTTCCAACAAGACTATTTCTATTCTTTTTGTATCTCTGAATTAAAAAAGTGGAATTGTGTTTTATAAATTGCCAGCAGGAAGATATTCTTAATTCCCTTTTTAAATTGTAGGTGAGCGAATGAACCTTTGCTGCCAAAGTGTTTCATTTTTTAATATTTACTATACTCATATGCACTCTCAGATGATACACTTATAAAAATCTAGGTCAAACTGTTGTATTTTGTTTGCTAGATTTACTTTGTTTTTGTCTTATTGAATTTAATAACATTTTCACATTAGTTTAAACTTAATTTTGCTGATGTTTGTTTATGTGCTTTTATTTTCTCAATTGTCTGAACAATAGTTAAGATATCTTGCTATCTCCCTAGGTCTAGTCAGTGCAAACCATTATCACCATCCAGTTTTGATCATGGTAAACAAATTTTCCAGATTTGCAGTGATCTATCTGGTGGCACCCTCCAAGATCAAAGGTAGATTGAGTGACTGTTACAATATATATAAATTAATACATGTAGTGACTGTATATGTACGCATAAATGAAAGTTTTGTGATATAGTAATATGAGAAGCATTATTTGCAAGTTCATGCTTTATATTTGGTTGTGCCATGAATAGGTTTATCAGTGCACATATATATAATTAATAAATGTTTAATTGATATTTGTACATATGTATGAGTTTTTGTGAGGTAGTAAAAGTGCATCTGTCTCCTTGTACTCATAAGTAAAATCGAATTCTTACTGTGTAAAATTTGACAAAAGCTAGTTATATGCATATTCTATCAAATTTAACAAACCTTATAAATAAATCACAGCCTAGAAGACATATAATGCTGATATTATAAACCCATTTTCAGAACAACTAAGTCTGAAACATTATAATGATAATTCAGAAGTAAGATTCCTAATAATTATTTAAATAAACTTGCAGATAACATCCCTTTTTTATAACAATTTCTTTTATATTAATGGTTTCTTTGACAATAGATTAGATTAGGAACAATATGAAAAACATTATTTGTGAGTTTTTTTTATATGATTCTTTGGAAATCTGGCTGGAAAATTATCATAGTAACATTTTTGAATATGGTCATCTTGTGAACAGGTTTACCAGTTTTATATATATATATATATATATATATATATATATATATATATATATATATATATATATATATATATATATATATAAAACTGATACATATAATGTTCAGATTTATTTATTAATGCAGAGATCATATGAAATTAAAGAGAAAAGATTTCATTTTTTAAATATATGTGGCTTATTGATTTTATAATAACTCCATGTTATCAGGTTGAATACAGAGGTGACTTTCAAACCCAAACACAAGATAGAGACTTTATAAAAGATAAAAGATAAGAGTAGCCATCTTATCTTTAACCTAAATTGTGATTTATATAGACCAAACTGAAGTGTCTGGGTTTGAGAGAGTGAAGATATTATCTATTCACTTTTACATCCATTACTTTCTTACATACATTAACATTTGCAAAATCTTTTGATTTACTATGTCTAATTAATAGAAATTATGTTAAATAAGTGAAACTTTCTTCTTAATTTTATAACTGATACATGTAATATCTATTTATGTACACATAATTATTGCTTTGTGATATAGCATAGTGTATTGGGTTTTTTATTTTTACATAGCTTCTACATGACCAACCCAGTTGACAGCCCAATATTGGCTGATAAATGTTGTTATTCTCAACTCTAGAATGAAATAAGAGTTTAAAAAAATCAGATCAAACCCTCATCATCCAGGAATTGGGAAGCCAGGGAATTAATACTTTCTTCCATCTTTGCTACCCCACAGGGCAATTGGGAAAGCTTTTGCATTGCAGTGTAGTCTATGAAAAGACTGTTTTACTTACCATTTTACCTACATATACAACCATGAAATATATAATAAATATAATAAAAGTAAAAGCTCAAACAAAGATATTCAAAAAGAAACGGTATTATTGCTAAATTGGCTAGAACATAAACTTTTCTTTCTAAATTTTTTAGATTTGTGGTTTATTACTCTGAAAACTTGCAATTAAATTCTGAGCTCTTATCCTGAGTAAAAATTTTCAGTTACTTAATAGAAAAGCAATTTAGAAATTTCAGATCACACAATAAAGTATCTAGAGATGTATATTATGAATAACAAGTAGAAATCGAAAATGAAATACAAATATGAAAAAAGAAATAGGTATGACTGACACCATTGAAAGAATTACAAAACTGAAATGAAGCTGGAATGGACATATTATTAGAAAAGGTGATAACAAATGGACTGTTGAAATCTTAAACAGGATTCCAAGAAATTGAAAAACTCCTAGAAATCGACCGCACTTGAGATAGTTAGATGAAATGTGACCGTTTGTTAAAGTGTTGTGAAAAGAGAAACTAGGAATCAGAGTAATCTGATTAAATTTGGAAAGATCTTCATTCTGTAGGAAGCTGATAATGGTTGAAAAATGATGATGATTGCTGGTGTGAATAATATTCAAATAATAATATTGAGGAGCCTTTCGTTATGAAGTGAAATGGTGACCTATTAAAATTGATATCTTTTATTAGATGGTAAATTACAATACTGGATTATTGCTATATATATTATTGTTGTTGTTGTTGTTGTTATTATTATTATTAAAAAATCTATGTAACTATTAATTGAATTAAATTTATCTCCATATTTAAAAAATCTTCATATTTACTTAAAGTCATAAAAATTTTTATTTAATTTTATTTTTTAACTTAATATACATAGACTTGTTTACATTAATAACATATTGTAAATATTAAACTCGACATTATATAATTAAATATTAAAAGTGTAAATTGATAGTATTTAGGAAAATATATTTACGCTATTTAGATTAAATCAATTAATTAGTTTCATAACTATTTAACAACTTTTTTTTTTCTAAAAACTGATTTCTTATATTGCTAATCTTTTATTACTTGTACTGAAAATACTTTTTTTTTTTTAAAAAAAAAATTAATTTAGTAAATGTTAATTAATATTTAATTTTAATTAGTCTATCATTAATTTAGAACCCTTGTATTTCTTTAATAAACAAAACATTATTATATTGGTACAAAATTAAAATTGCTCATTAGCAAAGAGAAGCAGTAAGGAATTTTACAACTCTTAAATATTTTCATTAGCAAATTTTTTCTAATTACATATTTTAAATGTTTAATTAAAACTGATTGAAACTAATTGAATTCTGTCAAACGTACTTTTTTTACTCTCTCGCATCTGTCATAAAATTAATGAGCAGCTAGCAGAAAAAAGTTTTTTTTCTTTAAAAAAAATAAAAAGACATAATATTTCAATTAAAAAAAACCTTTACTCAAATTGGATGGAAATCTAGTAGCATCGTGTGTCAATTATAGCTTTAACTAGATGGGTCTGAGGAGAAGAAAAAGAAAAAATTAAACGGAGACTGCGAATGTTTTGAACTACTTAATATGTGTATAATGTTTTCCAATAAATATATATGAATATTTTCTATTCTTTCTCACTCAATTATCAAACTCTTTTCCCCTCAATTCCCACTCAATTATCAAACTTCGAAATTTTTTAGTTATTTTTCTGTTTTTATTTTTTCCAAGGTTATCTATGAAGATTTAAGTTTGCTGATTCTTCTTCCCATCCCAATTAACTTTTTGGAACACATTTTTTGTTTTACATTTTTCTTTTAATATATATATATATATGAGGTGGTTAATTTTTTACTTGAAAGTTTTGTAAACCTGGCAACGGAAAAATATGCTTTTGTCATATTTCAAACTCTTGTTAAGAATCCAAAATATAATACGTATATTAATGAAATGCTAAAGCATTAATATTACAACAAATTATATATACACAATAAATCAGAGACTTATTTAAACTTATAAAAACTGAAAAACACAGGCTTATTATATACCTGTGTTTATATATGTAATATATAGGGTATAGGAGTCTGTGCTCATATACCCTATATATTAAACTTATAAAATATAAGTAGAATTAATATTAATCTAATAGATAGATAATAAATAGTCTGATATTAAAACTATGTGAATAACAGCGCAGTCTAGTGATTAAAAAAAGGTTGTATAATATTAGAACTAACTAAAGCGGAAATTACTTAAATTCATAGTAAGCTATATATAAACTAATACAAATCCGTCAATAAAAGAAAAAGTGTAGAATGAGTCCACCTGTAATTTAGCGTGAATCGTATAAAAGCATTAAATTTATTTATGTGTTAGAATGCAGAACTATAAACAATCAGAGAGAATCTCGTGCCTCATATTTAACAACCCCCTGAATATTAAATGAAGCAAACAGTTAATAGATGTAAATATTAATAATGATAGTTCAAATATAGATAAAATTAAAGCTATTACTATTAATAATTTTTAGACATTTATTAGATTAGAGATTATCCATTTAATGAATAATATTTCTGTAGTGTAATTTTTACTACACCAAGCAAAGTAATAATAACTGGTTTCTCTATCCACTTCTAACACGTTGTGGAGAAGTGTAGTCATAAACGTGTGACCAAAGATATGGGGGGGAATGTATAATCCCCAAGATACACATTTCGTGTTGAATCAGCACTCATCAGATGGTCCAGATCACAATCTTTTACACATATCTTTATCATTATTCACTATATATATATAGATAGTCAATTACTACAGTTTAATTGATAAGTGTCAAATTTACTGCCCTTGCAACTTTGACACAAACCATTTGATGGAAGTATACTAATAATTTTTATTAGTCATTCATTAAAAGTAGAGATTATTTACTTAATGAATAATACTAGAACAGTTAGATTAATTGTAAACTTTTAAATGGTACTACAAGAAAGAATAATGGTATGTATAACAATTACATATAATTGAATTAAAAGTACAGCTTTCTAATCCACATAACCTTTAATTTTCTATTTATTATATATATTGTAACCTTTAGCTTTGTCATTAAAGCTAAATTTCCAATCATCCAATTGTTTAAGTATATATATAAATTAATAAGTTAATTTCTACTGCAAGCCAAATTCCAATCATCCAATTGTTTAAGTATATATATAAATTAATAAGTTAATTTCTACTGCAAGCCAATTTATCAGGTCTTGATATTTCAATGTTAATTTATTCTTAAAGTCATTTTTAAAATTTTTTATAATTTTACTGTAGTGCTTTAAACCCATCTGCAATTGTCATTGATTTCAAATTGCTTAAGTTAGAGATATTTTTACTCTCCATAATAGTGAATTAATGTTAAGTGCTAAAACAATTTTAATAGAGAACCTAGTATGTTAAAAGTCAATGTTAAAATTAAACTTTAATAACTAAGTTTAAGTCTTTAATGCTCAGTATTAATATTTAAACTACTTGATTATTAAAATACATTTTAATTAAGTTATTTGCTAATAAAAAGTATATTTTTATTAAGGCTAATAATGATAAAGATTAATTTAGTTATATAAGGTTTAAGATAGTTATTAAAGAAGGTAGAGTTAATTTATTATTAATAAAAGCTATTAATTTTGCATAAAACAAGCATTAGTCAATTTACATGAGAATGGTTAAGTGTAAATGTTATTTTTCACTTCCTTGTTTACAATCTTAAAAATTATTCTTAAATTTTTTTATTCAAAACATTGAAAAGTGTTATGGGAACTTCCAAGCTAAAGAGTCTATAAAATTGTTTATAACAATAATGTAAATTAAAGTTGTCTTAAAAATAATATTTCTTTTATTTAATAATTTGATTTTCTAAATAATTATCTTAAATATAATATTTTCATTAAATGTCTAGACAGTTATGTAAATGAGTTTATTTTAGCCTGTTTCATAGGATACAAATTAATGTTTGAACAGTAATGAATTGGATCAAATAGGAGGTGATTCAAATGTCAGATTTTAATCATCAAAATCAGTTATATAATTAGGAATATAAATGATAAAGATCTGCACACAATTACTTTTTTATTGCTTACTTTTTATTGCTTTTTACTTCAATATTTTTTGCTAGGGGAAATTTATTTGATTAATAATTCATAATTTTCATTTTAATTACTTTTAATAAACTTTATTTTGTTTACAGTAACATGTATCATTAAGTAAATTTTTATTCAGTTGCTAAAAATTTTAAGTTAAAATTTACCAAGAAGTCTGAAATCTACACTGCTTTTAAACATAATGAGAAGTTTAAATAATTATTTTTTAACAATTATTAAATTATTTTTATGCAAAACTGGTATTTTGAGAGAATTTTCTATAGTTCACCATGCTTATGTAAGAACTTTTATTGATTTTTATTTACAATATACTATATTTTCAGTTCAATCTTCTTTATGCAATAATATTAAGACTTAAAAATTTTATGTTCTATTGGTATTTTCTAGAAGTTCTTAATAGTTTTCAAATACATTAGCTTAAATATTAGAAGATGCTGAAAATAAGTAGTTCATTAAAGGGATTTAAAATCTCTATTTTTCACCAATGTATATCTAAAATATATTTATTTTTATATAGTCATATCTTTAAGTAATGATTTTTTTCAGAATGGTTCACCATTCCATAAATAGACTATTTGAATTTCAGATAGAAGAACGTATTATTTTATTGATAAATGAAATGTAATAAATTATTCATTTGAATTTTGAAATGAAATTTTAATTACTAAATGTGATAAAACATTCACTTATGAAATCTTTTGTCTTATATTTATTTCAGACTAGATTTAGGAAAATATTTTCTAAGTCTGTAGAATTAAATTTATTGTTTTACCTTTTTGTCTGAAAATTGTTACATGACCAATAAATAATAAATAATAAAATAAATAGGCAAAACTCTCCATACAGTAGTGCCACTCAGTGCTAACCAGAGTAATCCATGGATGCCAGAAGGCCTGTGCATAAAATCCCTATCTAGTGCCTACTCATCCAATATCCCCAGACTAGTGTCTGGCTTGTGGCCTTCGTCAGTGAGGAGCTTTGGATAGGGATTTTATGCACAAGCCTTCTGGCATCCATTAATTACTCTGGTTGGCACTGAGTGGCACTACTGTATGGAGAGGTTTGCTTGTTTTAATAACAGTAATGTGCTAGCATAAGAATAGTGATCATGTGATGTTTAGTAGTTTAAATAATGAAATATTTATTAAAATGTATTGCTAGTATTTTCATTTAATTATGGTCTGTACTAAATAACTGGAATAGTCATATATCTATAAAAATATATATAATGCTCTTTCATGCACTATTATTCAAGTTTATTATGCAATTAAATTTATTACAAGTCTGCTTTATATTTATCATCGTTATTGTTATCATTCAAATATTTAATTTTTTTTAAAAATCTCTATGATACCTGTGTTATATCCAAAGAATATCTATGCTCCTGTATATTTATTGTTAATTTCCAAGGAGTGAATAAAAGAATATATTGTACAAAAGATTGCTAGTGCTCTATTCAAATAACCTTTGTGAAAACTAATGCCGTTAATTGTATTGTGCGCTCATATTCATTGGGAAATCTACTGCTTATAGAAAATAGTTTGAATGCTATGCATATAATTTTAAATTTTCTAGGCTTTTCAGAACATTTTGGTGTTTGCATTATGGTAATTGCAAAGATGGTATCCTGCTAAATGGTAGAATCTCCAGGATGAAGAACTTTTAATTATGTATTTTGGTAAACTGAGTATAATTTTAAAATTTCATTTTATGCTATTATAATTTACTATGTATTTCATTTTATTTATATTATACATGTTTGTCTGATATATTTTTATACATTATTTGTAAACTGTAATATATAGAAGTTCACAGAATATTTACTATTTTATAATCTTATATAATTTTAAAGTGTTATTTGTCCCCCTGTCATGAATAATTCATTTATTAATTTGAATCTATGAGTTTATGCAGAACCAGTAAAGTTGTTGTATATTGTTATTGCTTATTTTAGGCCATGTTTTTCTTAGGCCAGATTTGGCAAATAATTTTTATTGTCAGTTTTACATATCAGTAATTATTATATTTGTTTAGGAGATTGTGGCAATAGTCTCTGTCTTGTTTTATTGTATATACTTATTTTTCCATTATATCATCCAAGAAATTGTAGCTGTGTCTCTTTCTTTATTGTGGATACTTATTTTGTTATTATATTTTCCCAAGAAATCATACCTGTATCTCTTTCTTGTAGATATTTGTTCTTGCTAGCACATATTTTATAAAAAACATTATAGTCATGTCTCTCTTTTATTATAGTATATTTCATGAGTTATATCTCTTTTATCTTATATTTAAGCATAAACACTTTACTTAAGGCAGATATTACTGTTCCTAATATATTTTGATAGTTTATTCTCATTTTCCTAATGTTCTGAGACAAAGTCCTAGCATAAATTTTGCTCTCTAAATGTAGGTGCTCCCTTTGAGTTTATGCCATTATTTAGGTCCATTGCCTTACTTATCTTTACCTCTTGGATGTATTATATCATGTACATCTTGCATGAAGTCATGTGTATCATTTATGTATTGCCATGACTTTAGTTTTGGCAATTTATATCATTGTTTTGTTCTGATGAATGTCCTCTTTTCTTCTGTTGCACTCTTGCATATTTTGAGTGTAGATTATTGATGGTTTTGATGTGTACATCTGCTTTCATTGTACTTTGCCAGTATTTCAGGGCATAAAACTGATAAATATTAACTTGAAAAATTAAAATTGTATTTTTGGGCATAGGTAAGTAATATATATCACTTCTAGCATTTATTTCACTGCTGGATTAGTAAAACATGCTTAGTATTAAGATATGCTTAGTTTTGGGACAATATAACAGTATAACTATTATGTAAATATGTAGAACTTCATGTGATAAAACTAATATTATAAAAAGTTTTTCATTAGTCAGACAAAGTTAATAATAATCAATTATCATTTAATCTGTAAATTTATTTTTATCATATGTAAACTTTAAAAAATAGTTCTCCTATGCAGTGAATTGGGTAGCATAAAGTTTGAATAGTTTGTGTTGAAATATTGTACATTTCCAAGATTGTTATTTATTTACTTGTCTATATTGTTAAAATAAATGTTTTTATTAATAAGTATATCTTATACTATTTATATCACCATTAATGCATATTATTCAGAAATCTTATATCATCTATTATACACTTATCTTATATGTTGGTCATTAAGAGTGCATGAACATAAAATTGAATATAATAATCACTTTGTTAGAATGGTCTGCAGATGTTAAGGAAACATCTAAGAAATAAATTAGTTATTAATTTTCTTAAATTTAAATGCTCACTTTAACTTACTGCATTTATTAAAAGATTACATTTGTAACAAAATTATTATTTGTTTTATTCAAAATATTATAATTGATTAAATGCTTAAATTTATTTTAAATTCATAAATAAAAATTTAGTATGAGTTATTAGTAGGATATCCTGAGTAGCCATGAAATCCCTTATCCACTCATTATGTCAGAATGCAATCCTGGTATTCTTTTTTATTCCAAATTAAGAGATTTTCATGTATTTTATTTTAATTAAAATATTTTCTTTTATATTTATTATCCCCTAATATTCTGTCAGATTATTTTGTTGTCAATTGATTTAAGCTTTCAACTTTCATTTTAATATTAAACCATTATTATTTATCAGAATATAATAAATTTGATCTCATTCAATAGATATTTTTGTTTAGAAATTCAATAAGTTTTAAAAAATCACATTTGATTTTCAGAATTATTTTTAAAATGAGCCTTTAATCAAAAAAATGCTGTCACATTATCACACTTCAGGTGGAGCAGATTCAATTTGCAAAATGATTGAAATCTTCTTTGTTTGATGTTTATTTTAAAAATCTGAATGGATTATTTTTAATAACTACTAATCTATCAATTTATGCTTTAAAAGTTTAAATTTTTTTGTAATTTTTATGATATCACTAAATATTATAACAGTCTCCTGAGTGACCTCATTTCTATACAGATGTGTTTCATGCGAATCTCTATAGTAACAATATTCCAAAGAATATATTCTTTAATATTTATAAATAAAACATTTTTGTAAAAAATAAATATGTATTAATATCTATTTTTAATTTGTAATAATTATTACACAATTATGATACAAATATAATCATAAACTTTTCAAAAAAATCAAGTTTTTAGACCATCATAATGTGTTCTCAACGATTATAATATTTTCTCGAAGTAATGTTGCAAAGTCTGAGATCACAAAATTTATAAAGGAAACCCATCATCATGGAGCTTGAAATACTTTGAAGAACTGCATATTTGATTTCATATTTTGAATTTTTTTATATTTAAAATCTTAGAAAATAAATATACATGAATTTTAAAGCCATAAAAAAGTTTCACAAAATTTCCAGCAGAGGGTGAAAAATGTAAATTTAACTTCTAGAAATCTTATACACAGTTTCAATGCTTCAAAATATGAATAGGTTATTATTGTAAATTAGGTAGACATTACCTTATGGGTAAGAATATGTCTCCTCATATTATTATTAGTAAAATTCCATTTTTTGTCTAATAATTCTTAAATAAAAGAAAAGAGTAAATTTTTAATATTATAAATATTTAAAGAATCCTGAGATTTCAACATAATATAATCAAATACTAAAGAAATTGCTTTGCAAAAAAAAATCATTTTAATAAACAATACATTGTACAGGCTTAAACCTGCATTTATATATGTAATATATGTGGGATTCAAACTCAGACTTTCACACGACCCACTACTCTCAGTGCCATCTCATATTGCTGACCCATCTGATCACACACATATTGAAAATATAAATAATGTGGCACAAAATATAAGAAACCTATTATTCTTTATCAAAAGATTTGAAATGCACATCTGATCATTGCAATGAGATGCTGATGATGGTTATTAGATGTATTGTAATGGAGGAGGGGTGGGGAAAAACAATTTAATCTAACCACTCTATGATGTATGCTTTCAATATTAAGAACATTTTTTTGGGATTTATAAGAGTGAGTATGAGAGTTTTCATAAAATTTATTAAATGTTACATATTGTATTAATATTTATTTATTGTTATTCTTATCCATATGTCTCTTTGTAGTGTAAAATTTACCATTTGGTAAAACCCTTTGGAGCACAATGCCCATAGTGTTTATACTAGTTTGAATGATTTATTTCAGGTTATAATTTTGACTTGCCCAACATGTTGGCTGTTAATTAGTTATAAGATACCAAGTGACCATCATGAATACCCTATAGTTTAATGCCATGGGTGGTTGCATTTTACTCATTTCAATTCTATTTCTATTCTCTAGGTTATAATATATATATATATATATAAATTTCATTGAGGTTACAATATTTATATATATATATATATATTGTGCCCTTGTCTGTAGGTCATAGGTAGGGTAGAAAGGTCAATTATTAAAAAAATTTTAAATTTTAAGTTATATTTGTAAGATATATAAATAATAATAAGAGAATGAGATTTTATAGTACAATTTAAAGCTAAAAATACCTGGTAGGTAACAGTGTAATAAATTATTTTAAAAGAAAACAATTAAATAAAGCTTAAATATCATTGCTTATGGTTGTGAAAGCTGGCCATACAAAATAATACAGCTATAGATAGTTAAAAGTATATCAATTATTTAGTATAATATTTAAAAACTAATAAATTAAATAAATGAAATGTAATGTTATAATTGTATTTAATAATCCAATTTAATAGAGTATAATTTATTAATAAACTTTGGGATGGTGAGAGTTATATTTAGTTTAACATTATAAATTATTTTCTAAATTTTTTATAAAATATATCAGTTTTGGTAATTTAAACCAAGACGTAAATAAAAAATCATTTTTATAAAGTTAGTAGACACGTGACCGTATATTAAATACCTTCACACACACTCTTGTTAAAATAATAATAAACTGTGTGAATTTAAAACTAGATATAATTGCCATCGATATTTAAAGTGAAAGTTAAAAAATATTAAATATTGTTTTAATAATTATTTTAAAACTTAGATGATTTTTTTATATAAAACTATAATTGAATTTAAAAATATTGGTATAAATAATTCCAGACATTACGTCATCAATTCTTAATTTTGAAACATTCATTCTGTTATCAAAATAAAATGAATAAATTGTTCGCGCTAAAATAAATATTAACCAATCAAAGGATGTAAAATTAACAGACAAAAATCTAAGAATTATACAAAGCGGGAGAAGTAATGTGAAAGTGAAAGAGAAAGTAACAAATTTGATAGCTGATAACATCGTAGCTGAAAGTAATATAAATCTATAATTTCGTATTATTCTAAAAGTTATACTGTAACATATAATATATTTTTGACTGCAAAGACATGAATTTCTAATTTTATAAGTGATCTTACCAGGAAATTTTATTCAAATTTAACCAGAAAGCCTACAGTAACATGGAAGTACAAGAAAAAATATTTAAAGTGATTGCTGAAAGAAAAATAATTGGAAATCATCTTAATGCCACTTTAGTTGTGCTCAACCTGAAACTTAATCTTATAACTGAAAGGAATACAATTGGGACGATATGTGAAAATCTGAAAAAGAAGCTGCTGGTCGTCAAGAACAATTTATGACGATAAATTTACAGAGCTATCTTAAAACTAAGTTATACTTCTCTATGAACAAAATTTTAATATGCGTTCTAGTACTAAGAAAATAATAATGAAGAAAAGTGTTTATGTTTAAAGGGAAACAGTATTAAGATATATTTCCAGAATTGTGAAATAAAGGAAAGTAAAAAGATTAAAGTGCTATAAATATTTTATGGCAAGGTGCCTAAAACTTTAGCTTATTAGAAAAAATATTATAAAGTATTCAATGAAGAAAAATGCTTGAGTTAAAATGTTAAAATTAAATTGCTCAACTAAATGAAAATGGATCCATGGAAACCAAAATTTTATTGAAGATTTTAAAAGTCCGTACAAGATGCATCGGGGGAAACCAGACGCGCGGGAAAAAGCTAGCAGACTATGTTGGAGACATCAAGAATTAATAAGTGTATAAAATATTGAGAAAACTAAGGATCATCGTCGATGAAGATTATTAAACAGAGTTATTTTTTTTATAGAACATTAAGTGACTGAAAGAAAAAAAAAATAAAGTATATTTTTTTTTAGCTTTACGATGAACAATTTTCAAGCAAGTTCGACAAAGCAGTATCGTAAATATAATTTAATATTTTTATTTGATTGTATTTAAAATATAAAAATTCTATATTAGCTTAGGGAAACATATAAACATGAATTTAAGAATAATGAGATTTTAAATATAATAGCTTAATAGAATGATAGAAATATTATTATAAAAATAAAATGTATGTATGGAAGTTTTAAATATCTACAAGAAGTAATGGAATGGTGAAGCCTTCAGAATACGATCAAGAAGATAGAGATCGTTTTGGTAATTGTGATATTATTGATAATGCATAATGTATTTTTTTTAGGTCATCTATTAATGAAGAATGATGTATGAAAGTTTTTAAATTATAAGTACACATTTTATCCAACATTAAAACATATATTTGAGATAGTAGTAATTTTAAATGTGCATGCAATAAGTTGTTTTAAAAATATAATTAATAATAAGTACCATAATAATTATGTGATTCTTTTGAACTTTTATGTTTGCAAAATATTCAGATGATTTTAAAATAGTTGGTATATTATAAATATACGAGATAAGTAGTAAAAGATTTTCTTAAGAATAGCTGTATAGTTTGAACTAAAAATGAATTTTATTATTGTTAGAAATGTAGACAGAAATTTGTCGATGTAATGCATAGATAAATCTAGAGAAATAAAATCGGATAGTGACTTGGTAGTACTGGTGTAGAGGAAACCAAGATGATGTTTTTTGCCAAGAAATAAGAAAAATCAAATATTTGGATCATAGTATTTTGTGTGATTTCAGTATAGCTAACTAAGTCCTATCACTGAACACATATATTTTGGACAGTGTTTTTACGTATCTTTGAAACTTTTTGATGTTTTATAAAGCTGAAGGAATAGCTTTAGCATCACTCCTATAGTAGAGGTGGATAGACAGATAAAAGTCACTCCTCTATGGTGTTCTTTAAATTCACTGTGCCATCATTGTCAAGTTTTATGACGGATAATATTCTAGTTGTTTTGATCCTACGCATCTATTTTCGCTATCCTTGTTTCATGAATATACATCGTCAGAAAGATATTTTTATAGAAATGATACATAAAATAGAAATGAAGCTAGGTTGTCGTTATGTAAGAATAGTTTATTTACTAGAATGAGTTAGAATTGTTATTTTAAAAGTGAAAGTATAAATGTCATAAAGAGATGAAGAATCATATGATATAGTTTTAAAAAGTAATTCTGAAATGAATATAAGATTTTAAAGGAAAATCTAAACAAAGTTTTTAAAGTAATAATAAAATTTTAATATTTTATATGATATTTAAAAATAGAGATTGCATGTTGGTTGAAAAATGATTCAATAATGTGTAACAGATATATGTATTTGTGCATGGTGTGTTAATAATTGTGGTTACCATACAAAGCAAAGGCTTGGATAAGTATTGGATTAATAATTATTGTATAGTCAATAATCAAACGGAACATTAAAATGTCAAGAAGGGTTTGAATCTTTGGGATTCCATACGAATAATAATATAAAATAGAATTTTATGATTTTGTATAATTTTACTACGAAGGTAAAAATTTTGTAAAAATATAATTTTAAAATTAATAGAGATATAAAGTATTAATGATAATTATTGATAGATACATTTTTGTAACAAGCTAAACTAAAATCAGATATAATAATAATAATAATAATACTGTATAAGTAGAAATTTAATGTTAAGAGATAAACTAGTAAAGTAATTTTTGTAACAGGAAAATAGGGATATCCGATGTACATAATGTAAATATTGTTATTTGTATAATTATTAATAAACTATGTTGTAAATTTATTTGTAAGCTTCGTGTCTTAGTTATATTTCTCCACATAGAATGCATGATATCGCAATACACATTTATAATTGCAACAGACATATAATTTTGCACAAAGTAGATAAACATAAAAGTGTTATAATAATTTTTGAAAATTTATTAGTCTGATAAAATTAAAGGATTATAATTATATCGTTTATTGGTCATAAGTTGGTTGCCACAATATTAAGATAAATTATATGCTAATATTACAACATGTATTTTGATTGTCAGATTATTAAATACTACCACGAACGTAATATTTATTTATTTATTTCATTTAAGAAGAAATAGGATTACATTATACTATTATCATCATTATTTTTATTTATTATTGTTAGTTGTTACGTAGTGAATTTATGACATAAAATTCCCTTCTCATAGTTTACTACCGTAATTCAAATCAGTTTAAATGCAATTTATGAACCTGAGATTTATTTGATTTGATTTTAATTCATTTATTTACTTAAATTATTTAATTGAGCTAGATTATAATTACATAGAATAATAAGATAGGATTATTATCTTAACCGTAATAAAAGAGCTTGGAAAGTCATAGGAAACCATAAGTTGATTATTTAGTATAGTGTTCTTATGCCATTGGGATAGTATCATGTGGATATATCTCAATGTAGTCTGTCTCGCCCCCGTGTCGTCGCTCCTGTCTCATGAAAATAATAAATTTTTGATAATATAACTGTATTTATTTTTAAAGTTTAGAGCTAGTAGTAATCATTTTTAATAAATTAATTTGATTCATTTTGTTAAGACTGAGCTAGAGAGAGAACCCGGAATTTAAGTAGATATCAATTATTATGGAGAGAGGCAATTCTATTTCTATTCTCTAGGTTATAATATATATATATATATATAAATTTCATTGAGGTCAATATTTAGACAATCTCAATATTAATATCAAACAACAATTTCAAACTGTTGTCAAGGCAACCTAACAATAAAGTGGAATCCCAACTTTATTAATGGTTTAATATACTTATATAGATACTAAAGATTGCAACTTGACCACAGAGATTGAAATTATTGATATAAAGTAGTTTAAATAAACTTCCTTAAACAGATAAATATAACCTATTCTGAATGCAGATTAATAAATAGTCAATTATAACATTAGAAAGTGCAATTATAAATTTCAAATTGCACCCAAAGTATTAATTAAATAATAAGTATAATAATATAAATTTATACATATATTTTCCAACATAATTTGATATCAATTTTGATGTATGAAAATATTTATAAGTATTTTATATCCTTTCATCAATATGATATTTAAAATTATTAATTATTGCCTATAGATATATGTAAAACAATAAAATCTTTTAAATGGTGTGACTTAGGACATTTGCCACAATGGTAGGTATCCTATAAGCTGGATTGTAAGTACAATAATGTGGAGTGACCCTGAGCTATTATCATGGATATAGTAGGATCTATATTAAGGAAAAGATTGAAAGCAGTAGTAGGTTAATGAAATACCTGGCTGGGAAGGACTGCAATCTGTAGCACATGCACCAGTAGAGTACAGTAACTCACAATGACTGATATCACATTAAAAACAGCCACAGAAGAAAAAATCAGTTTCACTGTCAGAGTATACGAAGAGGGTTTAAGGATTAATTTATTTAATGTATTGGCTTTTTAAAAACTTTTATTTAATAAAATTATATAAAAAATCTTAACCAGGGGAAAGATTTACTAAGGGATTTATTAAATTCTTCATTTGCAATCATTACTCGTGTAATCTTTTTTTTTTTTTCCCCCCCCCCCCCCCTATTTCCCCCAAAATATACCTATAATAATCCATTTAATTTCAAACCCCCACACAAAAAAAATCACATGACTTAATTGTTTGCATTTAGTTATGGCTGCATAGATTGGGTATTGTTAAATTCTATTTCTGAAAAACATAAGCGCAGTGATAATAGACTCATCCTGAATATGTTGATGAGACAGCAGTGACATCTAGAAAGAGCAAATCCATTTGACTTCATTATTGGATTTGGTAAAAAAGATTGTTTGGAATCTCACAAAGAGTTGTTTGTTTTACACCATAGCTCTTCAGCTGTTTAAAGGGATTCTGATTGGCATTCCAGAAAGATGATATAGATTTAAGATATTAAATATAACATGATCATCATTTTTATGCTTACACAAGTTGTTCACACAATGACAAACTCTTCATATAGTAATGATACCCAGTGCAAGACATGTAATCAATGGATGCAAAAGGTTTGTGCATAAAATCCCTAACTAGAGCCTGCCTTTCATCAATAAGAAATCTTGGATCTGAGAGCACTGCACTTAGATCTCAAGATCATTGCAACCCTACAACACCCACCTTTTATATTTTTAGTTAATTATAAAACTACGAGTTCAAAATAAAAACACTTGTTTTCAATCTAATGTCTAGATGCAGTGCTCTCAAATCCATGGTTCCTGCACTAATGAAAGCCACAAGCTAGACACCAATCTGGGGATATTGGATGAGTAGGCATTAGATAGGGATTGTATGCACAAATCTTTGAATAATATAGTTTGCACTTAGGGGCCCTATGATATGGAGAATTTGTTGCATATTTAAGACATGTCTTAAGTGATAAAATTATATTTTGAATTACTAAAGACCTTATTTATTTAATATCCATTTACACTTTTTCTGTAAAATCATTTGACTTATGATGGCAGATATGTTGACAGACAGGAAGCCACTGCAAAGGTATACATTTAAATGTGTTTTAGGGTATAGTTCTGAATATCATATAATAAATTAAATTGTATTGTGACGAAAGAAAGTGGTAACAAACTACTACCAAAAATAATCAAATTCACAACTGACAGCTGGCTAGCCTGGTTTCTAATGCCATCTTTTTTGTCATTTCTTTTTGGTAATCCACTGAAGAAATCTTTATCCTGAATTGACCCATGTAATTTTAGTTAATCTAAAATATAATTGTTCAGTAAATATACGTATTAGGCCAAACAAAATAAAATATGATTGGTTAATAACCAGAGATGATGTAAAAGCTAAATATAAAATGCAATGCCTCTAGATATATTTTAAAAGGGATATGTCATTAGAAAAAAACTAATTTTAATAAGTAGATAATGTAATGATATGAATTCTCACCAGGAAATCGAGGTGGTCACATCTAATAATAATCGGATTTAGGGTCTTCATATAAGATGCTATGGATAATCCAATATAATCTCAGTCCAAAACTGAATCTATCTTAAACAGGATAATTTAGTATTAACCTATATAATACAGACATAACCTAAATTAATTCATCCAATCTTCATTGTTGATTATTCTGTTATACTCAGAATTCAAACTCAGGGTAAACTTTACAATGAACTCTCTTCAGGGGTTACCATCAATGTACTACAATCATAATATTATTAGTATTATTAATCGTAATATTATTAATAATCATAATATTGTTAATATTAATTAATATAATCTATGGAATTTTGAAAATAACTTCAACCAGATATCAGGATTTGAAATTAATGTGGCATATATGTATGCCTATGCATCTTCAATATTATTTTAATTCAAAAAATAAATAAATAGTTCAAATAAATCAGAGAACTTGAGATTAGAATAAAATTTAACATGTTTATTAACAAATAACAATTTAACTGGATTTCAAATAACAAAAAGAAATATTATTATATGTGTTTTCAAACATTTCTATTAATTATAACAACAAATTAAAAAATACCTTCCCATAATTATACTAAATAATTAAGTTTCATTTTAACAATATATTGTAATGGTATATATAAGCTGTTACATTATTTTAAGATTAAAATAAAAACAAGATTGTAAATAAAAATTGATTTTATTAAAAACTAAAAGCCAAAATTAAAAGCGTTGTGTTTAATGTATATAGATCGCACAGATGGAAAACTAAAACTATTTTTTTTAAAAGAAAAGTATTGAAAGTATTTTTTTGTAAAAAAAAGTAAAGATATAAAGATTGATATTTTTGCAAATAAAAATAAATGTTGATTTCTATCCATGTTTAATCTTTAAAAAATGGAAATGATTGTTTTATTAATTAAATGATTGTTTTAAAGCAAACTAGTTCTTGGGGCACTTAAATAATTAAAAAGTAAGATAGGAGATACAATAAAAATTAAAGATTGACCAATGCAAGCATGAAACCACAGCACGGACCATAATGGAAAAAACATCTAGACCTTAAGATCATGTTCGATCGATCCATGAAAATGCTGATAGATGATAATAAATGTATAAAAGCCAAAATAATTGAATTCCTTAATTGTTGTCTTAGAGCTGACTATTAATCTACATATGAACTGTAGCTGTATTGCAGACTCCACAATGTAGGAGTCTGAAATAGATTTAATTGCCTGACAAGCAGCTGAGGCCTCCCAATGACAGTTCTTAACCAAATGAATGGCAAGTAGTAGCCTCATTTCAAAGAAGGACCAACAATCTTCAAAAGTGATCATGAAGATGGGCCTCTAAATCTGCGGAATCCGTTAAGTATGAACTCTTGTGTTTATCTAATATGAGCTTTTTCAAATTCACAATTAGTAACTGAAAATAAGAACTCTTATCTGACCTAAAAAGGAAAATTCCAAATCAATTATTAATAATAATTTTTTATGCATATGTTTAATTAATCATTTCCTTTTTTGTGTGATGTGTTAATTAAAATGTATTAAATTTAAATTGGATGTAGATAGCTGCATAGATTCATTAATGTTTATATTACTTATTTTTTTAAGAATTTCATTTGCATGAAATATATATTGGTAAATATGACACCTCATGCTGAGGGTCTAAACATATTTACTGGTATATATTTTAAGTTGTTGTTGTCAATGCGGCACCTTACGATGAGTGCCATTGGGTTTACTTTATTATAAATTTCCTTCAGCAATTTTCAATTAATAACTTTATTTTTAAAATCATTTATGTTTATTTTAAAGGGGTTTAATTTCAGACTATTTGTCTCGTAGTTAAGTCGATGCTAGTAGAGAGCTATATGGGTATTTATATTAATACAATGTGAAGCATGTTAGCATACAGGGCAAAGCCCAAGTGAATGCATGACCCAAAGGTGTAGTCATTGCATTGCAATGTACGCACATGTATTTCCTGTGACATTGACTTCCTTTAGGTTTATGGATAGGGACTATAAGTCGGGAGATAGACCGCTCTCTTCCATATGTAGCATTTCTCTTTAAATATTTTATTACATGATTCCTTCACCAGACAGATGCACATTCCTGTATTGGATGAGGATCATGTCCTTCAAATAATATCATGCTGCAGACAACAGCATGGTTTTATGCTAGCATCTTCATATTGCATTGGTTGCATTCATATATCAGGAAGCAAGCGTTGGTCTGGTTATAAACTTTTAGTCTGAGATTGAATGATTGTTTTGAAAAGTTTTTAACTGAGAAATCTATGCAGCATATCTATACTCAACATTCTAAAGTAAAATTTATTAAAATGTCCATCTGTGTGGACTTTCTTAAATAATAATTTAAATTTAAAAAAAATAATAACCAATTTTAAATTAATAGTAAAGTCTAAATTTATGCCTCAATTTTAAATATTTATATATATATATGCATTAATAAATGTTTTTTGTGTGTTATTACTGGCAGTGGCTTATTTTATTTTTTTAATATTAAAAATATATTTTTAAGAAGTTTTATATTAAATCTCTGTGTCTTCTTGAGCTAGTGACTGGGCTAATGGTCAATATAAAATTGGATCTTAACAGTAAGTATCTGCCTACTATATACATTTTCCAGGTTTGAATGGCCTGGCGGTGCTCTTGTACAGCAGATACAGTAAGACTCCACCTTTCCCCGACTGTTATAATATGTATATATCAATGATGATTTAGATTATGCAATTCTTGTGAGGGAATTCTGATTTATAAATACCCTTTCTGTGTATGGTCATGATTATGAAATAAAGACCTTTTATTCAAGGATGTTAATCATACACACAAGAATAATAAACAAATATTCTCAAGTTATAAAGCTAGTAATAAACAAACTCTATTCTATCATGAATAAGTTCAATACAAAACATAAAAAATAATAAAATCTTACCTTCATAGTGAATTTGTTTTAAATTTACATTAGTCAATGTTGCTTTTTAAAAAAAAGAAAAAATCTAAATTTTCTTCAATAAAATTAAATGTTTAAAACAATGATCTTTCCATCCCTCTTCATCTAATAATTTTCTTGAATGGAATATTCCAAAGTAAACAGTCTTTGGAGCAAAGAAAATAAATTTTTAGATATCAAAAACCTATTGCACACAAATATTATAAAGGTATTAAATTCAATGATATTGTCCTGTTCTTTTTTATGATGAGACTCAGAATGTTTCTTAATGACAAAGTTCTATGTTCTTCAGTCGTCAAACATTGAAGAGGCAATCAGAATATTTTGTTATTTAGTATCCCTCCTATTGTGAGAAGTTGACATCCTCTTCTCCAGGTTATTTTACTATCAATTGAAAATTTATTCAAAATTATATAGATGCAATATACATATACTTTAGGCATTTAGTAGGAATAACATTAGTTTAATTTAAAACAATAACATTTCATCCTATGACAAGTGGGATTTACCCATGATGCATTCTTTTTTTATCTTCTTAAAACATTTAATTTAATATATGAATGTTTTTTGACTAAATTTGTCTTCTTAGAATACTGGTTTAAAATGATCTTATGATTTTCTTTAATTAATAAAGTAAAACAGATATAATTTCATTCTGAAATTATAATTAATAATAATTAAGAGTAATTTATTTACTCTTTTATTGAGTGATGTTAAAGTTCTGTCTAATAAAAATTTTATATTAATAAGAAAGTTTATTCAAACTATTGAAATGGTAAATCTGATTCAGATTTGCCGTTTCACAGTCTGACCCACCTAATTATTTATTTTACTAATGTTTGCTTTTTTTTTATTATTCTAAAAAAATATTTTAACATTTTTTTTAACTATCCTGAATAAATCCTAAAATTTATTTTGGATCATATATATATAATTTGTACTAACATTGTTATTCCATTTTTATTATTAAAAAGAAAAAATTCAAGTAATAAATTTTGATTTTTTTTATATATGTATGTTTAAAATGCTTTATTTTTAGTTCAAGAATGCAAGATGGCCTTTTGGAAAGATTTGTACTTCGATAAAAAGTTTGAAATAAATGTTTAAATTAAAAGCATTGATAAATTACCAAAATCCATTCACTGTGGAATCTCTATTCATTAATTAGTAGAGATTCTACATTGTTATCTAAAATAAAAATGAACATAAAATTATATTGAAATCTGTTGATCCTTATCAAGGTACAAACTTTCTAAAATTAGAATAAAAGCATAATTGGTATTGTTTTAACATTGAAAAACACCTGAGGCAGCAGAAATTGAATACAAGTAGGAAGTTATAAATAGTGGCCCTTTTTGAGGACAGAAAAAAAAGACCAGATAGAGAACAGACAGAAAGAATGTTGTAGAAGTCTGCATGTCATGATGATCAAGTAGGAAAAAGGGTAAATCACTACCTTTTTTTTCCTGAGACCTGAAATCTTCCATTATGCTGCTGTCCAAACCTGCCATCAAAGAAGCCATCTGCCACTAATGTTTGCCCATAGAACTCATCCCAGGGAACCCCAAAGAGCTTGAATACTTTCCATCAAGATGTTTCAAACTGTTACTGTAAGAATATTAGTGTAATTTTGTAAATCTTTAGAAAAAAAATGTCAAAAGTTATGGTTGATTGAAAATCTTTTAAACTGATTCTTTAACCTGTTTCTTTTAAATTATAATAATCTTTCATTAGCTCAAGCTCACTATAATTTTTAAATTTTAATATATTTAATTATTTGAATATGAATTTATTTATTTGTTTTATATTAATTTTTAGCATGAGATGATCTCATGCATTGATTTGTTTTTATTTCGACTGGCTTCACTCGCAGGGACTCAAAGAGAGTAATTTGCTAAAAGAGCAAATTATGTTTATTAGAGGACGGGAATATTAACAAAAAACAATTTAATTTTAAAATAAAATAATTTTGATCTATTTTTATTTCGCAAGTGAAGTTATGTCGAATTTATATATTTCAAAACAAATTTACCATAATTTTAAATAAATTTATTATAGATTTCCCAGAATGGGATTCTATTATTTTATATTTCTGTAATTCAAAACAGAATAAAATATGCTATAGATTTTTGACCTAGTAACAGCACCACTGGATAGGGTCAGTTAATTATCTTGCCTTTTTTTTAAGTTAGGAAAAAGGGAAGGGGGGATTTTTTTGAGAATTAAATTCCCTTATTTCTATATGTATGTTTTTTTTTTTTTTGTAGGTTAATTATTTATCTAAAATAGTTGGTTACACAGGTTGATCTCTATGCAGTATTAGATCATTTTAAGGCTATTTAATTAAAATTCATTTGTATTTAATGATTCTAAGATCTCGGGTTAATAAAGAATGCTTGGAGTATCATGGACAGACCTAAAACGGTCATTCATTTGGTGTTTCGGAGTTAGCTTCCGCTTTTGCATATGTCTGTGAATCGGATAGCGTGGCTGAGATAGAGTTGGTTTGCTGGCATGATACCCATATAGGCGGGCATGTTGGCTCTCCATAAGTCCTATCTCCTATCGGTATATGGACACAACATTTGGATGTATCAATTTCCCTTTTATTCTTCTTTGGAATAGGCATATGAGTGTCCATAATCCAGCCCGTATGTTCTTACTTATGTTTATTCTCTCCTTTACATTCGTATATTTTATTAACCCGATATTATTCTGTTTTTCTTTTGCCTATCTAATACGTAAGCTATAGGGAACTGATTCTATGAAAGGATCTTCGATCTGAGTAATCAACTCTTTTATTAGTTTTCGTAATTGGTTAAAATCGTTTGGTTTTGGCTAATTCACGATATAGTTCTTATAGGTTTGATTTTAATTGTAAGTCCAACTAAAGTGGCTTGTTTGCTTTATAATTAACTGATCTATTTTTTTTTTTGTTATAACAGCTTACAGTTTTAATCACTGTAAAGGTAGTTATAAGCTATTCCAGCAAGGTCCACTAATGTCATCAAACATTAGTCATTTGAAATCTGAATTATTATTTTTATAAAGAGAAATAAAATCATTTTTTTTATTATAAGTTGGCTGAATAAGACGTCAAATTAGTCTCATTATAATCGTCTATTTAATTAATGTCTTTTTCAATAGAAATGTTTTTCTTTAAATCTTGTATAAAGAATTCATGAAAATAGTCATTCTTATATATGTGCATTAGGTTGATGTTTAAACCTGCTGCTATATTACAAGCTTGTACTAAATGTGCACGAGGAATTGTAAAATCTGTGATTATTTAATTATAAAATTATTTTTGTTTTATTTTAAAGACAAATAACTATAACCAAAAGTAAAAATATATAAATTAAACAATGTAAAAGATAACCGCTAACATAAATTCTTCAAGAATTTGTATGATGTATAAAGTTAATTTAAAGATTGTATTTTTGTTTTGTTTAAAGAGCTTGAGTTAGATTAATGTAAAATGCTAAATGATTTTTAAATATATATATCCAAACTTCCAGAGTTTCTCGAATCATTTTATTTACTTTTATTTTTAATGAATTTTGATTTTTAAATATATCTCTTAATTAATCACCCAAGTTCTCATTAAAATATAATTAAATTGAATCTCATGCTTTAAGACCCAGCTGCTGGGACAGTGAAAGTAAAGGAATTCGATCGTATCATCGAGATAGGCTATTGATTAGATATTTGACCTGGGGATATAGGTAAATAGGGCAGAATTCACGATGTACCTGATTTATATATCTTGTACATGGTCGGACTCAAGGTACTTTACCTGTATTCAGGGTTTTGTTGGATCGATGTATGTTTTTCAACCGGTACACTACTGATCCATCTTTTTAGTATGTTCTGATTTTGAACACAGCAAAATAATTAGGCATAGTATCTAGTACATTGGCAAAAGATAGAATCTATTTTTAAATTATTTGATCCAGTTTTTAGAGTGGAATTGACTTCCGGTAGCATGTATTGAATATACTATATGCATATCATGATTTCATATTCTATTATTATTATAATTAATAATTGTATTCTAAAAATTCATTTTCTTTGTGGTTAGTTTCCAGAATGTGATATTGACCTATGATTGTTTTCATGTTTACATCCTGTTTAGTAAAAATAATTAGTTTAAACAATTATTTCAGAGAAATGAATAAAAAAATAATCATCTTACTGTTTAATTTTATTAAAAGAAGTATTTATTTACCATATGTATAATATAGAAAATAAGATGTATCTATTAATCATGTATATGTATGTGAGAAGTTTATGTATCATCATAATCTGTATGTGAGAAAGTTTGTATTCTCACAATAAATATGCAAACATAGTTCAATTTTATGTTTAAATATATATGTATGTACTTCATCAGGCAGAAGCAACAGAAAAAAATGAATGACATTTGTTATCTTTCTACATTTTAACCTGATTATTAATTAAGACGAAAGCCTTCAGGTCACATAAATTTCTGTTTCATGTTTGATCATGCTTATATGGTCATCTATAGAAATATATCACTAATTTTTTTAAGAAAACTCTGCAAAGTCATGTACTACAAATATTTGATTTTTTTAATTAAAAAACTGAAAAGTATTTTTAAAGTAGGTAGTAAAGTCAAAGTATTTTAGCCCTGCCTCCTTGTGTACAAAGAATTTAGTTTGTTGTAATCAGGTCCCACACTATTTGTGAGATTACTTAAAAAATATTTTTAGATTAATGAAATTGATTTTTTTTTATAATTTATTAAAGATTCATAATTACTTTTACATAATAATTGTATATATAATTATTAATAAACAAAAGTATACATGGTTACACTTTTGTTTTATATGTATATGTTTTATTTTTAAAAATAAAAAGTAATAAATTCTAGTATAGGGTTAATAAAGAAAGTCACATCTGGTAAAATGGATCCCACTATCTTCCCTGATCATAAAATATTATTGCTATGGTTTTTTGAGATGTTTTAAAAATTATAAAGCAATTTTAATACCTTAATATTTTTTTTTTTTTTTTTTTTTAAATTTTTTTTTTTAAAATTTTTTTTTTAAAAAAATTATTTTTTTTTTTTTTAAAAATTTTTAATTTAATATTGAAATTTTTTAAAAAAGTTTTTTAATTGGGTGGCCAATAAAAGTTGTTTTTTTTAAAAAACAAAGAAATGGTTGGGTTAAGCAGAATTTTATAAATTATCAAAGATTAACATTTATTCATTTAAATTTGTAAAAAATGTAGTTAAAGAAGATTTAATTGATTTTCTAGAGTTGTTTACTTGATTATTTTCTTGTCTGCTGTTGAATGGCACAAGTGTTCTGTGGTCTTATATACTCTATTACTTTTTCAATATTTGCACAGTTTAAATATTACTTATTTAAATATTTAAACATAAGAGCATGCTAAAGCTCTAAACAAGCTTTTTTTTATTAGCATGCTCTTAAGTTTATATATTGGTAAATGCAAGCTATATATAAGTCATGTGACATCTGACTTTTTATTATTACTATTATTATTTAAATATTAAAATTAAATGTTGAATATTACTAAAAAGGATTATTAGAAAAATCAATGTAAATATCACTTTATCAAAGAGTCAAAATAAATGTAAAAAAGCAATTTTTTGAGAAATATTATTGATCAGTTTTAAATATATTTTTTCAGTTGTTGTAAAAAAGTATTAATTAATTAAATTATTTATTATCCTATTTATATTCTAGTCTTTTTTTAAAATAAAAAAGACTTTATAAGGCAAACATAAAGAAACAGAAATTTTGTGTTTTTGGATGATATTATTATTTTTGAAAAGGAGTTAAGTCAAAACAAATAGTGTTAGTGGATTTTATCAGGAAAATTAAAATGGCATTAAAAAGTACTCATCTGTATTCATCGTACACAAAAAAATTATCTACTTATAACTAAGACCTCTAATTAAGATGGTGTCAGTCTTTCTGTGCCATATGAGCTTTTTGCAAATGGATTGCGATTTTAAATTTGAATGCCTTAGCAAAAGGTTATAATGGATAGATAGTATATAATTTTAGTGATGATGAGTTGGTTGAATAGGTATACTTTCAAGGATATTGAAAGGTATGCCTATGATAGTGAATTGGTAATCTGCTCAGTTTTATCTTTAAAGTTATTCTATATATAGCATCTCATTGTTGCAGCCCCTAAGTGAAATGGAAAGCCAAGAAAAGTATTTGTTTGGTTTTGGTATGTATATACCATACTTTTAAAAAGCAATCAGACAGCAGTTTCGTTTCCATTGAATTTTAGCTTGTGTGTGGTTGTGAAGTCTTGTAGATTTTTTGCATACTGGAAAGGCATTTTTGGAAGATAGAAAAACAGTCACATCATCCTTGTACATAAAGCATTACATGCATTGTGGAGGGTCTGGTATTCACATGCCTGTGAATGTTTGCTGGATTTTTTGTAGAAGGAAGTTGATGTCCTGTGTAAATAAGAGTGAGATGAGTATGGATCCTTGTGATAGGGAATGTGTGGGTACAAATAAAAGTGAGTTCTTGTTGTTAAGTGTGATAGAAATTTCATCGCTTAGTAGCAAATTTGAAAGTAAATATAGCTGAGTTTTGGGAATTGTGGTGCAGTTTAACATGTCTATAAGGACATGGAGATCAATGGAGTCAAAAGCTCCCTCATTGTCAAACTGGATTACTATTGGCACATATCTCTTCTTCCCTTAAACTGAGTTTATGATCACTTGAAGATTAGTGATGCTTGGTTAGTTGATGAGTTTTCTTTGCAAAACACATGTTAGAGGTAAGTGGAACTATATGTGTTTCTGTTATCCTTGATGATTTTCTCAATGATTTTAATTGCCAGTAGTCCCATTGATATGGGCTGGAGGTTGATAAGAGAGGAGATGGCTGCTGTTTTTTTTGGTAAATGGTATGATTGCAATGGGGTAAAAGCCTTTTGTAAGTTGTAGTTTCTGTGACAAATGATTTTTTTTTGGTAAATGGTATGGTTGCAATGGGGTAAAGGCCTTTTGTAAGTTGTAGTTTCTGTGACAAATGATTGGATATATATCATATTTACCTGTAAAGCCACTTAGATGTGTTAATATGAATTGAGGGGTACCATAGTTTCCAAAATAGCATGTGTTTGAGATGGTATCTAGTTTTATGGTGAATTCAGTGGTATTAAATGGCGTTGCTGTTTCTGGTGTTTCAAAGAAGTCAGTAGGAAGTTTGGGTGTTTGATTTATAATGTTATGGTCTGCATATGTAGTCTTCACAGCTTAAATAGCCATTGGAACTCTGATGGTTCATGTATCTTCTAGTGCCCATCTTATGTAGTCTCTGGTCAGGTATGTTTTCTGGTGAGGCATATCTTGCTTTTTAAATCTTTAGATAATTTTTAAGAGTATGGTATATATTGCTGTATGTTTGCATACGTTTATATATATTTAGTGTTGGGTATGGTGTGAAGGTTTTATCATGGTAATTCACCTACACAGCTCATCAGCCAGTGCTAATAATCTAGAGGGAGAGATATTTTTCTCATGATATGCCCAATGTTAAAGAAGAGTATGTTAAAGAAGGCTAAGAATTTTTGTATAGGGTTGAACATAATACCTCTGAAAATATAAATTCAGGAGTGGTTGTGGGGAGCAGTATTCTTATTGTTTTACTTAGTGGAAGTGTAAATGTTTAAATGTCCACGAGGTTGATAATTATCATTTGCACTGAGTGATCCAAGAATAGTGGGGGAGTAAGGTTCATGGTAATTAGATGATATGGCATAGGTGAATAAAAATAAAGATCTATCAATGAGTCATATGTAACTGCACTGTTTGGCAGAAAGTTCCTCAGCACTCATAAGAGGAAAAGATATTTAATGCAGCCATTGGTGATAAAGTCTTTGTATCAGGGTGGGTGAATATGAAGTAGCTGCAAATAGTGAATTAATGATATTATATTTGAAAAAAAAGTGTAGGAGGTGGAATAAACATCAGAAAATTATATTAATTAAAATAATTCAATGACGGAAGGCCACTGTTAGCAGGTATGAATCAATGAATATTAACTTGAATGATGTGAATCTAGTGCCTCCAGAGGGCGATGATGAGTCCCTGAAGCAGACATAGAATCATTATCTGCAGAGGTGTGTTGATGGGTCAGAATGAAAGCTAGTGAAGACTTTAGTCTCAAGTAAACCAAGAATATGAGGCTGTGTAATTTTGAGCCATTGTTTAAGTTGATTTATTCTCTTGATGGAGTTCACACCCCTAGCATTAAATTCAGTTGTTCTAACTTTCATCAAGTCTGTATAAGATAGGGGGATATGTATGTTATTTATTTGTGTTGGCATAGTGTTTGGAGGGATTCATGATCATCACCATGGCTTAGCTCAAGGTCCTCAATAATCAGATCAAGAGTAAGATCCATCTGGCTAAAATCTTTTATATAGTTGATTTCTTCTGTTTAGCATTCTTTAATTGGTGATTGTTTTGGTGGGTGGCCTGGATGCCACCTTCTGGCTTCAGGCTCTGCTGCTTCTGCAGAGGAAGGCATGGAGTGATTCCCTCTGTTATGTGCATTCATGACTTGTTGATTACCATAGGTGTGTGCACTGTTTGGTGTCATGTTCAGTGTTGTTGATATTACTACTATTTGTTTTTGATTCATTATTGTTTTCATTGTCCATGGAGGGGGGTATCAGGTAATTCTTGTGTATGTTCTGGAGTCATTTGGCCAGACTTATAATATTTGTTTGTTCATCATTTGTTTTTTTAAAGTGATAGATCCAGGGTTTCTATGCCTGTATTTGTAGTTATGTTTTGATGGTTTTTGGATTGTTGATGAGGGCTGGCTTTGGGATGCTTATTTAGATTGTAGCCACTGGGATGTGAATGTATAGTTTTTTCTTCTGAGTGTTGCAAATGTTGGTTATCTGTTGGTTGATCTTGTATAATTTGATTTGGAATGCAGTGTATTACTAAGTGACCATGCTGACTACAAGAATAACATTGCTGTCTTAACCCTTTGATTTAAAGATAAAGTGTGGCCTCTTCATTTATGATCTGTGTAGGTATGTTTTTTTTGATTTACATTGACAGTTAGCTTTAGTGTGATCTCTAAATTGTTGCTATAAATGAGTGTAGGCATATCCTTTAGTTATATTGGATTAAAAGTTAAAAACTTTTCCAAATGGTTCCACTATACACTGGAAATCTTGAACAGTATAGTGGATGTGTGTTTTTTAATATACCTGTAATGTAGCAGTGATGTTTATCCATTACCACTAGTGCATAGTTTTCTAATGTTGTGACGAATTTGAAATCACTTTTTTGATATTCATCAAAAAAATTTGACTGCCAAATATCTTGGATTAGAATGGTCTGCTATTTGTATCCCAAAATCTATATATTGTTAAAGCTTTATAGAGTAATAACCTGGGGAATTTATATAGCATGAGATTTTTGTCTATAGCTGATAATACAGTAGATCCAACGGAAAAAATATTTTAATGAATTAATGGTGTTTAAAGCTAGTACTTGCTGTTTGTAAAACTTCTGTACTCTTATGCACAGATGATCTTGGCTCTCATTGATTTGCAAGATAAGATTATTGATGTCTTTTTAATTAATAAATCTAGTTGTCACAGTGTTAACAGATAATCTTATGTTTTCTGTACATTGGCATAAATTTTGGTTACATTTAAAATCATCATTTTTAGAGGAATTGCTTTGTTGCCAGTTACTTGGTCAGCTGACTGGGTGGCCGCCATTTTTTAATTTATCAATAAAAAATAATTGATTCCTTAGGAGATTATTTTCATTATTTTAAAATGTGAATCAATATTCACTTCTATTGTTTGACATTTCATTTCTGATTTATTATATATTACTTTTATTGGTCAGATTATTAATATCGATGGACACATAATGGATGAAATTAATCATAGAATTAAACTTGGTTGCAATGCTTTTGGTAAAAATAACTTGCTACTAAAATAAAATATGCCTATATGTTTGAAAAGAAAGGTTTTAATAAATATGTTTTACCAGTTCTTTCTTATGGATCTGAGACTTGAGCACTTAATAGAAGAGCAATACAGAGACTTCAGACCACTCAAAGAAGTATGGAGATATGCGTGTTAGGAGTAACAAGAAGAGATCGAAAATGCAATATATGAGTAAGAGAACAAACAAGTGTTACTGAGCTCATTGAAAGAATTAAAAGACTGAGTGGAGGTGGGCTGGACATGTTGCTAGATGAGATAATAATAGATGGACAATTGAAATTTTAAACTTGATTCCAAAAGATTGTAAAAGGCCCAGAAAGAGATGACATGTGAGATGGATAAAATAAGAAAGTGTGCAGTGGTGATGTGGAGAAGAGAAGCTAAAGATAAGAAAAGATGGATTGAATTTGGGGGGACCTTCATCCTGCAGTGGATTGATAATGGTTGATGATGATGATTATGATGTTTATTGCAAAGTGTGCAGCTATTTGTTTGCTTTTTCAGATTTGAAGACAAACACTTGAACAATATCTTGCTAGCGATGACTAAGGTTTCTGCTGAATAATAATTATTATTATTATTATTATTATTATTATTATTATTATTATTATTATTATTATTATTATTATTATTATTATTATTATTATTATTATTATTATTATTATTATTATTATTATTATTATTATTATTATTATTATTATTATTATTATTATTATTATTATTATTATTATTATTATTATTATTATTATTATTATTATTATTATTATTATTATTATTATTATTATTATTATTATTATTATTATTATTATTATTATTATGTTTCAAAAGGCCTTTATTGTCTCAAAAGAATTACAAATTTTGCATTTACATAGTACATCTACATATAGTATCCTGGATTGTCCATTATCATTTGAACGCCATTAGCAAATTAATTACTTATAACAGAAGGGAAAAAATTGTTGCTAAATTGTCCTTGTTGCTAATTTGACATGCATATCCTTCTAAGTTTTTTTTATAATGTTTAATTTTCTCAATTCACTATAACATAGATCTAATCTTAAGTATTGACCAGGTTGCTGCATAAATGTCAGGTCTGGCCAGTGTCTTATCCCTTTTCTGTATTATTTCAAGTTTATTTGAAAAAGTAGCTGGATGTCTCCTGGAATTGTTACCAATTAGGAAAGTGCATCTAGTACACCAGTATGCATATAGCACAAAGGTTGCTGCCCTGACACTTGGTGTTAATCCTTCTCTAAATGCAGAAATTAATTGATGCATTGTTACAATAGACTTCCTGTAACTGCTAGTTATGAGATTTCTTATCTGCCTAAGTCCCTCACACTGATATAGCAGATGTGATAGGGTTTCCTAAGCTCGATGGCATAACCCACAAAAGGGATCAATTTATGTATACAGTCTTTTATGGCAAAGAAAATATGTGGTAGGTAATGCAGATAGATTAAGTTTTATTAGAAAATTGAAAAACTTTGGTTCTAAGGCCCATCGTTTATACCTTTTAACCAGTTGCTTATTATTAATTCCCAGTATTGGTTCTAAAGTAATTGTGTTATTATCTTCATGTATTAGTTCATAAATTTCCCAGTATTTGTATTTATTAATAAATTGCTCTGGGATTTTTGATTCTGTTTTACAAAGATGTATTAATTGTTCAAAATATGATAATTTTTTAGGTGGTGGTTTATCAGTTGGAATGACCTCTATGAGCTGCTTAATTTTTGGAAATTGTCTAACAATATCTATTATATTGTTTCTCATTCTCTGTTTTGCAAAAATACCAATATCATGTAACCCCAAACCATTTTTATTCAGTGGCTGACATAGTTTTGCCATTGATATTGCCATGACTTTCCTTGACCGTAGTAGCTGATTGCAAATGGTCTTAATTTTGGAGATAAAAGCTTTTGAGAAAGCAACCACTGGCATAAAGTAAACTATCTTAGTCATCATCAAACTATTAATCAATTGAATCTTAGAATATACTGACATATAGGTATTGGCTAGAGAGTCTGCTATTTTCTGTATTTCATTTTTCAATTTGTTTTGCAAATGACATCTCATTCCAGTAGTCCCTAGATGGAATGGAAATCCAAGGAATGAGCCTGGCTTTGCCTGGAAAATGGATGTACATGGCCTTCCCATGAATATAGTCCATGCTGCTGTTTTTCTGGATTGAAACTTAGTTTGAATTCCTTTGAGTATTCTTCTAAAATCATCTGTAGTTTTGGTATCTGCCTTTTTGATTTCAGGAAAACTGTAATATCATCCATGTATGCAATGCAGGTCAATTTTTGACCTGTTCCTGGGGATCTCCATTCCCTCAAATGCCTGTTGTAATCGGACAAGAAGGGAATTTATATATAAAATAAATAAGATGGCACTAAGTGGAGACCCTTGTGAAAATGATTTAGTTGGTGTGAAAGCTGGTGAATTTCTGCCATTTAGAGTAATGTGAAGCTTATGATTTAAGAGTAAATTTGTTATAACATATATATGTGATTTTGGCATTTCAGTGTCATTCAATAATCTCAACAGTATAGATATATCAACATTGTCAAAAGCTGAAGCAATATCCAGCTGTACAACAATCGGGCCATATCTTTTCTTTTCTCTAACTGATGTCAAAATAGCCTTAAATAACATAGCAGCTTGTGTGGTAGATGAATGTTTTTTAGCAAATTGAGCTGGTGAAATCATCGGTAAAATAAATGGTTCTATTTTATCTTTAATTACTTTCTCTAAAATCTTTATGGGCAATGGACCCATTGATATTGGCCTTATCTCTGATAACAAAGGAATGGGCTTCTTTTTTTTATTAAATGGCACGATCACGATTGTATTAACTCCCTCCATTGTTATTATTCCCTGTGATAAATAATTTGCCAGCTGACACAGGCATTTGCTAGTCAGCTTGTCAAGGTGTTTTAATATGAACAGTGGAATTCCAGGGCTTCCTGGGTGACAGTTGTTGTCCATTTTATTCATTTTCATTATAAAATCATCTATAGTATATGGTGATTCAGTTTCTGCCATTTCTGGTATTGTATCAATTTTCCTGGTCCCAGCTTATCTTTAAAATAGTTAAGAATTGGTAAGATCATATTATTTCCAGTAAATGTTTCATTGTTTATTTTAATTGCTAATGGCACTTTGATTTCAGGTCCCCTCCCTAATGCCCATCTAATATATTGCCGAGTCCATGTGTGTTGATGCATTAGGCATATTTTACTTTTTGTATTTTTTAAATAGCTCTTCAGTGTTTCACATGCTTTGTTGTTGTTGTTGTTGTTGTTGTTGTTGTTGTTATTGTTTTTTTTTTTTTTTTTTTTTTTTTTTTTTTTTTTTTTTTTTTTTTTTTTTTTTTTTTTTTTTTTTTTTTTTTTATTATTATTATTATTATTATTATTATTATTATTATTATTATTATTATTATTATTATTATTATTATTATTTTATTATTATTATTATTATTATTATTATTATTATTATTATTATTATTATTATTATTATTATTATTATTATTGAATATTGTTCAATGATTTGGAATCATAATTCTAACCAAGGATGTAATTTATTGCAATCAGTATCTTAAAATTTCTTCAAACATGTTTCCCTGGAAAACAAAGCTGTTCTTCATCTTTCTTCTAGACAGAAATATAGAGATTTTTATAAATCATCAATCAACAAGTTTATACTATAAAATAATTTAGTATACTTCTCCAATAAACTTAATAATATATGCAAGTGCTTTAACACGCTGGGTGAAGAGGCTGTTAATGGTAAAAACAATCAAAATAAATTAATGCCAGCCTAGCGCTTTTGAGTTTTGTCCCTCATATTCATGACCCAAACAGATTTTAAATCATTGTTGTGATATTGATAAATGATAATGTATGTAAATGCATATGTAAATTAACTTGTCCATTTTCTGGAGCATGTGCCACATCTATTTATTGTGTTGTTATCATTGATGATAAAATACTAACAGACTCATTAAAAATGTGAAGGACATAATCGATCCATCTCAAACACCTCAAGTCATATATAGCATTTTATGCCCTCAGGCTGGATGCAGCGCCACATACTATGGGGAGACCAAAACCACTGTCTATAATAGAGCTGCTCAGCAAATGTATACATATAGAAGAGCAAAAAAGAATAACGATAATATCTCAATATTTTTTAAACAAGAGAAGTAGTCCGGTCATATGTTCGAACCTTCCAACCCCAAAATAGTATGCGCTGAGGCTAACAATTGTAAGAGGAAGATTAAAGAAGCGTATTTTTATCATCAATGATAACAACATGATCAATAGACATGACATGTTTTGCTATCTCCAGAAAATAGACAAGTTAATTTATATACGCATCTACATACATTACCATTTATCAATATCACAACAGTGATTTAAAATCTGTTTTGACTATGAGGGACAAAACCTTGAAAGCACTAGGCCAGCATTAATTTCTTTTGATTGTTTTTACTTATTAACAGCTTCTTCACCCAGTGTGTCAAAGTGCTTGTATATACTTTTAAGTTTATACTATCTAATTTCAACTATTATAATTAGGTCTTATGAGATTCTTTTATTCAATATCGGATGATATTGTTAATAAATGTAATGGTTTGCAAATGTTTTTACAATGGAAATTTGATAATAAATTTAACTTTTTAGTGAAGCATAAGCTTGTGGTTAAGACTTGTAGAGGGCCCTATCTTCGCATTTTCAACCACACATGCTTTAGGTTTATTGTCTTAGTAAATATTACTTATGTAATCAATGTGCATTAAATAAATTTATAATTACAACTTTAAATTATTATAATCGATTTTTTATTATAAGATCTTTCCATTGACTCATTGTAAATTGAAAGATTTTGTGAGTACTGATGTATAATAGGAATTGTTGGCTTAATCAGTGAAGTATTGAATAGATTCACACTCCCAGATCTAACTGTGTCAGTTTCACCTATTTATATAGAAAGTAGGTTGAAGTAAAGAAGGGTTCCCCTTTTTTCTTCCAATGTGTAAGCTTGTGGTTAAGACCTGTAGAGGTCCCTACCTTCACCTTTTCAACTGCACTTGCTTTAGATTTATTGTCTTAGTAAATATTAGTAATTTATAATGAAGCCCAAGATAATTTTGTGAATTTATCAAATGTAAATTTGTCAATGGAATTTATTAAATCTTTATTGGAATGCGGTCCTAGATTTGTTGGTGGTGGTTGGAAAGATCCAAATATGGAGATCATTGCAGATATTGAGATGGCATATGAGTTTTTGGAGAAGGAAGAAGTGATTAAACACATTTCTCCATTATTAAAGGATCATTATTATTTTGCAGAGAGTAAGGATTGGTATAAAATGATTAATAACTTCAGATTGCTGTTGCAAGAGAAAAAGGTTATTTGTGTGAAAGAAAATAAAGGTAATAGATTTGTGTTAATGGATGGATATATATTTAAAGGAAAATTTCTCAGAAAATTATTAAGTTGAAGTTTGAAAAATTGGAGAATTTATTAGTTTAAAATGTGTAAGGGCTAGTTTATTTGTAATGTTTTGCATCCATGTGTTGGTAAAATATTTAGGAGAGATGAATATCTGAGGATTTATCTGTCAGCTATGATTGTTCCATGTTTATTTGCAAATGTTAAAGTTCGTAAAGAGAATGCTCTGTTAAGATTAATGATGGATTTTGGGGGTTGGTATTATCGGAAAGCATCACAATTGGTTGCAAAATGGTTACAAGAGTTGGTGGGATTCGGAAAATATACAATTAAATCTACATTTGACTTGCATTGGTGTTCGAGAGGTCAGCACGACTGCCTTGCATCTGCAGGCAGTTGCCCGGGTTGCGGGTTCGTGTCCCAGCCAATACTATGATACTTAAAAAAAAAATCTACATTTGAAATTTGTTCAGATATTGGAGCCTGACAAGATGGTTAGCAATTTTTATATGGCCTCATTGTATGTATGTGAGTTAAATGGATCAGTGCACCATAATAAATTGATAAGTGTAATTAAAAAACTTTTGTTAGATTGTAACGTAGATGTTTGTAAAGCAAGATTTATAATGGAAGTGATGGAATGAATTAATTGGTGATATTACTGCAAGATATGGGAAGGCCTATTATCAAATGAAGAATGGTTGGCAAATAGGGTTGGCAGTGAGTGGTATTGTTTGTGGTTTGTACATTTTGGAATTGGAAAAATATATTGTTGAGCCATTTATATGGTGTAATAATTTAGTGTATAGAAGATATGTGAATGATGTTTTTGTGTATGGATCAAAAGATGTGATAGAGGATATGTTCCATAAATTAAATGAGAAGTCTGGTTTGTCATGGACTATGGAGTTTGAGTAGGTTGGTGTTTTGAAGTATTTAGATGTGAATGTATATAGATGCTGTAATGTGTTTGGGATAAAATGTTTGTTAAACCATTAAATGTAAGGGGATTTATACACCCATCAACAAATGTTCATTTAAATTATAAAATGGCTGGATTCAAATGTTTTTTGTATCATAAATTGCATCTTTGTACATTTGAAGAAGATAGAAAAATGAATATTGAGAGATATATTGATGACTTGGTAGGTGTAGGTTACAAGAAAACTATATTACACAGGCAATTGAGGTTATTTTACAATAACGTGAAGTTGAAATATAAAGTAGATGTGAAAAATAAAATGGCTAATAAATGGTTTTCTTGGACTTATGCGCCATCTATAAGTATGAAGTTAAAAAAATATAATTGGTAAGGATTATAATATAGGATTCCAATCACCCTTTGTGTTTAAGTAGACTAATAAATAATTTAAAGCATAGTGTGGAAGTAATGAATAGGTATGAAGTCATTTATTCCATTGCCTGCAAAGAAATTGGTTGTAATGCTATTTATTACGGTGAAACAAAGGTTAATGTATTAACGCGATTGCAACAGCATGCTTATTAATATTAAAAATCTAAAAGTGTTTCACAAGTTAATTCTGTTTTTTCAAATCAAGAAAGTAGTTGTGGACATGAGTTTTATCTTCAAAATATCACTACTGTGTGCAATGAATCAAATAATAGAAAGAGGAAGTTGAAAGATGCTTGGTTTATTGCGAAGTCTAAAAATGTTATCAATCAGTGTAACAATAGTGTTCCACTGAGAATGCATTGGAATATTAACCATTCAGTTCCAATATGCCGCCATAATTCTGGTGTATGGTACTGAGCACTTGACAAATAATTTTTTGTGATTAATGTTTTTTGAATTTTAGCTTACTCTGTTTATCACATTTTATACGTGAATACATAATTTTTATTCTAATGTCCTTAAATTTTCTTATTTATTCAGGCTATCTTTTATATACAGTCAGATTTTTGGTAATAATAATCATTTTAATTTAAATTATAAGCAATTTTGTAATATTATTAAATTCAAATGTCATAATTGATTAATTTATTTTACTCATTTATATATGTATTTATTAATTTTATTTTTTTGTTTGTTACTTCCTTTTATTATTATGTTATATGCATTATGTTTATCCCTTTTATTTTTTTAATGTACAAACTATAATTGGCTACACGCTGTTGTTTAGCACTTAAATAAATGAATTGAATTGATTATTATTATTATTATTATTATTATTATTATTATGATGATGATGATGATGATGATGATGATGTTTCAGTCATCACTGAATCGTTAGAAAAAGGTTACAAAACTATAAGCATTTATTTAGATTTGCGGAAAGCATTTGATTGTGTTCCACACGATATATTAATAATTAAGTTACACTATTGTAGCATAAGGAGTACTATGCTTGAATGGTTTAAATCTTATTTAAGTAATACAAGCCAATTTGTTAAAATTAATAATTTTTTGAGTGATTCTGAAATAATTAGATATGGAGTTCCTCCAGGTTCCATACTGGGTCCATTGTTATTTACTGTTTATATTAATGATCTGCTTGATCTTTCTCTTCATTCTAACATTTTTTGTTTTGCAGATGATACTGCTTTGGTTGCTTCAGCCATTTCATATAATTTACTTGAGAAACTTGTGAATGAAGATTTATTTAAAATTACACAATGGATGAACAATAATATATTACTGCTAAATATTAATAAATGTAATTACATAATATATTCTCTTAAAAATATTCCAGCAAAAGACTTGTTAATTCAATTGCCCGAAGTGAACCAAACATCTTGTCATAAAATTACCAGGACATCAGCAATTTCTTACCTTGGCTTGGTTTTGGATGAGTATTTACATTGGGATAAGTATATTTTTTGGCTTCAAGTAAAATTAAGAAAACTTAATTTTCTTTCTTATAGATTAAGAGATTGTCTGAATAAATCTGTCCTTTTAAGTATATATAAGCAAATTTTTTTAAGCAGACTTTGTTATGGTATAACATTATGGGGTGGCACTACAGCATATTTTTTGAAGTCTTTGCAAACACTACAAAATTTTACGTTAAGAATTATTTTGTTTAAACCTTTGGATTTGCCAAGACTTGAATTATTTACGTGCGCTGGAGTTTTAACTATTAATCAATTATTTTTAATGAATATTTTGTGTTATTATATTAAATACAAAGGAATGAATAAATATAATTCTTCATCAATAATGGTGACTAGATCAAGTGATTTTGATTTATTATTTGAACCAGTGTACTTTAAAACTCATTGTAGATATCAGAAATGTTATCTCGGTCCAAAATTTTACAACATTTTTATAAGGAACATTGGATTTAATGTTAATGACCTATCAAAAAAAAACTTTGAGAAAATTTATTATGGACTGGATTATAATTGATGATAATGAAAAACTTTTTATTTTTATTTAATTATTTTATTATATATTAATATTTTTTTATTTTATTTGGACATGTACTTTTGTTAAGCTCCATGCGTGATTTTTTATCACAAGGAGATTATATGTTTATTAAATTAAATAAAATAATAATAATAATAATAATAATAATTATTATTATTATTATTATTATTCCTCCTCCTATTATTATTATTATTATTATTATTATTATTATTATTATTATTATTATTATTATTATTATTATTATTATTATTATTATTCCTCCTCCTCCTTCTGTTTTTTTCTTTTCTTCTGCTAATTGTAATGTGTATATATATATATCAACGTTTTGAATGTTTAAAAAAGAAAAGATTATTCAGTATTAAAATCTTTAAGGCTTGCTGAGTATGCTTTTGACCACTAAGGCCAGAATCGTATAACTTATAATCTGCAGAATGGATTGTGAGATTTGTAAACGATTAATTTAAATATTCCACTTTTTGGATAATGGATGCTATTTTCTTTTTTGTTGATAGTGTGGGGCCTCTTTTATTTTGTTTTCTACCATCACATTCACAATATAGAAATGTACAACATAAATACCTATATAAATGAGCAATGAATAACTTTGAGCAGAAATCAATTTTTTCTTAAGCATGTAGGAATATGGCCATATTTTTGACCCAGTAAAGGTAAACATGATATGTTGTGACTGACTGATGATAAAAAATGCAAAATAAAGAAGACGTAGGAAAATAAAGGAGGTGCGGTTCATTTCTATAACCCCCATGAAATCAATAAAAAAGAAAGTAGCATTCCATTGTCCAAAAAGTGAATTATTTAAATTAGTCATTTACATAATATCCATTTTATTTAAATCTCAGAATGCACTCTGCAGATTATGAGTTCAATGATTCTGGCCTTAGCAATTGAAAGCATGCTTAGCAAATTGTAAAGTTTTTTTTTTAATGTTCGAACCGTTGATATATATGCATTGTTATCATCATCATCATCATCATCATCATCATCATCATCATCATCATCATCATCATCATCATCATCTTAATGTTAACCCTTATTGGTTACAAACATTTTTTCAGAGTGACATTTATCTGAATTGTTTTCTGCTGTCTCAATATGATATTTATACAATGATAACGGGTCATGCCCTTCTTTTATCTTTAACTTTTCAAGCAGTTTACTGAAAGCCTTTTTAAAGAAATTCACATTATTTTATACGGTCAAAATACGATAATTTTAACTAGTCCTATGAGTTTCAAGTAAACATTTCACATGTAATCTGATGGAATACCAATATATTCCTTTTCCCCACATGTTTTTTTATTGTAGATTATTTGTGTCAAACAGGTAAGATATTACAATGTTACTTAATTTAATTTTCAGTTTATTTAAATACTTGAAAGTAGAGTTTAAATATTCTTTTAAATGATGAAATTAGATATCATCGTAATCACATAGTTTTATGTGGTTAGATGTAATGATAGGGCGATGGATACTGAATCTCAAAATCTTGGGGATTGCTACTTTTTTTTTTAATGTATCAAAGCGTTGGCCGGGAAGCGAACACTGGGGCAACTGCTTGTTAGGCAGCTGTGCTAACCACTCGGTCAGCAATTGTCATTTCAACTATTCCAACTTCCTGAGCAATGAATCATTTATTTGTCTTGGCACAAACATTCTGACAATCATAGAATAACCATGTTATTTTAATATATATATATTTGAACTGCTGCACCAAGGTTGTGTGATGTTTAAATACCAAGTATAATATTAAGTAACAGAAATGACAGATTGATCTTTGCATTTAATCGGATGATTAGTTGCTAAGGAGGTCATGTGATGTTTAAATACCAGAAGTAACGAGATGACTTATGTAATCCTTGAACAAGAGAAGTGACAGATTGATCCAAAATCATATATTACTGCACCAAACTGCAATGTATAAAAATTGAATGATTAGTTGCTAGAGAGGTCATATGACATTTAAATACCAGAAATAAAGATAATGTTATGTGATATTTGAACAAGAGTAAATGACAGGTTTTACTTTAATCCAAAATCATTTACCATTATACTAAATTGCAATGGCAAATAACTGAATGATTAGTTGCGAGGGAGTCGTGTGATATTCAAATACGAAAATTGATAAAACAGATATTCAAACTGGAAATATAGTAACTATACAGATAAAATAAACGCTCTATTATCATGATTGTTATAAATTAATATTTTTATTTAATAGTGCTCAAAAATTTTGTCTGTTATTTAATTCGTTCAATGATAAAGAAATTTAATTTTTAAGAAAATAAAATTTTGTCTATATGTCTCGATTCGAAAAACAAAAAAAAAAAAAATCACTTCTTCTATAGGTGAATTGCATTATTCCATCCTGAAACCTTTTCAAATAAGGGTATTATTTTGAACTAATTAGTACAGTGATAGATAAAGGATATAGAGAGATAAATATTTCTGAATTCAAGCGCTACGTGATATTCCCAATATTCGATTTTGTCATGACTTCTAAATAGCTAACCATTAGTTCACTGTCCAATAGTCATTAACATTTAATCTGTAAATAATCCGTTTGGATTAGTTTTGGAAATAAAAAAAATTTACTGCTTCACTCTTTTGTATGCTAAATATTTATAACTAGTTTTGTTTATAATATTGAAATTATTTTACTCTAGAAGTTAAAAGTATTTGTCAGAAGCCTTAGAGTGCAGTATCAGAACAGCTTTCTGTCATGTCCACGCCAAGGATTCGAATCCAAACTAATAAAATTTGAATTTTTTTTCAGGTTCCGATTAGACTTAGAATTTTTTTCATTCAAATAATCAGCTCATAGCAATGCAGAAAGTTATCTATTTCTAGTCAGATAATGATTATCTAATTATTTTTAGATGGGAATAAAACGAAAACAAAAAAACTATTAACACCCTCGCCTTCATCAAATTGGCAAGGCTGATAAATAATGCAGTCCCCTTCACTTTTTCATATGAAAAGCTGTGGGAGAGGTGATTATCCTTGGTGTTGCCTTGATAACAGATTGCTGATATTCCATTGGTTTATTTTAAGCAGTAGTTAGGGTGATGAAATGCACTGTGGCTTCTCCTTTCTTGGAGTTAGGACTCTCTTAGCCACTATGACTAGAGAAACCTATTAGCCACCTTATCTTCCCTTTCCATTCACTGCCCTAAGTTTTTCCCACATTTTTCTCTATCCTGTTCCATTCCATTTCCATAACATAAACTTTGTCAACACTGTGGCCTTTAAAAATTTCCCTTATCTTTTTCCAAACCCAGCATAAAAATCAAAAACCCACTTTCTCTATAATCACTTTGTTTATATTTATTTTCACACAACTTCATTATTTGTACCCTTTCTGCTTGTAAGCATTTACATTCAATTAACAGATGCCTAATAGTTTCCATGCCTTCCTTACATAACTTGTAGATTAAATCACCCACATTTCTCCATTTATGTGTATATTTCCTTGTTGCTAAGGTACCTGTTCAAACCTTAAACAGTAAACTACTTCCCTTACTATTATCGTAAATTAATTCAGACCCAATATTCTGTTTAATTCTATATATATATATAAACTCTTTTTATTCTCCATACTAGTTCTGAGCACAAATATGGAATGAGGTCCCTAGTAAATAAAACAGTGAATAAGTAAATAAAATTTTAATTTTTAATACAAGAAAGGAACATATACAATATTTATTTTTATAAATATTTAAATGGATACTGTCCTATACGTGAGGGGTCAGAATGACTTGAGGTCAACATGGGCATGACAAGAATATTGGCATCAGCATGGAATTTGGAAATTCTATCATCAGATTTTGAATGATATAGATGGCTGAAGAATTGAAAGTTGGAGTAGATTGAAGCCTTTCCATTAAAGTGTAAGGATTTGCTATCTTAATATAAAATGAGCACTAATTATATATATATATATATATGTATGGGAGATGGTAATCTGGACCAACTGATGAGTGCTGGTTTAGCACGAAATACTGATATTGGTGATTATTTATCTTTTCTGCTTATGTGTGGTCGTGAGTATCAGTAATATAAGATAGTGTGAATACTGAAGGGGCTTGAAAGTCTGTCTGTGTTCAAACCCCTATATTTACAATTAGGCTCCAGGTATAAAAGTACCTGGTATTTCAAATCTTATTTATTCTTATCTAAATAGTAATACTTAACTTATGATACATTATTATAAATAAATAAAAAATAATATATCTTTATTTTCTTTGCTTTAATTTCAGCAAATTTATCTATTATCTCACTTAAATTTAAGACTTCGCATAATTTATTTTCTATGGAAAGCAACATTAATTTGGATAGTTTTTCTTGTGCCATTGTGGATCTTAAATATTTTTTTATTATTTTAAGGTTTGACAAACTACGTTCAGACTCGGCAATAGTTTTCGGAATTAATAAAATTCTTAAGATTATACTTAAATTGGGAAATGCATTTCCTGTTTGGTGAATTTTTTTAAGGCAGTAGTCCCGGGCATACCCCCAATTGACCGACCATAGCGACATTACCGTCTATATATATACAATAAAAAAGTTAATTGGCGTTTAATAGTTACAATTTTTGATAATAATAATAATAAAAAATAGAGAAATAATCTAATGCCTTTATTGCTCGGGATTAAAAAAAAAAAATAGAGTTGCGGAAAAACCAGAACTGGAATCGATCCAAAGACCTTACGCTCCAGAATCTGATTCCTTACCACGATATTACACTATACAGAACATCGCCCATCTCTTATTTACGCAGTATGGCATTGTCCATTTTTATCTGAAATTTACTATACTAGTAGCTGTTAAAGTAAAGAATATAAAGTATAATCAAATATTTAGCTGCTAAGGGAGTCATTTGCTGTTTGAGACTGGAAGTGACAGGTTACGCTTCGATCCAGAAATATTTATCTTTAGAACCCGCGCTGTCCCAAATCACATAGGGTAGTTTAGCACAGTGACAGATAATTTACTCGAGATGTAAACGTTCTTGGGTCAAAGTTTAACCATTGATCCCCGATTAAATCTCCTAAGTGACCAATACGTCAACATGGGTAGGATGACAACCTTGGCACTAACATGGGCTTTGAACGTTCCATCATCAGATTTTCAATGAAATGGAAGGCGGAAGAGTTGTGAGTTGGAGTAGTTTGAAGCCTGCCCATTAAAGTATGAAGATTGGCTATCTTAATATAAAGCTGAGCACTGATTGTATATGTGTGGGGATGGTAATCCAGATCAACTGATGATTGCTGGTTTAGCATGAAATACGAATATTGGTGACTATTTATCTTTTCAACATGTGTGTGATCAGGTGGGACAGCAATATGAGATGGCACTGAGAGTAGTGGGTCGTGTAAAAGTCTGAGTTCGAATCCCGTATATATTACGTATATAAATGCAGGTTTAAGCCTGTACAATGTAATAACTAACAATATGCATTAATGATTTTAATTCATTTAACATTGATATACGGCAGTGATACAATTAAAATTTATTAATCAATTATTTAATTTTTATTAAATTATAAATAAGGGTTTAATAATAATAAAAAAATCATTATAAATTTAGTTTAATTTAAATTGTTTAACTAAAACATAGTTTTTGTAAGCGTTTTCGATTCAAAAATAAAAAAATCTTTTCATTTACATTTAAATAATAAATAGCTGTTTATAATTAAATATAATTAGGCAAGTTGGGTCATTTTTGATAAAAACATCCTATATTTTATTTACTTCTAGTTAGTTTAAATATAACTCTGAGCTCAGTGTTCTGGTAAACTAGAAGCAAGCACATGGCATGATGAATATCGTGTCAGGTGTTTGGAGTAACCATATCAAAGAACCTCAGTTTTAATTAACGCTTTAAAAAATAAAACATTAATTTTGAAATATAATTAGATGGCCTATTAAACTGGTTAAAAGAGATTTATTTAAAAAATATGTATGTAAACAAGGAGTAATTGAAAAAAATTAAAAAGCAATAATATAAAATTAGAAATTTCGAATACGTTTTTAAAATGACATTTACATAAATGAATTAAAACCTTGTTAACTTTGAAACAAATGCGAGCTAAGTTAAGTACACATAAAAAATTACTTGGGAAAAAAGAAAAAAGAATAACTCATATGTTATATATATATATATCTTTAATGTCTATATAAAAATAGCAGACCATAAATAAAGATGGTACTACCTTTATTCTTAAAGGAGATTGCCTTGACTAAATGGGGGGGGGGGACTTCCGCCCATGCGCTATGAATAGATAGCACTCGATGTCAATAAATGTTTTAAAAGAATTGATGGTTCATCCACTTTTTAAAGCCTTCTCTTCAGTAAATCAACATTCATTGATAATGCTGAAAATAGAACGCGATCCGTTTAAAAGCCAGATCTTCAAATCAGTAAAAGAACTTATAAATATAGGGAATTTGAACTCAGACTTTCAAACCCCTTCACTATCCACACTATCACATACTACTGATACACACAACCACTCACATACAGAAAAGATAAATAATCACCAATATACGTATTTCGTGGTAAGCCAGCACTCATCTGTTAGTCCAGACTACCATCTCTCATACATATATATAATCAGTGCTCAGTTTATATTAAGATAGCAAATTCTTACACTTTAATGAGCAGGCTTCAACCCACTCTAACCTCCAACTCTTCAGCCATCCACTATTGAAAATCTGATGATAGAATTCCCAAATCCCTGACCGCTCACATATAGGACAGTATCCATTTAAATACATAGAAGAGGGATGGGCAAATGCAGGCTTAATATGTAAGATTTGAAATACCAGACGCTCTTATACACCTGGAGCCTAATTGCAAATATAGGGGTTTAGCAGAAATATGTATATTGGTGATTATTTATCTTTTCTGCATGTGTGTGGTCATGTATATCAGTAAATGAGATAGTGTGGATAGTGAAGGGGCTTGTTCAAATCCCCTATATTTACAATTAGGCTCCAGGTATAAGAGTGTCTAGTATTTCAAATCTTAAAAGTAAGTAACTTATAAAAGTTTGATTTTCGGCATTTAGTTTTAACTTTTTGCGATATTGAATCATGTAGTTCATATAAATGTAATTATTAAACAACCTAATGTAGATATATATAACTTAAATAGAAAAAAACTATCCTTTCACCCGTGTGCTATGAATAGATATATTTTATCATTAGAATAATCTATAATTTAAATTTAGTAGTCTCCTGGCAAAATCCACCTGCCATGATTAAGGACTAAAATTCAAATACAGATTGTAATTGGCAACTTTTTCAAATAACTGAAGATTTCTAAGCAAATCTGAGATTGTAATCATTGGTAATCAGTCCATAACCAAATTAATTATCTATATATTTATTAATAATTGTTATCAAGCTTTTTTAGATAAAGAATAAATATCCCAGATGAATCCGAGTTTGGTAGAAAAATATCAATGGGGTGATTGCAAACCAAAAACTAGGATTATAGTAGGGTGAAATCATTACTTGGTACTGGAATTTTTACACTCAGATGGTATTAAATCCAAGGTTTACTTTTACAAAAGCTGTCTTATATCACATATAGATCACTTCTAGTTATGCAAATCTTTTTACTAACTCTGTAATCTACTTTTTATTTACATACTTCTATCTATTTATCTGCCTTATGTATATCTACTTCCACTTGTTTATATATCTATCTATATATCTTTTTGCCCATTTTTAAAATAAAATGAGCGCTACTGAGTTATATTGAGAATTTCCATTAAATAATTATGTATATGTACACACACATATATATATATAATTAAATAACCAACAAATAACTAAGTAGTACAAATATAAATAAATTAAATTAATTAAAAAATATTGTTCGAGATAAAGATCTAATTTTAATTTTTTTTCCCCATGTGTCATAGCATCAGCCGGGAAGTGAACCCGCTAACCCGGGACAACTGCTTTGAAAGCAGCTGTCGCTGACCTCTCGACCACCAATGCTTGACATCTAATTTTAATTTTTTTAATGCCATTTTGGTTTTATTTTTAAATTTTATTTATTAATTCTTATATTAACTCAAAAACTTTCTCCTTTCTGAATTATCATAATATTATTTAAATGTTATGTATATTTAAACAATAAAGCAGACTTTTATATGACTTAAACTTCAATTTTAATTTTATTCATACTGAGTATGTTTTCCACATGGACATGTCATATTCATAGTAACCTAAATTTATTTGGTGTTTATGGCATTTATATTTTCTCGGTCATTATTTAATATTTAAATATATTCCATTTTATTCAAATTTATTTAAGTAAGCCATTTTTTCTTTGAAAGGGAAATACATGAATCCTTTTTATTTATACCATAGTGATCCTTTGTGATTATACCAGGCCTCTTTGATCTTGCATTTCCTAGCCTCTTTTTCGATACATACAATTCCAGCCATTGTTAAACCAAACTTATAGCCTAATTTCTGTTCATCATTCATAAATATGAATATATATTTTTCACTCCATTGTGCTCTATTATATCTGTGTTGGGCTAATCTAGTTGATAAATTAGCATGTAATTCTCCATAATATGCAATATTGGACATGGGTAGGTTTCACTAAATTTGGAAACAATTTGGTATGCTGATTCTATGGGTAATTTATCCTTGGAATTGTTTAATAATTTATTTAGCAATGGGAGAGTTTGAAAACTTACATTATATGGGTCTTTACATATTCTTTTTAACTTTTGTGAGATTTTTGGAACATATGTAAGACTAATTCATTTTTTATTCCCTATTGGTTGAGGAAATGGGGATTCCTCATTCTAGTATAACAATTTTTAACCAATTAAATTATTTTATTGTGATTATATCCTAAGTCTTTTAAATTCCTTTATATTATTCTTTCTATCAGCCTCAAATTTACACAATTTACTATTCCTATACAAAAAACCTTCCACTCCAGCATATTTATGTGCCATTGGGATATTAACTTGTTATGGATCATCCATCTAAGATCATCATGTAGTTTAACATATTAACATTTCTCTGGATATACAGATCCAAATATTTGATGACTTTATCTTTGTTATCTATTTCCATAATCCAGATTAATGATGATGCTTAATATAATTCATTCTTTATGCTTACACCTGCTGTTTTTTTATAGAGGCAAAACTCTCCATATAATAGCACCACTCAGTGCAAGCCAGAGTAATCGGTGGATGCAAGAAAGTTAGTGCATAAAATCTCTATCTAGTACCTACTCATCCAATATCCACAGACTAGATTCTAGCTTGTGGCTTTCATCAGTGAGGAGCCTTGGATCTGAGAGCACTCCATCTAGATCTTAGGATCTAATGCAACCCTCTAGTAGCCACTTTTTACTTTTTTTTTTTACTAACTGTAAACCTTTGAGTTCAAAATAAAAACACAATAATATTTTCAAGCTAAGCTCATTAGCTTGTACAGCTGGGTACCATTTTATGCTGTAGATAGGTTCTGCAGAAAACCCACATTAAAAAAATAGCACAAAAATAGACTTAACTTACCTTGAAAAATGGTGGATAGGTTCTGTAATTTTCAGAAATCGCATAAAAGCAAAGCAACAAGGAAAAATTACTTTAAAATTCACTTTAAAAAAATAAGAAAATAAAATATGACTAATAAATATTTCAAATATTTGAAAAAAATTGATACAAGACAAAGGTTTTTTACTTTTTTTATTAACTACAGTATTTAATTTTACATTTTTTCATACATATTTTAATCATTATCACTATTTGACAATATCGCATGATCACCATCTCTATACTAGCACATAATTGTTGTAAACAAAGGCATAACTCTCCATATAATAGCACCACTCAGTGCAAGCCAGAGTAATCAATGGATGCAAGAAAGTTAGTGCATAAAATCTCTATCTAGTACCTACTCATCCAATATCCACAGACTAGATTCTAGCTTGTGGCTTTCATCAGTGAGGAGCCTTGGATCTGAGAGCACTCCATCTAGATCTTAGGATCTAATGCAACCCTCTAGTAGCCACTTTTTACTTTTTTTTTTTTTTACTAACTGTAAACCTTTGAGTTCAAAATAAAAACACAATAATATTTTCAAGCTAAGCTCATTAGCTTGTACAGCTGGGTACCATTTTATGCTGTAGATAGGTTCTGCAGAAAACCCACATTAAAAAAATAGCACAAAAATAGACTTAACTTACCTTGAAAAATGGTGGATAGGTTCTGTAATTTTCAGAAATCGCATAAAAGCAAAGCAACAAGGAAAAATTACTTTAAAATTCACTTTAAAAAAATAAGAAAATAAAATATGACTAATAAATATTTCAAATATTTGAAAAAAATTGATACAAGACAAAGGTTTTATACTTTTTTTATTAACTACTGTATTTAATTTTACATTTTTTCATACATATTTTAATCATTATAACTATTTGACAATATTGCATGATCACCATCTCTATACTAGCACATAATTGTTGTAAACAAAGGCATAACTCTCCATATAATAGTGCACAAGCCTTCTGGCATCCATTGATTACTCTGTTTGGCACAGGGTGCCACTACTGTATGGAGAGTTTTGACTTTGTTTACAATTATGTGCTACTATAGAGATGGTGATCATGTGATGTTTAGTGGTTTAACACCAATCCTGCCTAATAGGTTAGTGGTGGCTATGGTTGTTTAAGAGCCAAAGACACCAAAATGTATGGGTGCTGGATAGAGTTCAGACCCACATTACTATATAAGCTATTGAGCTTAGATTGAAAATATTATTGTGTTTTCAATTTCATTCTCATAGTTTTGTAGTAAAGTAGAGTTAAAAGGTGGCTGCTGGAGGGTTGCATTAGATCCTAAGATCTAGGTGCAGTGCTCTCAGATCCAAGGCTCCTCACTGATGATGGCCACAAGCCAGAAACTAGTCTGGGGATATTGGATGAGTAGGTACTAGATAGGGATTTTATGCACAAGCCTTCTGGCATCCATTGATTACTCTGTTTGGCACAAGGTGGCACTACTGTATGGAGAGTTTTGCCTTTTTTAAAACAATTATTGGGTAGGTGAGGGGGGGGGGTGATGTGTTGTTTTTTTTTTTAAACACCTTTCTTTTTAATTGGATAGTGGTGGCTATGGTTGTTTAAGAGCCAAAAACACCAAAATGTATGGGTACTGAATTGAGTTCAGACCCATATGACTATATAAGATATTGAGCTTAGATTGAAAATATTGTGTTCTCAATTTCATTCTCATAGTTTTGTAGTAAAGTAAAGTTAAAAGATGGCTGCTGGAGGGTTGCATTAGATCCTAAGATCTAGCTGCAGTGCTCTCAGATCCAAGGCTCCTCACTGATGATAGACAAAAGCCAGAAACTAGTCTGGGAATATTGGATGAGTAGGCACTAGATAGGGATTTTATGCACAAGCCTTCTGGCATCCATTGATTACTCTGTTTGACACAGGGTGGCACTACTATATGGAGAGTTTTGCCTTTATTTGACAATATGTGATTCATTTGTGAACTGGTAAGAAATCAGATTCGTCAAAGAGGAAGTACAACTAGCACCACTTTCAGTCATGCTACATTAATAGTTATCTGTTGACAATGTAATCAGTGATTAAACTTTGAGATGATGATTTTACTAATTGTTTATAAAGCTCACAATATCCAGCCATATAACTATTTAGCTCTTGTTTAAATTTAAGAGATTGTTCATTGTAGCAAACTCTCTCAGATTTCAGCATTTTCTGACGTTTTTCTTTGTCTCACACATCAACATAAAATCTATGAATAAATGATTGTTATTTATTGATACAGGTATATAATAAGCCTGTATTTCAGTTATCAGAAAATAATAAATTTGTCTTATTTGATAGATATTTTTGTTTACTACTGAAATAAATTTTAAATGTTCACATTTTGTTTCTATATTAAAAAAATGTGATTGCAATCAAAACAAAAAGATTATACATTATCATTAGAAAGATTATCTTCAGTTTACAAAATCAACAAAAATCTTCATTATTTATTTTAAAAATCTAAAAGAATATTTATTTCTTTTATATCTAACAAAATGTGTTTTAAAAGTTTAAATTTTTTTAATATTTATTGTGATATTTTTATTCTCATAAGAATAAATCTATTATTATGTACTCATAAGTATAAGTAGGTTATTTATATAGAAGCTAAGATTCTAAATACAGCTTCAGGTCATATTCACATTAGTTGCTAATATAACTGTTATATTTTTGAAAAAAGAAATAAAGTCAAAATAAGTTATTAATAATTTAAATTTCTTGATATCTAATAAATATAGTGAAATATGAACTTCTTTATTGCATAAAAGAAAACCCACACAAAAAGATATTAAGAAAAAACATGAATCACATTAAAAAAATCTGCATAAAAGGAGACCCAGGTGTAAAGTTATATGGATCTGAACTCAGTTCAGCATCCATACTTTTTGATGTCTTTGGTTCTTTAATAACCATTGTCACCATAATTCTATTGGGCAGGATTGGTACTAAACCATCAAACATCACATGATCACCATTCTTTATGCTTACACAAGCTGTTTTTCATAGAGGCCAAACTCCATACTATAGCACCACTCAGTTTTGAGACATGTACGGTAAAGCGATATACATCAAAAAAGAGAAAGTAAATTGAATTACTCCATGTGTATGTGTGTGCTTAATTAATATAGATATATATATTAATCTTTAACTTAGTTTTAAACTTTATGTCTGAGCTTAGAGATAATCATTAATGTATTTATATAAAGTGGATAATGTCAAAGTTGTGGGTGGAGTTAGTTTGACACTTGTAAATCAAAATATAATTTATTATTTTAATATATATATATATATTACTTATAATATACTTTAAATATATATAGGTGAAGTTAGTATAAATTTTCACAAAGAACAATATTTAGCTTAGCACTTTCAGAGTATGTTTACTCCACATTCACAGCCATTATTATGCGTAAATGTAATGAATGCAAATTTATGCAAATCATTATCCTGTCCATTTTTTTCGATATTATAAAGCAGGCATCCCTTCGATTGATGGCATTTGGATTGTTCACAATGAAATATGCTTCTTTTATTTACAAAGGCTATGTTATCTATCAGTTAATTTAAATACAAATAGATTTTTCTAAACATTCTTTTAACGTTGAGCAGATTAATCATATAAGATCGAAGCAAGTCACATTTATAATCTGAGCAGAAAAGTTTCTCATAAATCAAAATATATAAAATATACATAAATTTTTATTTTCCTTCAGAGTGTTTTTAAATAAAAAATAAAAAAAAAAAGCCTTGTTTTATCTTAAAAAAAAAAAAAAAGAAATATATTTTTAATGGCTTATCAAAAATTTTGATTTGCTTTTCAGTTCTTTTTTTTTGTGTGTTTCTGTAAAAAAATCATAACTCAATCATTGTCTTATATTTTTTTTTTTATATGTCAAAGCGTTGACCGGGAAGCGAACCTGAGCCGGCTGCTTGGAAGACAGCTATGCTAACCACTAGGCCACCAACACTGGACTTATATTTTGTTAATCAGTATTTTATACACAAACTGTAATCATATCACATTAAATTTAGTAGAATGGTGAGAAAAAATATTGTAGATTTTTAGTAACAAAAAATAAAATAAAATAATTGTTTAAAAAATCTATATTTTTGATTAAGATTTCAAAGTGCTTATAAAGGAAATGCAAACTATGCTGTATCAATGTTCATGACTTGAATTATATACTATCCAAAAAAATAAAACATACAAACAAAAATGCAAATAAACAACCAAAAATATTAAAATTCATAAATTTAATATGTTTTACAATATGCAAGCAAACATTTTTTCTGTCTCATCTCATTTTTTAAAAAAATTAAAATTTATAAATAAATTTTACAATATGGCAGCATCTGTTTTTACATCTCTGAGAACATATACAATTATTTTTATCAATAAAAATTTCTTCAGTTTACATTCAAAGCACATACATTCTATTCTTCCTCCTTTCCAAATTTGATGTGCAGTATTTAAAATATTAAAGTGTTTCAAAGAGTAATGCTAAAAGTTTAGCAAAATTTAAAAACATACTTAAAATTGATACTAACTTAACAACACCAAAACAATTAGAGAGCTGACAATTTTTTGAATAAGACTACTATGGTAGGATGGCTCAGTTAGTTAGAATGTTACTATAAAATTTAATATTCAAGAATCTAAGGGTCACAGTTTAATACCCATACTATTACTATCATAGGCCAAGAATACCTGAAGAAGAGGAGAGAATAATACCTTTCAAAATGTTGTGTATTTACTAACCTGTGTGTTATTACTAACAGTTGATATTTAGAATATTTAAATAAAGTTATTTTTTTAAAAGACATTCAATACTTGTATTAGATGATAGAAATAGTCCAATATATAAATACAACTAAAATACCATTATCACAAACCTTTTATAAGACTACTATTATATTTCTATAAGAGAAAATGTTATTGAAAAATATATTGCCTGGAGTGTGTTAATTGCAATGAAAGTCAGTCATTTTATTATTTATTTTATTTTAAAAAATGAAAATATAATCCAATGTTTTCTCTTTTATTTTTTCAGTGAATAAATGAGTGAACATATACTCAGTAAGATATAAATAAATATGTTACCACAATTAATTATTAATAACTATATTTATTTATTTTTTAAAAAATATTTGGCTGTACATGTAAAAAGCATTCTTATTATATATATGAATACTGAAAAATACTGTACACATGAAGTTCAATAAACAATATGCATTCTAATCAAAGTTTATCAGTAAAATGGGAGCTGTCATATGAAAGGTGCACAAGAGAAAAGGCTTAGGTAGAGCAATTCTAAAATTATAGTCAATTTTTGATAAGCATTTTTTTATAATTTCAGTTTGATACAATTGTACAGATTTTTATTAAGTCTGAATATAACACTGACAACACAGATGGAAATATAATGGATGAAATTAATCATAGAATTAAACTGGGAGTGCTTTTGGTAGAAATAACTTGATAAAAGGAAATATGCCTATGTGTTTGAAAAGGAAGGTTTTTAATAAATGTGTTTTACCAGTTCTTACTTATGGATCTGAGACTTGGACATTTAATAGAAGAGCAATACAGAGACTTCAGACTACTCAAAGAAGTATGGAGAGATGCATGTTGAGAGTAACAAGAAGATATTGAAAGCAATATATGGGTAAGAGAACAAACAGGTGATACTGACCTCATTGAAAAATTAAAAGACTGAGGTGGAATTGCACTGGACATATTGCTAGAAGAGATGATAATAGATGGACAATTGAAATCTTAAACTGGATTCCAAGAGATTGTAAAAGATCCAGAAAGAGACCACATGTGAGATGGATGGATGAAATAAGAAAGTGTGCAGGGGTGATGTGGAGAAGAGAAGCTAAAGATCAGAGAAGATTGAGAGGCCTTCATCCTGCAGTGGATTGATAATGATTGATGATGGTTTAAAGTATATCTATCTAAAAGACTGTTTTATTTAGCAATATAAGTAAGCAGTTGATTGTTGAACTTAAGATTGTAATGGGATTTATAACTGGCAGGTAGATAGAATGATCAGAATCAATGGTATAATTGTTAAGGATTATTAAGCAGTAGAAGAATGAGAGTCTTTTGTAGAATAAGATATTGGATATCATTATTGAATACAGTTTTCTTTTGCCTCGCTGTTTTTTTTTAAATTCTTTTTCTTCTTTATTTTTCTTTTATTTCCAGTCTTCATTTATGTAGATTAAACAATCTCTAATCATCATAAATAATTTAACTCGGTGTCATTTTTCTATACTAATTGTTATTTCCAGATTATATTGGTCTGAAAGTTTGCAATGCTGGTCATACATTAGTTGTACTATTTCCATCATCTAATACCAATTGGTTAATATTTTTAGAAAAATTCCAAAATCTTTCAAATACCTGCAACTATTAATAACAATACACAGGTTAAAAGTTACCATGAGATTTTGAGTATATTACTCTTCTTAAGATATTGTTGGCCTGACCAGTGACAGATAGTATGAGAATTTGAACAAGTAGAATTGTTACATGATAAAAACTGAATTTAAAGTTATCTCTCTAACCAGTTCAGCTATTCTGTTAAAGGCAATATTCAAAATTTCTTATATTTGTCAGTAAGGATCCCCCTGATTCTCCCCTCTTTTTCTTAAGAGCAAAGTTACTGAATGGATTGCATACACTCCAACAAATTTTGGCAGTAAACATTTCTCTGTTTCTCTTCTGAAGTTGTAAAAATAATATGGTTATTAAACATAGATGAAAATCCAAAAATTTTCATCAACAAAGACCAATAACTCGAAATTAGTTTGAGGATTAGAGTGTCTACTATTATTTAATATTTAATAGATGAGTCTGGAATAGAGTAAATAAAGATAATCACTGTTTCATGTGCAGATATTAAAAGCAATCAGACAAGGTCTCACGATGCTTTCAAAACATTATGATCATTAAGGTATACGGATCCTGGATTAGTTAGTGCCCATATAAATAAGTATCCAAGCAATTTGACTTGGGTTCCCAAATTTAAGGTCTTTGTTTGAAAAAGAGAGTTAATTAAATTTTTATATTGGCAAGTTTTAGATAAAAATATTTATAGTATCTAAAGTTTGACACTATATTAATCCACACCAAAACATGAAATGCCCAAACCAAAAACTGTGTTGCCCAATATCCATATTAATGTTGAAGTACGCACATCCCAGATTAAAAAAGTGATTAAAAGAGCACAAACTGATGATTAGAAAAGAAAAAATATATGTATCTATGGTATCAGGCCATATGTTTGCCAATAAACATAAGTTTAATTGGGAAAAGACAAAAATATTGGAAAGACAAGAAAAAGTATGAAGAAAAAAATTCAAAGGAACTACTCACATGACAGTAATAAATAATACCATAAGACAACTTAGCGTGGTAATTTATAATGTTTGAATGCCAGTCATCAACTTTACCTTTAGGAAAAGATAGAGAAGTCAGGAGGGTCATTTGTTTCCTTTGACAGAAGAACTTAAGTTGATTAGAGCATCACCTTAAATCCAGTATTCTCATATCTAAAGATCCAAGTTCAGTCCTTATGCTACTACTGTCACTGGGCAGCCTGGTAACACTTAAAGAAGAGAGGAGAATACTACTACTCAAAATGCTGTGCTGTATATTAATCTGTGGGCTACTATTAATAGACAAGTGTATTTGAAAGTTTGAATTTTGTGTAAAGACATTTAACAAGTAATATTATATAATGAAAATAGTCCATAATTCTGCTAAATATAGAGTGTTTGAATCTCATATATTAGTTTGGTTATTATAAAAGATGTAGAGATGGCTGCCGAATATGTAAATGCTAATCACATGGTATTCACTGATGAGAGCCATTAGACAAAAACTAATTTGATGACTTGGAATGAGACACTACTATTTCCTGCCTACTTAATTAGTCAAGCTTGTTATAAATGGCTCTGTTGCAAGAGTGGGTAATTGCAAATAGAGTGAACTACATTTTGTAATGCACATATTGAAAGCAATCAGAGAAAGTCCTACGATTTTTTTCACCGTAATTATGCCACCTAGTGTAATATTTTGTAATCAGCAGATTCCAGATGGCAGTGCTTAATAAATCCCTATCCAGTTCTGTCATACCCAATATCCTCAAAATAGTTTCTAGTTTATGACTTTCATCAGTGAGAAGTTTTGGATATTGGAGCTATGACATAGGGTCATGGGATCTTCTAGTGATTGTTTATTTGTGTTATATTTCAACTTATCTTCAACTAATGAACTAATCCAGATTCCATCTTTATCTTGATTGGACTGAGCATTCATTGCCACAGACCAATGGGTATATGAATAGATGACATATATCCAATAGAAGAAACAGGCCAATGAGTTACGATGTTCAGTGAATCTGATCGTTTTCATTTTGGAAAGGGATCTGGCTGTAAATAGTCAGTCCAGCTGAAAATAAAGTGGGAGGGCAATAACAATTTACTGCCAAACTTGAACGGCAGTGCGCATGTTGTCTGCTATATGGTTACTGCAGTGAGGAAAGTTCACGTTAGTACTAGAAGTTTCTAGAACTTAAATCAGACACGAGGCAAGCTGTTATGGTAAAGCTAGAAGGAGTAAGTAAATCTAGGACATCTGAAGTCCCTTTACATTTATAGTTGCACGGCAACTAGACGCTATATCTCGCCAACGGTATAAGACGAAGGTAAAATGGCAGCATATACTGTAAATACGTATCTGTATATTTGTATTAATTAATAAATATTTAATCGTATTTTACGAGTCTGTGTTTATCATAAACACACATAAAAAACATCATTATGTTTGTTTTTTGGTTTATTTTAATTATTTATATGTAAAAAAAAAATATTAAGTGCGTTCAGTTAACCTAAAATTCACTATCGATATTCATAGAATTTTTCTTTTTATTTTCCTAGAGAACAAACATATACACACGCCGTTACAACTGTTTGTTAGAAAATGTAAATAAATAGTCTTTTAAATATTAAATAACTATTTATAATTATAACATTCACAGTTAAAGCAGTAAAAAAAAAAAATATCTTCATATCTCATATTTTCGCAAATGATATGAACCTATTTCATTCAGAAATTAATTTAGACTTTTATAATGTGGGAAAAGTTAAACTGCAAAAAACAATAGCTTATATGTGTATATATTAATACGTTCTAAGGAACACGCCTTTTAAAGGTCAAGATAACCCTGTGAAAGGACACCAGATCTTATTTTTTTTTATAATAAAAATAATTTTCAAGTTCACATTACTTGGTCAAGTCTGGAAACTAGATCTGACATTGTTATACATCTTCTCTGTAGTAGGGGGTGGAAAGGGAGTTTATATCTACGATTGCTCCTGGTGACAGATGACATTTGGGGAACTTTATCAACCAAGCTCAGCTACATATTGTTATATTAATATCTACAATGTCAAAGGCTGTCTCTAATAAATAATCAAGAGGCTAGTAAGAGAATAGATTAAATTTCATAAATGATGTTTCTCATACAGACAGCATAATTTAAGCTTGTAAACAAGTCGAGGGCATTATATTAAAGTATGAGACAAACACGGGGACCCGGATTAAACTGAGCCAGCTAATTTACTAACAGATTTAACAACCTAATTATTTTTTTTTTTTTTTAAAAAAAAAGATTTTTTTTTTTATATTTAAAATGATGTTGCAAGATAAAAGATAAATACATAACTAGACTCGTAATGTTTTTTTTTTTACTTTCTCTCACATTGACATTTTCAATATGTATATTATTTTATCATCCATACGAAAAAATAATCCATTTATTAAATAAGTGTACCAATAATTAAAAATTAAAGGGGGAATAATACGTAAAAAAAAGAAATGTAGTTATATTCTTAATAATATCTCCAAACAAGGCTGCAGAAAGGAATTTGCTATTAACTGAAAGGAGACCCTTTGATTCCTCTTGGAGGCCTTAAAGAAACCGAGCAGGGCAAATTTCTAATGTCCACTCCATACGTTCTTACTGATGCAGCTGTTATTACTATGTGATTATGCATATAATGTACGAACATGGATGGGCTGCTCACCAACGCGCATTAGCCAGCGTGGTGAGTTTATTGGCTTGTTACCTCTAAGTTTAAGATCAAGAAACACCATGGTCTTTCTTCTCAGTTGCCTGATAAGGCAGAATGAATGTTTGTGTAAATGATAAATATTTTTCCAATACATATATACAATTATGACAGACAAAAATAAATCATGGCCATTATTCCCAGGAGGCTGTAAAGTCACCAACCAAGGCAGCGGTTGGTGTTCAAAGGCCGAGGGTGCTAAGAATACCCTGATTGCAGATCCAGGCTGCCATTTGATGATGACTTTTTATTTAGGAACTTACAACTGCAGATCACTTGTAAGAATTATAAGAAGAACTGTCTTATATTCAATAGGACATTATTGGACTTTGTGAAGTTAGAAAAAAAGGTGAAGAGACAACTAATTTAAAAAGTGGACATGTACTCTATTATAAAGGCACAAATATTGGAAATACAAGTGGAGTAGGATTCATTATAAATAAAAAATGGAAGAACAACATTGTGGAGATTGATGGTGTATCAGACAGAGTGGCAAGATTAGTTATACAACTTAATAGCAGATACCAAATGCAGATAATTCAGGTTTATGCCCCAACAAGTTCTCATAGTGATGAAGTAGTAGAAGATTTTTATATGGATGTACAAAAGGCTTTTGATCAGAGTAAACAACATTTTAAAATTGTTATGGGAGACTTTAATGCTAGAATTGGTAAACAAATGAAAGATGAAAGTGCTGTAGGTAATTTTGGTTATGGTAATAGAAATGAGAGAGGACATAGACTTGTGGAGTTTGCAGAAAAAGAAAAACTTTATATTATGAATTTTTTTTTTTAGAAAAATGTTAAAAGGAAATGGACATGGAAGCATCCAAATAAAGGTACAGCAGAATTGGATTATATTTTGACTAACAGAAAATACATATTTCAAGATTGTAATGTTCTTAATAAATTTAACACAGGAAGTGATCATCGATTAGTAAGATGTAAGATACATGTTAATGCAAAACTAGAGAGACAAAAATTATTAAGAAAAACAATATTTACAGTTGATATTCCTAATCTTCAGAAACATTCTAATGAATTTAAATTAGAACTTACAAATCAGTTTCAAGTATTAGTAGATTTTGAACATGATTCAGATTTGAATGAAATTAATATGAAAATAACTGATACACTTTTAAAAACTGCAACAAAGATAGCTGGTAGAAAAAAGCAGCAATTGACCAATAAAATTTCTACTGAGACTAGAGAATTTATGAAGAAAAGAAGGAATATGAAGATATACAAAAATGATGCATTAAAAAGAATTGAATATCTCGAATTTTGTAAAATGGTGTGGAAAAGAGTTGAAAATGATATAAGAAAGTATAACTGTGAACTAGCAAGGAAAGCTGTAGAAGAGAATAAAAGTCTCAAGAGTGTAAAACAACATTTTGGTATTGGTAGGAAATTTATATCTGCAATAAGAAAAAAAGATGGAATTATTACTAAAAAGAAAGATGACATCATGAAATGGGTAGAAGACTTTTATCAAGAATTATATAGTAATAAAGAACAAGTACCTCCTATATCTATTACATCTTCCAAATTGCCCAGAATTTTAAATAAAGAAGTGAGACATGCAATTAAATGTATGAAGAAAGGAAAGGCTCCAGGTAATGATGGAATTATAATTGATATATTAAAAGAAGCAGGTGAAGAAATAGAATTTTTTTTAGCAAAGTTATATACCAAATGTCTAAATGATAAAGATGTACCAGATGATTGGAAGAATGCAGTATTAATATTAATATTTAAAAAAGGTGATAAAGAAGATATTAGAAATTACAGACCTATCAGCCTTTTATCAGTTTTATACAAAATTTTTACCAAGATAATTACAACTCATCTACAGAGAACATTGGATTTCCACCAACCAAGAGAACAAGCTGGATTTAAAAGTGGTTTTAGTACAGTAGATCATATCCAGGTATTGAGAGAAGTTATAGAAAGGACAAATGAATATGAGTTGCCATTATGCTTTGGATTTGTAGATTATGAAAAGGCATTTGATTCTATAAACATTTCTTCAGTGATTAAAGCATTGGATCATCAAGGTATAGATCCAGGATATTGTCATATTTTAAAGAATATTTATAAAAATGCAACAGCAACAATTAGATTACATAATGATACTGGGAAAGTCAACATTGAGAAGGGTGTAAGACAGGGTGACTCCATACTTCCAAAACTTTTTACATCAGTGCTGCAAGAAGTATTTTGTGGATTAAAATGGGAAGCTAAAGGAGTGAAAGTAAATGGAGATTATTTAAGTCATTTAGATTTTGCAGATGATGTAGTTGTTTTTGCAAATAATGCTTTAGAGCTGCAGGAAATGTTGCAGGAATTATCAGATGAAAGTAGGAAAGTAGGGCTAAAGATAAATGTTAAAAAGACTAAAGTAATGTTTAATGGATTTTCTCAAAATATGAAAATAAAGATTGATTATGATGAGTTAGAAGAAGTTAACAGTTACAAATACCTTGGTCAGATTATTAATACTGATGGAAATATAATGAATGAAATTAATCATAGAATTAAACTTGGTTGGAGTGCTTTTGGTAGAAATAACTTGATACTAAAAGGAAATATGCCTATGTGTTTGAAAAGGAAGGTTTTTAATAAATGTGTTTTACCAGTTCTTACTTATGGATCTGAGACTTGGACACTTAATAGAAGAGCAATACAGAGACTTCAGACCACTCAAAGAAGTATGGAGAGATGCATGTTGGGAGTAACAAGAAGAGATCAAAAACGCAATATATGGGTAAGAGAACAAACAGGTGTTACTGATCTCATTGAAAAAATTAAAAGACTGGAGTTGGGCTGGACATATTGCTAGAAGAGATGATAATAGATGGACAATTGAAATTTTAAACTGGATTCCAAAACATTGTAAAAGACACAGTAAGAGACCACATGTGAGATGAATGGATGAAATAAGAAAGTGTGCTGGGGTGATGTGGAGAAGAGAAGCTAACGATCGAAGAAGATGGATTGAACTTGGAGAGACCTTCAGCCTGCAATGGATTGATAATGGTTGTTGATGATATCCAAACAAACTAAAAACGGAAGTAGTTTGATTTTTAACTGAGGAAAAATAACTTTGAGAAATTAAATAAAAATTACCCCCTTCCGCTCTGAATAACTGTCCAAATATTTAATAAATAAAGTGATGTAATTAGAGGGGATTTGAACCCAGACTTTCAAGCACCCTTCAGTCATTCACTCCAACTTATACAGATGATACACATGACCACACAATATGAAAAAGAAAAATGATCTCCAATATGTGTATTTCATGCTGAACCAGCACTCATCAGTTGGGTTGGATCATCATCTCTCACACACATATATAATCAGTGCTCAGTTTACATTAAGATAGCAAATCTTCGAACTTTAATGGACACACTTCAATCTTCTTCACTCTCCAACTTATGTGAATCGGTTGTATACGATGGAGTGAATGACTGAAGGGAGCTTCAAAACGTGAATTCAAATTCGCTCTAATTACATTTAGCTTAAGTATATATACTATACTTGATTTAAATATTAAATAAAGATATTTTTAAAAAAAACATGGAGTTTTCTGTAGAAATCAATTGACATTTCAACATCAAATGACAGCCTAAGCATATTAGTTCCATTCATTTAGCCAAAGTTTAAATTCTAATTCTTGAATCAGGCATTCCGACTACTTTAATAAACACCCATGATTCTATCACATGACTTCTGCTTACATACTACTGTCTCCACAGCATATTTTTTGTTAAGCTACCTACTACAAGTTTTAATAACTAAAATATGCTAGATGATAGTACTTAACAAAACCCTATCTAGTGCTATCCTATCCAATATTCCCACATGAGGAGTTTTGGATTGTACTTGAATTTTAGGATCTAATGTACCTTCTCTAGCAGCCATGATCCAAACCTTCTGACTGATGAAAAGCTTGAAACTAGTCTGTGGATATTGGGTAGGGCATCACTGGATAGGGATCTATTCAGCACTCTCATCTGGCATTTATTAGTTAATAAAGGTTGCAATAGATGGCAGAGAGGTATGAAGAGAAAATGGCTAACAGGTTTATCTGGGCATAATTGCTGAGATATTCTTGACTTCGTTTAAGGAGAAGCCAAATACGTCACATATATCACATCACATATGCTACTTCTCTAAAGTATAAGTGATGAATTCCAAAGCTAAGATTTCTGCCGGAGTTTAATTCATCACTTTGAAGATTCAACCATTATTAGCAATTAGGCAATTAAATTATATTTTTTTGATTATAATATTTTAAACATGAATATTACAATTAAACATGAATATTAAACATGAATATTACAATTAAAGAATTGTTCAAAGAATTAAATAATTTAAATGGCTTAAAATGGTTAAAAACAGACGAACATTTAATGTGCATTCAATTTCTTGATCTTAAAATAACTAGAAATCAATGTATGCTGGATTACAGTATAACCATTAAACCAATAGTAAAAAGAGGTTATATTTCATATAAATCAAGAGTGTCAATGTCACATAAAATGGCAGGTTTGAAGTCTTTCTTATTTAGAAATAATAGTCTGCAAATATTTATCCGGTAATGGCAAAAATATTGAAATATATTCGAATGAATTGTTAAATGTTGGTTACAATTATAATCATATATATATAATGTTGTTAAAGATTTTAATACGAGATATAAGAATAAAAATTTTAATAATAATATTAATCCTCCTGCTAATAAAAAATTATGGATATCAATACCATACATTTCGAATGATCAAGTAAATTTTATAAGGAAGATTTATAAAGGTATATGTGATGTTGCATTTTACACACCTCCTACATTGAACAAATTAATAAATAATTCTAAAGATAAAACCTCATTTATAAATAAAAATTGTATCATTTATAAATGGTTATGTAGATGTGATAGTGGATATATAGATGAATCGAGATAGACGTTGGAAAAAAGAACTAAAGAGCACTTGCTGTTATTAAAAAGAGTTCAGAAATTGAATCAAAATTGCAAAGTAGATAATAATGTTTCAGCATCCATTCTTCATGACCATAATAATTCATGTATTTATGGTTTTAACTTCAATTACAACAACTTTAAAATATTGCAAATTGAAAAACATAACAACAAAGAAAAAATAAAAGAAGCTATGATAATATACAAATACAAACATGACTTAATTAACAGGCAGCAAACGTCAAGATCATGGAATTGTGGGAAGGTTAGCCTTTCAAAGTGTTGGTTGACTATGACTACAATGATAGTCAAAAGCACTACTAAGTGGATAAAAATTTTAAAATATATCTGATTACTGTATTTATAAAATTATATATAAAACATAAAACTAAGACAAGTTAAATATGAAATAACAAAGTTTTCAAATATTAGAAAAAAACTCTGAGAAAGATGGTTAAACAGATGAAACTGTAAGCCATTTGCAAGTGTGAAAAAGAAATTATTCCATTACATACAACACATAGTGGAAGTGATTTCCTTATTCTTTAACAGATTTTTAAATATTAAAAATTCTAAGGAAGAATGTTGAACAAACAAAACTGTAAACTATTTGCAAGTATAAAAAATTAAGTTTTGCATTATGTAAAATACATAAAAAAAGTGTTTTTCATTATTTATATTAATAACAAGACAGCATTAAAATAGTATGATATAAGGTTACTTCAGTATTTATAATAATAATAACAATAACAACAATAGCAATAGTAGTAGTAGCAGCAGGAGCAGTAGTAGTATTAGTAGTAATAATAAGTGTAAAGCATTAGATGATGATGATGATGATGAGGATGAGGATGATGATGATGATAATAATAATAATAATAATAATAATAATAATAATAATAATAATAATAATAATAATAATAATAATAATAATAATAATAATAATAATAATAATAATAATAATAATAATAATAATAATAATAATAAAAAAGCAATAGATAAGGTATGGTTGACAAGATCATATTAACTTTAATGAGAGTTTTATGGCAACAATATCCTTGATTAATCTTATTGAGGAAAATGAAGTTGACTGGTGGTAAAATTGAAATCTTTATTATTGGATATATTAACATTTATTATATATCTTTAAATACCAAAACATTAGAATAAGTGTTTGTTTGTTATAGCATTTTGATGTCTAAATAATAAAAATATACTAGATAATTGGACAAATGCAGTAATAATAATTGATATAAAGTCTACACCAAGGTAATTACAACCTGTCTAAACAATCAAAAGAACCCAAGATGGATTTTAAAATGGTTTAGCACAGAGAATTACATTCACATATTGGGAGACATTTTAGAAAAGACCATTGAATATTAATTGTCATTATGCTTTGGATTTGTAGCTTATGAAAAGGCATTTGATTACATAAACATCAAATTTTGAATAATATTTATAAAAATGCGACAGAAGTGATGAGATTACATGGAAACACTGAGATAATTAACATTGGTAAGGGTGTATGATAGGTTGATTCCATATGTTCAAAACATTTTACAGCAGTTTTACCATAAATATTTTGTGAATTAAAATGGAAAGCTAAGGGAATAAACATTAGTGGAAATTATTTAAATTATTTAAATGTTGCAGATAGTCTAATTATCTATAAAAATAATGCTTCAATGTTTCAGACAATGTTGCAAGTGTTATCAGAAGCAGGATAAGAAAGAAGGATTAAAGAGAAATGCTAAAAAGTCTACAATAATATTCAATGGATTTTCTCAGAAGAAAATAAAAAATTGATAATCCTAGTTGACAAATACAAATACCTTAGTGATTTGAGCAGATTGTATTATGGATTGAAGCACAATGGATGAAATTAATCATAGATTTAAACTTGGATGGAGTGTTTTTGGTAGAAATAACTTAAAATTAAAAAGAGATATGCCTATATATTTGGAAAGGTGTATTTTACCAATTCCTACCTATGGATCTGAGACCTTGACATTTAATAAAAGGGTAATACAGTCTTCAAACTACTAAAATTGAAGTACAAACAGGCGTATACTCTTGTAATCAAAAAATGCAGTATATGGATAAGAGAACAAACAGGAAACATTGACCTTAATAAAAGAATTTAGAGACTAAAATGAAACTCAACTAGACATAATGCTAAACGGTATGATTATAATGATTAGTTTAATTTATTCAAACTGAACATATTTTAAACTCAGCCTAATTACAGAATACAATATCAAGCTTTTTTTAGAAAAAGCAATTATCAAAAGAAAATATTGATATACTTTTGCATACACATTCGTATAAACATATAGAAATAGATAATCACACATACATATATGCACACTTATTCATATATACAGTGAAATATATTTCATTATCGCAAACATATTTTACATTATAACTGAAGCTTCCAATGAGTTATATAACGTAAATAACTTGTTACTTCTTGTTCAGTTACATATAATCTGAGTGATTATTTACAGACTATATTATAACTATAATACATTAATATAGGGCTCTTAGTTCAATTTACTTTCCAAAAGTTGGTAGAAGTCACAGACTATTAAAAAAAAATTAATTTATCAAATAAAAGGGAAAAGCTCTAAACCTCACATGATCATCATTCTCTATGCTTACACAAACTGTTAAACACAAGAGGCAAAACTCTCCATACAGTAGCATCACTGAGTGCAAGCCAGAATGATCAATAGATGGAGGAAAGTTTGTGCATAAAATCCCTATTTCATGCCTACTCATTCAATATCTCTAGCTTGTGGCTTTCATCAGTGAGAAGCTTTGGATCTGAGATCAGCCACCTTTTATGTTTTTAGTTAACTATAAAGCTTTGAATCCAAAATAAAAACACAGTAATGTTTCCAATTCAAGCTCATTTACTTTTACAGTCATATAGATTTGAACTCAGTTCAGCATTTACACATTTTGGTGTCTTTGAATCTTTAATGACCACAGTCACCATAATCCTTTTGGGCAGGATTGGTATAAAACTACTAAACCTCATATGATCACTATTTTTTATGCTTATATAAGCTGTTAAACACAGAGGCAAACTCTCCATGCCGTAGTGGTACTCAGTGGAAATGAGCTTGAATTGAAAACATTATTGTGTTTTCATTATGAAAGTTTTATAGTTATCTAAAAAGATAGGAGTGACTGCTGTAGGGTTGCATTAGGTCTTAAGATTTAGATGCATTGCTCTCAGATCTAAAGTTCCTCATTGATGAAAGGCACGAGCTAGAAACTAGTCTGGAGATATTGGATGAGTAGGCATTACATAGGAATTTTATGCACAAACCTTCCTGCATCTATTGATTATTCTAACTTGTGCTGAGTGGTGCTACTGTATGGAGAGTTTTGCTTCTATGCTTAAAAGAAAAATGCATATTGTTGGATTTTCTGTACAGCATAACATAAGTGTATTTTATTCTTTGAATAGAAGATACTATATAAAAGTTAATATACTAAAAATATGCACATTGGTACTTGTTTCCATTATATTAATATTTGTGATATAATGATATATTCATATAGTTCAAAAAAGACCTTTTTCTTATCGTATTGGGTCTAGACATCAGTTTTGATAAAGAACTTTTTGGTTTTCCTTTAAGGCTTTAATGCATATGAACAGTAAACTATAATCCAAAGAGTGAGCTAAAAAGTGTCTGACAGTATTTGAAGATCGCTGGATGGCCCTAGTGGCTTGAGATTAAAAACTACTGCTGGTGGTAAAAATCATAGGCATTTAAAATAAACAGATATGTATTAGCTCAAACTATGTTTTTCTATGTTCAAGATAATTTATTGTATAAGCATTATTAAGTCTATATCACATATTGTCAGATACTCGAGCAGTTTTAAATTTGAATTAATTAAAAACAAAAGTAATAATTTTATATTTTCAGCTTTTAGATTTACGACATGCTGTTTCAAAGGATATATAGAATATTCTTAAAGCAAACAGTAAATTCTTTGGTGTAATCAAATAGTAAAAAAAATTCAGAGGCTTTATCAATATTCATCATGGAAGAAAAATCTTCCTCATCCTGAAAATATGCTTCGTTTAAATATCTTGATAGCTTTGGAGATGGTTGTTGAGATTCAGCAGAGAATCCAATATTTTGATGCATTTAACATGTTAAAAGCTAGAAAATGTCTTTACAGTGATAAAGGAGAAGGAAAAATAATAGTAACTGACGTGTTCAGTGCGATTACTCTACAAAATTTATTGTATTCACATGATATATGTTGTCAATTCATAATATAAAGAACTGAAAACTGTTTAATTAAGATGTTCTATAATTTTTGAAAGTGTGACGTCAAAAACTCACTGCAATAAGTATGTTTTTCAGTTTAAAGAATACAGAGATGTTGACGCTACTACTATAAGCTCACATTTAATTGGATTGGGAAATATAAAGTAAATAAAATCTAGGAGATTTTTAAAGAAAAGTATATTGTCACAAAGTTCAAGATGACTTTTATTACAGAGACACATTAATTATTGGATAATCTCTAGTTTACTGAATGACTAATAAAAATTATTACTATATTTACATCAAATGGTTTGTGTCAAGGTTGGGAATGTGGTAACTTTGATACTTTTCAGTTAAACTGTAGTAATTGGCTGTCTACACAAATACTAAACAATGATGAAGAATACTTATAATAAATTTGTGATCTGGGCTAGCTGATAAGTGCTGTTTCAGCATGAAATGTGTATCTTAGTGATCATACATCTTTTTCATGTCTTGACCATATGTTTCTGATTACATCCACCCATAAGGTATTAAAAGATAGAAACCAGTCTGAAATTGCATCAGAGTGATGTAATGAAAATTACCATACAGCAATATTATTCATTAAGTAGACATTATTTATCCTGTAATTTAGCAAATTCTTTTACTTTATCTCATCTAGTAAGTTTAAGCTTTAGTAACTAACAGATGGCAGATGGTATTGTTTCTTAAATCTTTATCCATTGCTATCAAGTTATCCCAGACCAGTTTCTGGCTTATGGATTTCATCAGTGAAAAGCTTTTGGGATTTTTTGAACAGTGCATTTGGATGTTTTGGATTGAGTGCAACTTTCCTCTAGCCGCCTTTTTTTTTTACTTTTTGTTATATTATTCAACTATTATCTCAAATTGAAATACTTGTTAATTTTTTAATCCAAGCCTATTTGTTTGCATAGTTATATAGATCTGAAGCTGGTTTAATATCTATATATTATATTGACCTTAATTTTGTTATAACTCTAGACACTTTTATTCTTTGCCCTAAATTGTTACAAAACTAATAAGATATTACATGACCTTAACTCATTCTACTGTTCATGAGCAAATCATTTTATTCTCGCCACTTTTATACCATTTAGTAGGATTTATTAAGCACTATCATCTAGCTTTTATTAATTACTAAAACGTACACTAGATGGCGTAAAAGTAATGAGAATAGAATTTTCTAATAAATAGCTGTTTGTAAGCTAAGGTCATGTGATGTCTTGTTGGTCACGTTATGTCTTAATCATTATTTTAAAGTCATTGAAAAATATGACTGATGGTAATATACTATGAAAATCTACTATTAAGCAAAATTTTAAAGTCTTTTATAAAGAGAAAGATGTGTTTTTTTTTGAGGAAGTAATTGAAAGAAAATATTGCAAGTCATCAAATAAAGTCTTAAATTGTCATCATGGAATATATTTGAATGTATTTGTAGTTCACAAAATGGCGATTTTGTAACAAATGGTCAGATTGCGACAACGTATAGATTAGTCAATGTCATTTATCGGTTGGATGTGTCAGCATGGGTTTTGGGCACTTCTTATAATTGGAAATGACTATGAATGCATACTAAATCAGCACCTTATATAGCCATCAGCGAAACTCATCTTTAATTTTGTGCTTAGTTCTGTCTCTTTTTTATGGATTTAGAATGACCATTTATGAGTATTTACAATGAATAAGAAAATTTATGGAATTAAATGCATTAAAATACTAAGTAAATCATCTAAGCATTTGTAAGAAGTAACCAGAAGTTGTGATAAGTTCAAACAAATGAAATGTTTATTTCTATCATCAATATATCAGTTTAAAAAATCTGTAATTCTAACAGCATGGTGAGAGAAATACTAAAATGGTACTTTTACTGCATCCATTACTCGATATTTCTACCAATTTAATATATTAAATTGCCTAGAGGTATTTGATTAAATTTCCTATCAGCTCATCTATATAAGACATGCATCACTATCCTAATTTGAATAGATATTCTTTTGATATCCAGGCATGGCTGCTTGAAAATGTTGTTTATGTGTACAAACACATAAAAATTTCATTTACATGGCCATACGTATGGCTAATACAACACTTATGTTGTATTAGCCATTTTAGGCCACTTGATGGCATTGCACAGTAATATTACAGCCTGTTTTGTGCTTCATGATACTTTATGCGAATTCACACAATTCACAGTTGGCTATTGTATCATGTTACGGTGTTTGTATTTCAAGTGGGCATAATTTTTTTAAAGTTGAATGCATAGTATTTTAATTTCTACTTAAATCATGATCTAAATTACTAAGAATTGTCACACTGTCACCACCCTTTCCTACACAACTTGAAATCTGGAAAACATCAGCAAAGGATAGGGATGAACATGATTTCACAGATATAACATGGAAAGTCACATTTTCGTGAGTCAATGGATGAGAGAAATAGTGGTTGGTTTGTTATTACACTAAAAAAAAGTAATTTGTTTTCCAGAATTTAATTAAAAAGACAACAAAAGTTATTTTGGGTTTAGAAAAAGAATAAACAAAAACCAAAAAACTATAAAAAAAAATAAGAGAACAAGATTTCATTTAAAAAAAAAAAAAAATTTCAAACAGAAATAAAAGTGGGATTGTTTTTAAATTTTATTTTGAAAAACAAAAAACCCAAAAAAAGTCAAGCAAGATTTCATTTTTAAAAAAATATACAAATAGTCAAAATTAAAAAGTTTTTTTTTAAAAAAAATAACATAAAAAATTTAAAGACATAGTAGAAAAATAAAAGTATTGAAAATAAAAAAGATGGTGATTGTTTTTATTTTTTGTTTTGAAAAACCAAAAAAAAAGTTGAACAAGTTTTTATTAAAAAAGCTAAAAAAAAGTAGAACAAGATTTTATTAAAAAAAGAAATTAAATAATAACCCCAAAAAAAAAGATTTGTTTTTATTTTAGATTGCTTTTATTAATAAAATAAAATTCTTGGCCCCTTCATTGTTTTTTCACAAAAACAGTGCCATCTAGTGGTCATGCCTGGCTACCAAAAGACTACCATTTATTTTTAACTAAAGATTAAATTAATATTGACTAATTATCTTATAGTTAGATAATTTAATAAATATACTTGTGGAGCTCAAATTACAAAATAACTCGTAACCTTCAATAATCCACTGATTCATTCCGATTTACCTACTTATTAAAAAATTAGTAACATCATTACAAAGTCTAAAGATTCAATTCCTCTTGATGCTTATTGAGTTTATAAAATTTCATGTGGCATTAGCAAAGTTTTGTATGTAGATATGAGCAATCTTCCCATTAGTACTGGAAGAGATGAACATGCTAATGCACTTATGCAACACTCATCATCATCAGAACTGTAGCTCCATGCTATGGATTCAGGTCATTATATTGATTTCTCTAATATCAGAATCCTATTCAGATGTCACACACCCTATCAATGAAATGTCATAGAAATCAATGAAGTACTACTAAAAAGACCAAAATTGTATAAACAAACATGATGACATATGTAAACTTCCTCTTATTTGGGATATTTTTAAAAAAGTAAAACATTAATCTGAATAGTTTTCTTTTATTTTTCAATGTTATGCATCTGTTTTTTTATATTGATGGAACTTTAAGATTGCTTATAAATCAGTGCTTACAGAACCTCTACAACCATCTTCATAACATTCTATTTGAAGATTTGAGTGGTCAAGCTGAAATCTAATCAAAATCATATATGGTTGAATTCACAAAATATATCATTTATATCTCTAATTAGAAAAATCTTTGCCAATCATTTTTTAAAGATATTCCATTTAGAATATAGATTACTAGGACATTCAATTCTTCCACAGAATGCAGGGATTTGATGCCCATTGACTCTGTTGTTCATCATCATGATTGACCAGAGTTTTATATGTTGGAGGCTGTTGAATTCTCTTTCTTAATAAAATTTAGAAAGACTTCAAATGATTTTATTGTTTGATCAGGGAAAAATGTACTTTGATTCATAAACAGTCTATTTCTTACATTATAAATGACACCACATTTTTAGTAATCAATTTGATTTTGTCTGTGTGTTATCAGAAAAAAATTTGTGTTTTTAATATGTAGTAGATGAATATAAATAAAGAAATTATTGTGAGAGAGTCAACTTAGTGTGAATTATATTTTTCATGGCAATATTCATTATTAGCAAAAGCACACTTTTCTTTATTTTTGCCATAATATCCTATAAATACAATTTATCCAACCACTTCAAACACTTTTTAGAAAAACTCTTTATTTGTACATATACTTTCACCTATGTTTCGACTGACCTGCAGTCTTCTTCAGAGCAAGTTTATCAAAATAAACTTGAAGCTTGCTCTAAAGAAGACTGCAGGTCAGTCAAAACATAGGTGTATGTATATGTATGAATAAAGAGTTTTGCTAAAAAGTGTTTGAAGCGGTTGGATAAATTGTAATATTCATTATATTTCCAAAAGTTTATTCTGAGCACTTACTTCTATCAACAGAGGCACAAAATTCACTAGTAGAACTAGTGCTATGAAAGGAAGTGTTAAGATAGTGGGCCTTAAAACATCTATACCGAAACTCCCAACAGGTTATCAAGCTTTACAAGGAAATTGTTTATAAGAATTACTTTAGATTTAATATTTAAAATATAAGAAAAACAAGTTAGGCTGTGGTCTCGGGTTATTCCCAAGTAGTATCAAGTAAGGTAACATTTCGGCCTTTTGTTTAAAAATATTATAATTAATTAATTTCCCGTTATTTACATAAAATTGGAGCACAGTGTTTTTATAATTTAAACTTAAATAGTAATAGTATGTTAAATCCTTAAATTAAAAACATCTTAAATTTATCAATTAATCTTCCCAGTTTTATTTTCATGACATTGAAACAATGTTTAAAAATTCAACTAAAGATAAAATAGAATGTAGGTAGCCAAGTACATTGGTACCCTTATTTCTTCAAGCTAATTTTTTACCATCTTTCTTTCTTAACCAGAAAATGCACAGAGTTATTTAAATGAAACTGTTACCATATAAATAGGCATTAATGAAGTTTTTGATTGATAAAATCTTCATAAAGTAAAAAAATTATTTATTGCCTAAGGATTCTATTTATGCCAAGTAGTTTACAAATAAATCTGCTATGTAAATTTCCCCATTTTTAAGACTTATTTTTCTCTTTTGGTTTGTAATGTATATTGATCCATTGTGCAAAGAGACACTGATTTTTACTTAATATATTCATGTCTGTCCATTATAAAAATATTTATATAGGTCTATGTTAATGATATCTATTTATATATAAAACATTAATATGCCATAAATTGAAGCATGCATATCTAAATTTCCAAAATTGAAGAATTTGTGCATCTTATTAAACATAGTCCAATATGGAGATTATACCAATTGGTTCATTCCTTTCAGATTTCTTGGAATATCATTATGTACATTTATGACAAAAACATTAAAACTTTAAATGAAAAGATAAAGAATATGATAATATTCTACACAACATGGTGTATCTTATTTTATCTAATCATGGCAGATTAATAATAAACAAATAAATACTTATCCTTGGTCTTAAAAATTCACATTATTGAATAGGTTAAACTTTAAAGATCTTTGCTAAAATAATACTGGATCGAAAGTCCTTTTATCAGTTCAGCAATGTGGCGTCATTTTAACAATATGTCCGGATTTTTTTTTAAACAATGAAGACTTTGATCCAGGGTCTTCATTACATTTTTGAGAAAAGATTGGTTGAGGAAGTAAGTTCTGAATATTGTAGTATGGAATTTATTTATAAGGACCTATTCAGACTTTGTCTTTCTCAATTAAATCTTCCACATGGAGATTTGATTCTATGTGTAAATTTTATGTTTGAGAAGACACTTTTATGCATTGCAGATTTGTAAACCAATAAAATATCACATCTCTATCATGAATTTATATATTGCTGTTTTGGAAGCATACATTTTTTCACTATCTTTATGCTACTTAATGTAAACTTTAGAAAGTAATAGATGCCAGATGATAGTGCTTAATAAATCCTATCTTGTGCTATCTTATCCAATCTTCTGAGACTAGTTTTAAGCCTATAGGCTTTCACCAGTAAGGAGTTTTGGAGCTTGGTGGTGTACCTAGACCTCTAGCAACCATCATATATCTCTCTGGTATACTACCAAACTCATGTACATATATTTTAATTAATTAGTTTTAGATCTGCATAACTAAACAAGCAAGTTGGCTAAAATGGAAAAATATCTATTTCAGTTTGGGATGATAGCTTGATAAAATATCAGAGATATAAATGATGGTTGTTAGAGAAGAGCATTAGATCCTAAAGATTCAAGTGCACCATTACAAGATTCAAAGCTCCTCACTGATAAAAGCCATTAGCCTAAAACAAGTCTGGGGCTATTAGAAAACACAGATTAGGGATTTATTAAGTGCTATCGATCAGCATCCATAATTATTAAAATTACAATTAAGCAGCATAGAGATGGTGAAAGAAAAAGTGCAGATTCTGGCAGATATTTTAATAATATTAGTTCAGAATTTGAATTTTTTTGGCAGAAATTCAACTTCTCATTGATAAAAATGATTCTATCAGTAACTTTTTGGAATTCACAGCCACAATTAAAATAATGTAATAAAATAATCATTATCTGATCATATCAATACAATCAACCACTGATCTGACTATGGAACAAAAATAAATGAAAGACAATTAAGTCTTGAAAGTTGAATAAGATGAGATATGGTATTGCAAAGAGGTTTAATCTTATCTAAATATTGGTGCATTTAGAATGATTATATTTATAAGATAATGGGTAAGTCACACACCCCTCTATCCAGCCCTTCTTGACATAGTGATAGAATGGAATGCCCAGATCTTCCATTTCCCATTCTGAAAATTCTGAGAAATAAAAACCATCCACATTTTTAAAGATTGACCTTAGGTCAACATGGGTGTGACAAGAATCTCGGCCTCAGGATGGCCTTTGAGCATTCCATCATCAGATTTTCAATTGGATGGACGGTTGAAGAGTTGGAGTGTGGAGTAGATTGAAGCCTGTTTATTAAAGTATGAGGTTTGGCTATCTTAATATATATCTGAGCACTTATAGCATATATGTGTAGAGATGGTAATCTGGACCAACTGATGATTGCTGGTTTAGCATGAAATACGTGTATTGGGGATTATTTATCTTTTCAACATATATGTGTTCGAGTGTATCAGTAATACGAGATAGTGTGGAGAGTCATGGGTCATGTGAAAGTCTGTGCTCTTATACCCTATATATTACATATGTAGACACAGGTATATAATACGCCTGTGTGTTTCAGTTAGTAAACAAACAAAGTATTTAAATAAATAGCAGAGACATTAAATCTGAGAGTTAAAAGGTTTCTGTTTTTTTAAAAATATGCAAAGGATTTGAAGAATAAAGTAAAAAATGTTTAGAGTTGATTTATAACATCCATCATCATCACTTTCAGCCTTTATTGAAGATTTCTCCAAGTTCAATCCAGTTTTTCCAATTCATGGCCTACTCTCATATCACACTAGCAAATTTTCTCATTTCATCTATCTACTTCACACATGGTCTGCCTCCAAGTCTTTTACAAACTCTTGGGATTCAATTTAAATCTTCAATGGTCAATAGCCTGTCTTTATTTCTATTTCTTAATTTTTTCAATGATGTCAGTGATATCCATTTGATATCTTGCCCACATATTTCAATTTTGATATTTTATTGTTATTCCTAACATATATATATATATATACCTTTCCCCAATTCATTCAGTGGTCTGAAGTCTCTACATTGATATTCTATTAAATGCCCAAGTCTCAGATCCATAAATGAGAATTGGTAAACCACATAAATTAAAACCGTTTCAAACATGTGCTCATATTTCCTTCCAATGCTGTTATTTTTGACAAAACACTTAATTCCTGTTAAATTAATTTCATCCATTATATGTCTATTTGTATCAATAATCTGATCAAGGTATTTATATTTGTTAATTTTGTCTAATTCATGATTATCAATTTTTGTTCTGAGAAAATTCACTGAACATTACCTATAGTTCTACTTTCACAGAGACAAAATTCTTCATACAGTAGCATCACTCAGTGCAAGCCACAGTAATCAGTGGATGCACAAAGGTTTGTACATAAAATCCCTTCTAGAGCCTACTCATCCAATATCCCCAGACTAGTTTTTCAGCTTGTGGCTTTCATCAGTGCGGAACCTTGAATCTGAGAGCACTGCACCTACATCATAGGACCTAATGCAGCCAGCCACCTTTTACTTTTTTAGTTAAATAAAAACTGAGTCCAAAATGAAAATACTATAATGTTTTCAAGCTAAGCTCATTAGCATATATTGTCATATAGATCTGAACTCAGTTAAGCATCCATACTTTTTGGTGTCTTTGGTTCTTTAATAACCACAGTCACCACAATTCCTATTGGGCAGGATTAGTATTAAACCATCAAACATCATGTGATCACTATTCTTTATACTTACACAAGCTGTTTTGACAGAGACAAAACTCTCCATACAGTAGCACCACTCAGTACAAGCCAAAGTAATCAATGGGTACAAGAAGGTTTGTGCATAAAATCCCTATTTAGTGAAATCCAAAAGCTAGAAACTAATCTGAGGATATTGGATAGTAGGCATTAGATAGGGATTTTATGCACAAACCTTCCCACATCTATTTATTACTCTGGCTTGCACTGAATGGCACTAATGTTTGGAGAGTTTTTGCCTCTGTGAAAAACAGCTTATTTAAGCATAAAGAATGGTGATCGTGTGATGTTTGATGGTTTAAGTACTACTTTCACCTAATAATTTTGCCAAATTTCTTAAAGTTCTGAAGTATTATATGTGAAAAACAATGACATCATCTGCAGATTCTAGATGATATAAATAATCTCCATTTATTTCTATTTTCTTAGGGTTCCTATTTCACTCTATAAAATACTTCTAGTAAAACTGTTATAAAAAAATTGGGTATACAAAATTATCTCATTGTACACCCTTCTCCGTGTTAATCTTGTTAGTATTACCATATAATTATTGCTGCTGTATTTTGATAAATATTATTCAAAATAGGACATTATCCCGGATCCATATCTTGATCCAAAACTTTAATCATTATACAATTGTTTGTGGAATTGAATGCCTTTTCATAATCTACAAATCCATGGAAACCCATTCATTTATTGTTTCTTGAATTTCTCTCAATACCTGGATTTTATCCATCAACTGTGCCAAAACCACTTTTAAATTCATCTGGTTTTCTTTGTTTGGTTAGTTAAAATCCAAGGTTCCCTGTAAATGAGTCATTATTACCTTGGTAAAGATTTTGTATAGGGTTCTATAATTGTTATAACATTACTTAAATAAATAATTTTACAATTTCCTATAATAGTTGTTAATAAATGAAGACTTTTATTTGTATATAAGAAGAAACTTGTTTTTAAATCAGATTGTTTTATTAGCTCTTTCTTTGTAGCATATAGATATAATCTTAAAAAATGGTGCAATTATTGTAACTCGTAATTAATGCTCATAATAATTTGTCATTACCTAAGATCTCTTCTTACCTTACGTTCTATAGCATCTCGAGTATTTGGACCTGCATCAAATCTTTTCTAGGCGTTTACATCATTATTAAAAAAAATTTAAAATATCCAACAAAATAACCTAATTTACTGTATAATTTACTTTTTAAGACCCCAAAAATAAATATTACCCTCCCCCTTCTATATATACCGTTGAAATATATCACACGAGTTTCTCTAATAGCTAGCGACACAATTTTCTGTTTTAATTAATTTAAAGTCGTCACAAGTATATTAGATTTTGTCAAGCGTTGGTAGCCGAGACGTCAGCGCAGCCCGGGTTCGCTTCCCGGCCGATGCTTTTGACATATGAAGGGAAAAAAAGTATATTAGATTTTTTCTCTCTCTAAAGGAATTACAATGGTTTGATGTAGTATTCAAATTCAGGAAGTAAGGTCTTAGGTCATTTCTAGTTAACCCTTCCGGTATTCAAAATGCTTACAAAATTCTTCTGTAAATATGAGTTTCTATATTTTAAATGCATAAATAGATTACTATTATTTCTACTGACAGCGTTATTGTCAATTTATAATAAAGAGAGATGTTAAAAATAGAATTTACTGCAAGAGTAATATATATATTTAAAGAAAACGTAATGATAAAAAACGAGTTTAATTAAACATCTAAGAACCCGGATATTGTATTTTCATTTGCTCTTCTATTTTAATTAAGTTTCACAATTGTTTTATAAATTGCTGTATTTTTTCTTTCTTTTTTTAAAGCGTCGGACTCACTGAGATGAACAAGTGTAAGATTGTTGATTTTAATCAACCAGCCATTAATAATGTTGGCAAGAGCTGCTGTATATAACAAACACTTAAAGTGTTGATTGTCTAACGTGACATGTTGCTGAGAATGCCTTAGTCAGAACTAAAGATTTGATAACAGTCGGCCATGATGAAAAACAAATGCCACAATAAAAGAGGAAGAAATTAAGATGTCAGTGCCCTCTATAAGGAAAAAATAATAATAAAGATGTTGCTAAATGCAATATTGACGTATCGGCATTAACTAAACTAATAAAATAAAATAAAATGATGTCTTGCAAATAAATATTAATTAAAAAAAACTCCCAGTAATATGCTATGGGAACATCTTTTCATAAATTAATTAATTAAATCAATGGTTTCTAGCATGAATGTTCACATGAATCTTCATGGTGCATTGTTAGGCGGTTCACAGAAGCCAGTATCAATTTGGCATTGACTTGGGTTTTGTTCTATGTTTCATTATTCATTTGGTGTTGTAAGTTATTCTGTTAAAATTAATGAGTAATTACTTTGTACTTATTGAAGTTAAAACCGTAGAAAAATTTTTTGCTCACCATAATGCTCGCCCAGGTTGAGATGTTTAAATCCCTATCCAGTACATTCTTGCCCAATATTCTCAGATTAGTTTCCAGTATATGATTTTTATTAGTGAGGGGTCTTGGATCTGGGAGTAGTGCATGTGAATCTTTGGATCCAATGCACCCCTGGCATTATTGTGTGAAAAGAACTTTCGCTCCTGTATTATCAGCTTGTGTTAGCATAAGAAAATGATCACATGGTATTTATTTAAATTGCCACTTATTTACTTTTATATTGTTATTTCTTTCCCGTTATCATACAAAAACTGCATTAGGTGAGAAAACAGTGAAATATGACTGTCATTATTGGTAAGAATTAACCTGAAAGGGAGCTTAGGTTAACATATTGCTCGAAGAGATGATAACAGATGGACAGTTGAAGTCTTAATCCCAAAAAATTGTAAAAGACCTAGAAAGAAACCACGAGTGAGATGAAGGCATGAAATAAGAAATTTTGCTGGTGTGCTGTGAAAAAGACATTAAGCTAATGATTCAGAGAAACTGGATTAAACTAGAAATTTCATTCTGCAGTGTTAATGATGATGATAACAATGAATCTTATTTAGCAATTTATTCTAACAGGAAATTATTTTCCCTTTTCCTACTAATTTGTTCTTACTAAATATTTCTCTAACTTCAGAATAAAAACAAAATCTTTTTTTTTTTTCCATTTTATCATTTAAAGCAAATATTTCTCAACTTCTTATAGATTTAATATAATTATTTCATTATAAACTTTGTAATTTGGAACCATTTTAATTTTGCAACAGCAGTCAACTACTATGAGGATCAGTACTGGTTCTTGAAACACAACTGTTTCAATAAATGAATTTAGAACGGTAGCAAACTGACCAGAGAATAGTCCCACCCAGTGTAAGCCATAGGGGATCAATGCCTGTCTGGGGAGTTTGCTAATGTTTTAACAGCTTGTATAAGCAGAGGAAACGTGATGTTTTAAATGCGTTTAGACGGAATTCACGAGACAAAAAAAAAGTGGCCACTGCTGTCCTGATAAGTAATAAACTGTAAAAGTTATAATTTTTTCGATTTTCAAGTGTTTTTATTTATTTTTTAATTCTGAAATATTGTATCAGTGGATCTTGAAAACGAAGATACATTGTCAAACATACATTCTTTTACAAAAGCATAGCTTAAGTTTGGAACATTACTCTTGCTTAATATGTACTGTAGATAAAAATATAAACAAGCTTATTGCTGGGCAAAATTATTTCTAATGTTTTTCATAGAAAGGACAGGAAAAAGAACACTATTGAAAAAAGATTTTAGTGTTTTTATTTATTGGTTTTTCCTCATTGAAAATAACTTAAATATCTCTTTGTTGACCAATAGTTGAATGGTTATGTAGGCTGTCTATGAGCCATCTATCTAAAAAAATCTAATCTTGCTTGAAAATGCTTAGCTATTTGATAAAAATGTTCATGGATTTAAACCGTCAATTTATGGAAATGAATGTTTTAACTCCTGCGTCAAATATTTCATATATATATATATATCATTGTCAACCATTATCAATCCACAACAGTATGATGGTTTATCGAAGTTTAATCCAGTTTCTCCAATCTCTACCTTCTGTCTCCACATCAACTCAGTCTACTTTTTTATTTCAACCATTCATTTCACATTTGGTCTTTTTCTAGGTCGTTTACAATTTCTTGGAATCCAGTTTAAGATTTCAACTATCTATCTGCTATTACCTCTTTTTGCAATATATACAGACTACCTCCACTTCAGTCTCTTAATTCTTACAATAATGTTAGTAGCACCTGTTTGTTACCTCATCTATGTATTTTGTTCTCTTCTTGTTACTCATAGCATGAATCTGTCTGTACTTCATTGAATAATCTGATGTCTCTGTATTGCTTGCCTGTTAAGTGCCGAAATTTGAGGCCTATAAGTAGGAACTGGAAAAATACTTTGTTAAAAATCTTCATTTTCAAATATGTACACATAAATTCTTTTAATACTAAGTCATTTCTAACAAAAGCTGATTCCATTCTAGTTTAATTCTATGGTTAATCTTGTCCATTATCCTTCTGTCCTAATAATCTGACCAAGAAATTTGGAGTTGTTGGCTTCTTCTAATTCATGATTATCAATCTTTATTTTCATCTGAGAAAATCAACATTACTTTAGTCTTTTTAATATTAACCTTTAATTCAACTTTCTTACTTTTATCTGATAATTATTGCAACATTTTCTGAAGCACTAAAGCATTAACTGCAAAAACAACTACACCACCTGAAAAATGTAAATGACTTAAATAATCTCTATTTACTTTTATTCCCTTAGCTGCTTTTTTTTTTATCCAGCAAATACTTCTTACTAAACTGATGTGAAAAGTTTTTGGGAAATAATGGAGTCACTCTTTCAAGCAACCTTCTCATTGTTAATCTTCCTGGTATATTACATTGTTGCTATTGCATTTTTATAAATATTCTTCAGAATATGACATTACCTTGGGTCTATATCTTGATAATCTAATATTTAATCAGTGAAAAAATGCTTATTGAATCAAATGTCTTTTCATAATCTACAAATCCCAAGCATAATGGCAACCCATATTCATTGGTCCTTTCTATAACTTCTCTCAATACGTGGATGTGAACTGTGCTAAACCCACTTTTAATTCCAGCTTGTTCTTTTGACTGACTAAAATTCAAAGTTCACTGTAAATGAATTGTAATTATTCTTATATCTTCTCCAATGAAGACTGCAGGACAGTCAAAACTCTAAGGAAAATAAAGGAGTAATTATATATTGTACCGGTCAAAAAACACACATCGATCCAACAAAACCCTGAATACAAGTAAAGTACCTCGAGTCCGACCACGTTTAAGATATATAAATCAGGTACATCGTGAATTCTGCCCTATTTATCTATATCCCCAGGTCAAAGATCTAATCAATAGCCTTTCTCGACGATACGATCGGATTCCTTTACTTTCACCATGCCGGCAGCTGGGTCTTAAAGCATGAGATTCAATTTTTATTATATTTAAATGAGAACCTGGGTGATTGATTAATAGATATATTTAAAAATCAAAATTTATTTAAAATAAAAGTAAATAAAATGATTCGAGGAACACTGGAAGTTTGGTTTTAGTTATATATATATTTAAAAATCATTAAGCATTTTACATTAGTCTAACTCAAGCTCTTTAAAAAAAAAAAATACAATCTTTAAATTAACTTTATAAATCATACAAGTTCATGAAGAATTTATATTAGCGGTTATCTTTTACATTGTTTAGTTTATATATTTTTACTTTTGGTTATAGTTATTTTCCTTTAAAATAAGACAAAAATAATTTTATAATTAAATGATCACGGATTTTAAAATTCCCCGTGCACATTTAGTACAAGCTTGTAATATAGCGGCAGGTTTAAACATCTGCCTAATGCACATATATAAGAATGACTATTTTCATGAATTCTTTATACAAGATTTAAAAAAAAAAAACATTTCTATTGAAAAAGACATTAATTAAATAGACGATTATAATAAGACTAATTTGACGTCTTACTCCACTAACATATAAAAGAAAAAATTGATTTTATTTCTCTTTATAAAAATAATAATTTAGATTTCAAATAACTAATGTTTGATGACATTAGTGGACCTTGCTGGAATAGCTTATAACTAACTTTACAGTGATTAAAACTGTAAGCTGTTATAACAAAAAAAATAGATCAGTTAATTATCAAGCAAACAAGCCACTTTAGTTGGACTTACAACTAAAATCAAACCTATAAGAATTATAACATGAATTAGCCAAAACCAAACGATTTTAACTAATTACGAAAACAAATAAAAGAGTTGATTACTCAGATCGAAGATCCTTTCGTAGAATCAATTCCCTATGGCTTACGTATTAGATAGGCAAAAGAAAAACAAAACAATGTCGGGTTAATAAATATCCGAATGCAAAGGAGAGAAGAAAACATAGGTAGGAACATACGAGCTGGATTATGGACACGTATGCCTATTCCAATGAAGAATAAAAAGGAAAATCGATATGTCCACATTTGGTGTCCATATACCAATAGGAGGTAGGATTTACGGAGAGTCAACATGCCTGCCTCTACAGGTACCACGCAGGCTAACCCACTCTATCTCAGCCACGCTATCCGATTCAAGAGACGTATGCGAAACCGGAAACTCTGCACCACCAAATCAATGACCATTTTAGGTCTACCCATGATACTCCAAGCATTCTTTATTAACCTGAGATATTATAATCATTAAATACGAACGAATTATAATTAAATAGCCTTAAAATGATCTAATACTGCATAGAGACCAACCTGCATAAACAACTACTTTATGTAAATATTTAACCTAAAAAAAACCCATACATATAGAAATAAGGAAATTTATTTCTCGGATAAATCCCCCCTTCCCTAACTTAAAAAAAGGCATGATAATTAACTGACGCTATCCAGCGGCGCTGTTACTAGGTCAAAATCTATAGCATATTACTTTCTGTTTTAAATTGCAGAAATATGAAATAATAGAATCCCATTCTGGGAAATCTATAATAAAAACTGTTTAAAGAAATACGGAATGTTTATTTTGACATATATATATTCGACATAACTACACTTGCGAAATAAAAATAGATCAAAATTATTTTATTTTAAAATTAAATCGTTCCTTGTTAATATTCCCGTCTAATAAAACATAATTTGCTCTCTTAGCAAATTACTCTGAGCCCCCGCGAGTGAAGTTTGTCGAAATAATAAAAAAAATCCAAGCATGACATCTCATGCTAAAATCAACATAAAAACAAATAAATAAATTCATATTTAAATAATTAAATATATTAAAATTTGAAAATTATGGTGAGCTTGAGCTAATGAAAGATTATTATAATTTAAAAGAAAAGGTTAAAAAGACAGTTAAAAGGTTTTCAATAAACAATAACTTTTTACATTTTAACGCTTTAAAAATTATATTTACATTCTAGTAATAACCTTGTAAAATCTGGAAGACTATTTTGGTGCTCCCCGGGATGAGTTCTGCAGGTGAACGTTGATGGCTTGTGGCATTTGAGGGCATGGTTGTAGCAGCAGTATGTCAGGTTTCACATCTCAGGAGGGAAACAGGTGGTGAATTTCCCTTTCTACTACTCACTCATCATGGCATGGAGACTTCGAAAACTTTCTTTCTGTCTTTTCTCCTTTTTTTTGTCCTAAAAAGCACCACTATTTATAACTTCTTAATCGTATACTATTTCCCTGCTGCTGCAGGTGATTTGCATTTTTAGAAACAATAGAAATCATTCTTTTATTCTAATTTTAGAAAGTTTGTACCTCGATAAGGATCAATAGATTTTAGTATAATTTTATGTTTGTTTTTTAATTTAAATAACAATGTAGAATCTCTACTAATTAATTAATAGAGATTCCACAGTAAAATGGATTTCTGGTAATTTCTAAGTGTTTTTAATTTAAACATTTATTTTAAACTTCTTATCGAGGTACAAATCTTTCAGAAAAGGCCATCTTGGATTCTTATACTGAAAAAAATAAATCATTTTAAACATATATATAAAATCTATAAAAAAATTCAAAGTTACTTATTTGAATTTTTTTTCTTTTAATAATATAAATAGAATAACAGTGTGTTAGTACAATTATCTATATGATCCAAAATAAATTTTAGTATTTATTCAGGATAGTTAAAAAAATGTTAAAAAATGTTTTTTTAGAATAATAATAAAAAAAAAAAAGCAAATGTTAGTAAAACAAATAATTAGAAGGGTCAGACCGTGAAATGGCAAATCTGACTCAGATTTACCATTCCAATATAAAATTTGCATTAAGATGTATATGAGGAGAGTATAGAAGAGTTTAATTGTAATTATTTTAATAAAAATTTTATATAGAACTGCTAAAGACTCTTGAGTTTGTAATTTCAAATATCTTTTTTATACTTTTTAAAAATATTAATATTATTACTCCATTCTTTCCATTATCTGGTACATCTTTATCATTTAGACATTAGTATGTAAATTTGCGAACATTTTTTTTTTTATTTCTTCATTCCTTTAAGATGTCAATTATAAATCCATTATTACCTGGAGCTTTTCTTCATATGTATAGATTTAACTGTATTTCTCATTTAAAATTCTGGACAAATCAGAAGATGTAGTACTTATAAGGGTATTTTTCTTGTTCTTTATTGCTATATAATTCTTTATAGAATTCTTCCACACCTTTTGTGATGTCATTTCTCTTTTTAGTAATAGTTTTTTCTTCTTATTGCAGAAGTAAATTTCCTATCAATATTAAGATGTTGTTTTACATTTTTGCTACTTTTATTGTCTTCTATAGCTTTCTTTGCTAGTTCACAATTATATTTTTAAAAAGTTCATTCATACAGACATTCATGTTGCCTTCAAAAACACAACTGATATTGCAATTATCTATTAGGCAACTGAGAAGAGTGAGTTTTTTGATCTTAAACTAAGAGGTACATTGGCTGATACACCCATGTTTATATATTATATGAATACTCACATAGTAATAACAGCTGCAACACCAAGAATGTATGGAGTGGAAATTAGGAAATTTGTCCTGCTCAGTTCTTTAAAGACCTCAGAGAAGAATAAAACAGTCTCCTTTCAGTTAACAACTCCTTTTCTGCAGCCATACATATAAATTAAATATGGCATAATGCATATGAAATTCAACCTTAGTAAAAAAAATTACAAACAAATGCTAGCGTGAGTCAACAGTGCCACCTATATTTAGAAGCACAAAATCTGAATCAAGCAATGAAAGTAAAAGGAAATCTTCATTAACAATTTGAAGCTCAGAAAATTTCTTTTACATATCTTGCTTGATTCAGAGTTTGTATTTCTAAATACAGGTGTTCCTATTGAAACAATCTAGCATTAGTTTGTATTCATTTACTATATTTAATATTTAGCCTTACACAATCTTTAATTTATTCTTATGTAGTTATGTTTGGAGTTTTTTTATTTAAGTATAAATAGAGGATGAAATCTTGAACTGGATTCCAAAAGATTGCAAAAGACCCAGAAAGAAACCACATGTGAGATGGATGGGTCAAATAAAAAAGTATGCAGGGATGATGTGGAGAAGGGAGGCTAGAGATCAGAAAAAATGACTGAACTTGGAGAGACCTTCATCCTGCAGTGGATTGATAGTGGTTGATGATGATGATGAAATTGATTATTTATTAATTGTACTTTATATATGTAACATGCTTGTTTGATGGCTTTAAAGATCTAAGTCTATTTAAATTCAACTTTGTATTTAGAATATCTTGAAATCAATATATTTAGCTTGTAAAGAGGATTTACTTTTAACTATGTTGCTTGATTTAAGTCTTTACGTTTCTAAATACAGGTAGTACAGTTGAAATATTCTAGCATTAGTTTGTATTTATTTAATATACATATATTAAATTTTTTATTTAAATGAGAAAGTATAAAATTACGTCAAAGAATAATTTTCTTTAAAATTTAAAAAAAAATTTAATTCATGAAATAGCCATAGAAAGTGCATATTCTTAAAAAATTATAGATATAAAATAATAGAAAAAAGGCCCAGTGAACAGCGAATGAATAACATTTAATTTACAAAACAATATTATTTAGATGAATAAGAATACAGATTCATGTTTACTTGTATGTTATATATGGTATGCAAAGCATAATTTAGTATAGGATAAGAAATGCCTTTCAATAGTATAAAGAGGTAATTCCTAGGAAAGCTTTCAAGCATAATGCCATGTCTTATCAATAGAGAAAAATCAAGAGATCAAGTGGGCCTGGAAAAAAAAAATTACCGATTTTATAAAATCTAATGAAAGATCTTAGTAATGTTGGACTATGTAAAACGTTACGGATGAGATTTCATGATTATTTTTTAGAATATAATCTGTAAAATTTAAATCATAGGCTAGTGAGTCAATAGATTTGTAAAATGTGTTTAATCAGACTGGCTTTTATGCATAATGGCAGTTCATATAAGAATATGAAGTAGAACACCAAAATGATATTTGAAGTGCCATTATTATTTCCAGATACAGCTTCCAAAACATTTTTTGCATAGATAAACTTATAACTCATCATGGAATCTAACATGTTGCCAAGCAACAGTAAACAGTAACTTGCTTTATTCTCTAGCCAGTAGAGATTATTATAAAAATCATCCATTAGGATTATCATTATCAACATTTGACAAAATATTTATCATAATTTCATCATCACATGATTACTATCTTATACTAGCACATAATTGTTTATAAACAAAGCAAAACTCTCCATATAGTATTGCCACCCTGTGCCAACCAGAGTAATCAATGAATGCCAGAAGGCTTGTGCATAAAATCCCTATGGTGGTAATACTGTATGGAGAGTTTGCTTTGTTTATAAACAATTATGTGCAAGTGTAAAATAGTGATCATGTGATGCTTAATGGTTTAACACCAATCCTGCCTAATAGGATAGTGGTGGCTATGGTTGTTAAAAAGCCAAAGACACCAAAATGTATGGGTGCTGAACTGAGTTCAGACCCATATGACTATATAAGCTATTGAGCTTAGATTGAAAATATTTTTGTGTTTTCAATTTCATTCTCATAGTTTTGTAGTTAAGTAAAGATAAAAGGTGGGTGCTGGAGGGTTGCATTAGATCCTAAGATCTAGGTGCAGTGCTCTCAGATCCAAAGCTCCTCACTGACGATGGCCACAAGCCAGAAACTAGTCTGGGGATATTGGATGACTAGGCATTAGATAGGGATTTTATGCACAAGCCTTCTGGCATTCATTGATTACTTTCGTTGGCACAGGGTAGCAATACGGTATGGAGAGTTTTGCTTTGTTTATAATTTCATCAGTTGAAAAATTCCTGCAACAGCTGATGACTTCACATTATCTGCCATAAAAACACTCTAACTGATCTAAGTATTCCAAATTTCTAATTTATCATTAACTGATCTAAGTTTTAAAATAAATACTTGCAGCAGCTGCTGAAAAGCACAACAGCTTGTTCTTGGATTGCTTATGTCTCTTTAAAGCAAATATCTATAGAATTGCCAACAAAAATTTTCTATCCATTTTCAGTTTTTATAGCCCTTAATTTTCTATTGTATTATTGTTTATCATGACGTTAAAACTACGTTTGTAGCCCACCTGTGATTATTTTATTACCTTTCATTTTCTAATTTGTATATCACTAAATCACTTTATTCTGGATAGGTTAATTTTTATGCTGACGGAATACAAATTAATATTTTAAAAATATTCATTTTCTTATATTTATGCATATATATTTAAAAATAAATTTAATCATACGTGAGGTGAGTAACGTGTTAAAAATATTAGGAGTGTTAATATTTAAACTATATAAACATAAGAATTTAATAAATCTATGTATTAAAAGAGCTATTCAACAACTAAATATAACAATAAACTAAAAAAAAAAAAAAGTTAAAAAAAGAAAAATACGTAAAACAAAAACATCAGTTTTGTCAAACAAAAAACAAAACAAAACAGGTGCTACCAGAAAAAGATTCATTGTTCATAATTCTTAACCTATTTAAACAAAAAAACACATAAAAATGTGGGAAGTGAAATAAATATTAATAAACACGATTTTTGAAAGTATTTACAAGATTAATTTGTTATTTTATGTTATAATCCAAATTGTTTTATTTTTTGTAATAAATGACTTGTTAATGTTTGAAATAAATTATTAGCTGATAACTACATTTTTATTACAGGAATTGAAGAATAATATATGCATTGTGATATATATATGTAATAACTCCGTGTGTGTAAAATAAAAAAAATCAGATATATTAATCTTTAACTGAGGTTTAAAATTTATATCTGTGCTATAGATCATCTCTAGCTTCGAAAATGATTAGTAATAATCATTATTGTATTTATCTGAAATGGATGGCGTCAAAGTTGTGAGTGGAGGAAGTTTGACAATGGTAAATCAAAATGTAGCAATTCATTAACTGTATTGGCGAATGTGAACAGAAACATATACGTTATATATTGACAGTTGAAATCAGTTCATTATAGTAATATTTTTTAAAAAAACTTTTTTTTTCTCATGTGTCATAGCATAAGCCGGGAAACGAACCCGCTAACCCGGAACAACTGCTTGTAAAGCAACTGTCGCTGACCTCTCGACCACCAATGCTTGACAAAAAAACTTTTCTAGTTTTTAATTAGTTTTTTTGTCTATGACAATCTAAAAAAAATTAACTAATTAATTAACTAGTTATATCATATAACCAATAATTCCAGTTGCATAAATAAAAAGAAATCCCGTTTCCCCCTGTCGAAAAGTGGACTATACTTTTGAATAAATTTAAATAAATGTATAAAATACCTGCCCTCCTACTCAATATTCAGTGCTATGAATATAAGACCATAAATAGGTTTCGAAAGCACCAAGCTAAAGTTAAAATACTTAAATTCTAAGCTTTTCTTATCCCAGAGTCCAAGCACTAGAAAATTAAAAGATCATATATTTTTATAGAATTCTTCTATCGTCAGGATTTAATAATTTTTTAAAATGATTATTGTAGTTCTTTTATTTGTTATGGCTTCACTTTCAATTAAAATAATCGCACGAAGACATTCTTTGATATTAAAAGAAATTGTTTTTTGAAGTGAATGATGGGAAGGCTATTTTGTTATATATATATGTTGTTTGTATCTTGTTAAATTTCACTTGAAAAGATCTATTTGTTAATAAATGAAATTATGGTCGTGGAAGAATTCCGTTGAAGAATTTTAGTATTTTTTTTAATGACATTGTAAAAGACCTAGAAAGAGATCACATGTGAGATAGATGGATAAAATAAGGATGTGGAGGCTAGTATCGTAATGTTATATGATTTTTCTGTTTTAATTTAAATAATTATTGTAGTGAAGTTGGGCTGTACATAGAGCTAAAAGAAATGATAATAGATGGTCAGTTGAAATTTTAAAAGTGAATTGCAAGAGATTGTAAAAGACTTAGAAAGAGACCACATGTGAGATGGAAAAATGAAATAAGGAAATATGCTGGCATGATGTAAAGGCTAGTATCATAATGTTGTATAATTTTTCTATTTTAATTTAAATAATGACTATAATGGAGTTGGACTGGACATATTGCTAGAAGAGATAATAATGGATGGATAATTGAAATCTTAAAACTAGATAACAAGAGATTTAAAAGACCTAGAAAGCGATCATATTGAGATGCATAAATGAAATAAGGAAGTATGCTGGCATGATGTAAAGGCTAGTATCATAATGTTGTATAATTTTTCTATTTTAATTTAAATAATGACTGAAGTGGAGTTGAACTGGACATATTGCTAGAAGAGATGATAATAGATGGACAGTTGAAATCTTAAACAGGATTCCAAGAGATTGTAAAAGACCTAGAAATAGATCACATGTGAGATGGATGGATGAAATTAGGAAGTATGCTGGCATGGTGTTGAGAAGAGATGTTTGAGATTAGAGAAACTGGATTGAACTTGGAGAGACCTTCATCCTGCAATGGATCAATGATAGTAGAGAATGATGATGACTATTGCCATAATATCATAAAAACCATTTAGGTAAGAAATATCTTTTTTTTTCTAGTTTTCAAACTGCTTTTATACTTTTTGTGTTATTTATTGTATGCGTTTTGTTTCTACACCCAAACTTTAAACTTTATATCTGTAGACTAAAATGTATAAACTATATATGAATAAAAATTTAACTTTTTAAATGCATAGATTTTTTTGAATTATATTATTTAAGTTAAGCTATTTATCAGCCACTTTTTATATTTTACTTACTTTAGGTCATATAAATTATTGTAAATAAATATATTTCCTTTTTTTTTACTACAATACCTTAAACACTGACAAACTTTCCATACAGTAGTGCCACCCAGTGCACGTCATAGTAATCAATGGATGCAAAATGTTTGTGCATAAATTCTCTACCAAGTATCTACTCATCCAATATCCTCAGACTAATTTCTAGCTTGCGGCTTTCTTCAGAGAAGAGCCTTGGATCTGAGAGATATATGAAATAGTGATCATGTGATGTTTAGTGATTTAATACTGTAAACAATAAGTAAATATTGTTTTAGGTTTTCAAATTTGTTAATTTCTTTTTTTAAATATATCACCATATAAACACCGTAATTTATTTTCAAGCCTATCTTTAAACATTTAATTTATTTTAAATTTCATGATTGTAAGTAATTAGATGATTATACAAATGATAATTTTATTTGGAATACAAAAATGGTCATAAAATTTGTTGCAAGGGTGGACATGTGATGTTTAAACTTCAAAATAACGATTTTGAATTCTTCAGCTAAATAAAAAAAATCAAATAGCTTTAATGCTCTGAAGTTTATTTGACATTTGGATGTCAGAACTGGAATCAATCTGAGATCTTTATTCTCCACAGTCTGGCATTTGACCACTGCACTAAAAGATTCTGGACAAAAATAATCAAATGGCTTCATTGATCTGAAAGTTTGAGCACTGGAAGTGCCAGAGCTGGAACTAATCTGAGGCCCTTATGCTCCAAAGTCTGACATTCTACCACTGCACCAAAACACACAGGACTTCCTTCAGCTAAGAATCTGTTATGAACTTTTAACTTATATCCACCACTTTTTTATTGTTATAAAGAGCACAGCCCATGACTTGTAAATGAAAAATACTTTATTGTCAATTATGTTTTTAATCAAAAACTTTGGTCTTGGCAAACATTTTACTTCCAATGTGTCTGTACTAGTCAGATTCTCATTAGGTTCTGTAAGACTCAAGTGCCAAAATGAAAAACTTAGTTCCCCAATTTCATTCAATCAAACAAATTAGATTTCAGCAGGAATTAAATCAGGTATCTCAAGCTCTTGAATTCATTACTCGACCTTTATCCAAACTACTCAGACTAATACTTTTACTCGCTGTTTACATCTAGGACTTTTCAACCCATGAGTTCACATTCCAAAACACTATGGTCCTATGCAGTATACCACAGAGGTAGATTGTCAGACTATGTGAATGGATCCTATGATTGATGCTGGTATTGGTATTTCCTGTGCTCAAACTTTTTATGAACTCTCAAGCAGTAAACCCATTTGAATATATATAATTCCCACTGATTGAATGCTTTCTAGCAATCAGTGAAGCAAACAGAAAATGCTTATAATATTATATCTTTGTATTACCTTATTTATTATAGAAAAATAATTGAATATATAGAATCTAGGGATACATCCTGCCTGTTCTTTTAATTGAATGAAGAACTGTTTTTTTTTTTTCCATATACAAATTTATAAGTCTAAGCAGCACTGAAAACAAGCTAATAGGTGTATAATTTTTTTAACTCTATATAATAAATACATATTTTTATGTTATTTTGGAGAACAAGTTGTTTTAAGTATTCATTCATGTATGCAAAAACAATAATACTATTTCTTTTCAGCAACTTAAATGCTCAACTATCACTTTTTCAGGAGGTTGCTCTTTTTTGTATATTTAAAATCACATATTTTAGATTAATACGTTTAACATTTTATTTGCATCTTTTGAATGCATACCTCCAACTTTATTTATTTAAAAAACACCATTCTTACAAAGCGTAAACAGACTAGTAAAATAAAAGTCTGTTTTGTTGAACACAATAAAATTACAACTTACCCCATTAAATTCTATTTGAAAAGTAATGATGTGATGTGAAGTGATGTGATGTACTGTAGCTTCTCCTTAAACAAAGTCAAAAATCTCTCAGCAATTATGCCCAGAGAAACCTGTTAGCCACTTTATTTTCCATTCCCCACTCTAAGTTTTCCCATATTCTGCTCCATCCCATTTCCACAACATAATCTTTGTCAACTCTATGGCCTTTATATCTAAATCCACCTTATCTTTTCCCAAACCAAACCAATAATCCACTTTCTGTATAATCACTTTTTTCATATTTATTCTTCCATAACTTCATTATATGTACCCTTTCTGTTTTCAAGCATTTACATTCAATTAACAGATGCCTAATATTTTCTATTCCTTCCTTACATAGTTTACAAATTCTTCATACAGCAGTGCCACCCAGTGCAAGCCTTAGTTATCAATGGATACAGGAAGACTTGAACTGGGTGACTCCACTGTATTGAGAGTTTGCTACTGTTAATAACAGCTTGTGTAAACATAGGAAATGGTGATCATGTGATGTAAAAGATATCTACAAATTACTACTATTATTATTGTTACTATTATTATTATTATTATTATTGCTGCTATTGTTATAATTAATAATAGAATTTTTGTTGTGAATTAGTTAAAAGTTTTATATATAAAGCATTTAGTAGTAACTTTTTCCATACAATAGTGCCACCTAGTGCAAGCTCTAGTAATCAATGAATGCTATGAGTTTATCTGGGTGGCACTACTGTATACTGTTTTAACAGCTTGCATAGAGTGCTTTAATCATTATGCAGAAGATTCACTTCATAATTTAAGATTAAAACTTGGTTATTCAAAATTTACAAGATTCATATAATAAAATATAGAATTAATTAAGGTTTTAATATGTTGACAAATTTTAAAAAAATTAACCATTAATTGCGAAAAAAAAAAAAGGTTAACTAATTAAAATAATTTATTTTAAAAAAGAAAGCAAAATAATAAACTTGGAAAATTAATTCAAAAGCTTCAAGATGAAAATGATTGATATATTTTTAAGCATTAAGAAGTCATTTTCATTATATCAGAAGGAAACAATCAGTTTAGATCAAAATACTCAAAGGCCATGTGATAGTGTTTAAAACTTTACAAAAATGTACTTTTAAAAGATGAAACAATATAGTGGAGTCATAATACTCATATTTTAATTGAAGCTTCCCTCACAGATAGATAGTAGACTTAATCAAATAATAAGCCCATAAATAAATAATTATAAAAAAATACAAAAAAATTCTAAAAATTTATACCAAATTAAATTCCAACTACAAGAAAAACTTCCAAGAATTAAACATTTATATACTTTAGTCATTAAAACATTACAGGGCGTAGTGAGAATTTAATATACAGAATAGTGCTTGTGAGAATTTAATAAGCCCATTAAGTAGATTAAATACTTACGTCTCTATGCTATTTGATGTGATATATCATTATACTTCTAAATCATTATCAATATTCTATAGGCAAAAATCTTTCAAAGTTTAATCCAGCTTTCTCGGTCCTTGGCTTCTTTTCTCCATATTGTTTTGTAAATTTTCTTATCCCATTCAACCATCTCACATGTGGTCTTTTTCTAGATCTTTTATACAATTTTTAATATTTGGTTTAGGAATTCACCTGGGTCTGTATAATGTTATCTTTTTTAGCAATATATATATATTAAAGCATAAAAGCCAGTAGTTAGCTAGCTACTCTATGTAATTACATCACTACAGAAATTATCTATTGTCATCTCTATTAGTAAATATATATATATATCATTTTTAATCATTAGTTCTCCATTGCAGAATAATCTCTAAGTTTCATTTAATTTCTCATATCTCTAACCTCTCTTTTCTGCTTTGATCCAGCATCTATACATTTCACATGTGGTCGCTTTCTGGGTATAATCTCTTTGGAATTCAGTTTAAGTTTTCAACTGTCCAATTGCTACCATCTTTTCTAGAAATATGTCTTCATCTGGATTTTAATTCTTTCAATTAGTGCCATCCACGTATTTTGTTTTTGATACCTTCTTGCTATTCCTAACATACATCTTTCCATATATACATATACAATACAGATAAAATGTCCATTACTTAAAAAACTGTTGTAATAATAATAAAAATAATAAATATAACAATAACTATTATATACAGTCTTTCAATCAGCAGAAGTACTTTCGGTTAATTCCTTAACCCTCTTCAACTGCTGTTAAATTCAAAAACAAAATGGAAGCAAATGTCATAAACTCAAATCCCATAAACTCCCAATTTTAATGTTAGCAGCTTGCCTATTAATTATATTCATTTTATTTCTATTTATTAAAATTGCCTCCTTAATTTTTCTTTTAATATGGTTTCTCACTTCACGAAGACTCTTAACATTTTCATTATCAAACTTAAATTTATATTTATATGTCCTTTCATGATACAAGAAAACTGAAGCAGTCATGAATTCATTATTGTTTCTACTTTTTGCACACTTATTTAACAATTCATGTTCCTTTAATCTTATTTCACTGCTGCATTTCGATTCACTTATATATGATAACAGACATCCATTAAAAATTTGATATACAACATTATTTTTCTGCTTGACAGATATGATATTTTAAGAATTATTCGCTAATTTATTAACATTATTTGTAACAAACACATTCTTATATATACCCTTAAAAAATTTCACTTGATCATTTGAAATATATGGAATAGATATCCATTTTTTATTATCAATCTTCAATTCCTTTAAACCATTATAACTCTTTAAATTGACATAAAGTATTTTTAATCTGTTCCATCTTATAACCAATTTCAAGCATTTCCTTGGCAAATATCTCAATGTTTTTTTTTAATTTATCACACTGGTAATAACATAATTTTTCATTACAAAACAAAAAAGATGTAAACTTGCCATCTTATGCATAATTGGTACTTTTGATTTACAATTTATATATCCCCTTTTTTTTTTTTGCAATGGTTTGATTATTAATTTATAACTTAACATACTATTATCTCTTGTAATAATTAAATCCAACTACTTAATATTTTTGTCCTGTTCATTTTCAATAGTCCATTTTAAGCCATTCAAATTATTTAACTCCTCTACAAGCAAATTTGTAGTATTGGTATTTCCACAATCAAAAACATCATCCATATACCATTTGTAAATTTTAATATCTTTAAAAGAACACATATTAAAGATACTACTCTCATATGTAGACAAAAAAAATTGCAAACTTGTGCAACAACAGGCAGACCCATAGCCAACCTTTAGACATTTCATAATATCCACTTTCAAAAGAAGCAACAATGTTATCATCAAAAATTTTAAAGAATCAATAATAAATTTTATCACATATTTACAAACACCTATACTTTTTAATGGCTGTTCAATTATTTTTATGGAATCCACACTATCAATAGAACCATACATTTCTGTCCCATCTAATGAAGCAATAACATCATTCTCATTAATCATAATATTTTTAATTCTATCAACAAAGTCAAAGACGAAGCAATAGTATTTTTCCCAAATCCTAAAAATTCTTGTAACACCTTACCAATATATTTAAAAGTTTGACTAATAAATGAACCACCAAAATCAAACATAATTAGCAAAAGTATTAACTTCTTTATGTAACTTTATATTTGCAAAAATACGAGAACATGTAGCACAGGAAGGATATATCTTATAATACACATTATTACTTAAAACTTTATTTTTAGCTTTCTTTAAAATACTGTTAATAAATTTTATTCTCTGACCATCCATATTATATTCTTCAATCAAAAAGAAAACAAGTTTCTCCATTTGCACTTTAACTTTCTCAATGTACTTGCATTTCGTCATTAAACACATTGGCAGTCCTTTTTCTTACTTCAAAGAAATCATATTATCATTCTTCAGCCTCTCTTTAAATTCCAAAATGGCCACTTCCCATGAATTTTCATATGGAATCACATTAAATTTATGACAATTAATTTTCTTGACAATTTCATTCAGACATACATATTAAGTCATGGAGCTAAATATAATGGAGATACTTGAGATGATTATAATTAGAAATTAATCGCAGCAATTCAAAATTCATTTGAAATGATTACTGGTGATAGTCATATTACTGATGAAATTATCAAGAAAAATAATTGTCATAAATTTAATGTGATTCTGCATGAAAATTCATGGGAACTGGCCATTTCAGAATTTAAACAGACAATGAAGAATCAGAATATGATTTGTTCGAAAAAAGAAAAAAGCTGCAGATGTGTTTAATGACGAAATGCCAGTATATTGAGAAAGTTAAAGTGCAAATCGAAAAACTGGGTCTCTTTTTGATTGAAGAATACAATATGGATGGTCAGAGAATAAAATTTATTAACAGTATTTTAAAGAAAGCTAAAAATAAAGTTTTAAGTAATAATGTGTATTATATGATATATCTTCCTGCACTATATGTCTCGTATTTTTGCAAATATAAAGTTACATAAAGAACATAGCCCATTGCGAATTATGATTGACTTTGATGGTTTATTTATTTATCAAACTTCTAAATATATTGGTAAACTGTTACAAGAGTTGTTAGAATTTGGGGAAAATACTATTACTTCATCTTTTGACTTTGTAGATGGAATTAAAAATATAGTGATTAATGAGAATGATGTTATTGCTTCATTAGATGTAACAAAAATGTGTGGTTCTATTAATAGAATGGATTCCATAAAAATAATTGATCATATGTTAAAAAATAACGGTGTTTGTAAATATGTGATAAAATTTATTATTGATTTTTTAAATTTTTTTGATGATAACATGGTTTCTTCTTTTGAAGGTGGTTATTATAAAATGTCTAAGGTTGGCCTAGGGATCTGCCTGTTGCACAAGTTTGCAATTTTGTTTTGTTTACATATGAGAGTAATATTTTAGATACATGTACTTTTAAAGATATTAACATTTACAAAAGGTATGTGGATGATGTTTTGGTTTGCAGAAATACTAATACTATATATTTGCTTATAGAGGAGTTAAGTAAATTTGAATGGCTTGAAATTGACTATTGAAAAGGAATAGGACAAAAGTATTAAGTATTTGGATTTAATTATTACAAGAGATAATAGTATGCTAAGTTATAAATTAATAATCAAACCATTGCAAAAATAGGGTATATGTAAATTGTAAATCAAAAGTACCAATTATACATAAGATGGCAAGTTTTGGATCTCTTTTGTTTCGTAATGAAAAATTATGTCATTACCAGTGTGATAAATTAAAAAATAGATATTTGCCAAGGAATTGCTTGAAGTTGGTTATAAAATTGAACAGATTAACAATACTTTATGTCAATTTAGAAAGAGTTATAATGATTTAAAGGAGTTGAAGATTGATAGTAAAAATTGGATATCTACTCCATATATTTCAAATGCTCAAGTGAAATTTTTTAAAGATATATATAAGAATGTGTTTAAGGTTTCATTTTTTGTTGCAAATAATATTAATAAATTAATAAATAATTCTAAAAATATATTATCTGTCACGCAGAAAAGTAATGTCGTGTATCAAATTTCTTGTGGATGTATGTTATCATATATAGGTGAATTAAAGTGCAGTATTGAAAAAAGATTAAAACATCCATTTAACTATACAGAAGAGGGATGGGCATATTACAGGCTGAATATGTATTATTTAAATATATGTACATTATCTATACTAAACTCAATGTAATTATAAGAGACTTAAACTTGAGCTTTCAAGTTCCCTACATTTATCCAATCTATCTTATACAACTGATACACATGACTACATACATCTGAAAAAGATAATCTCCAATATATTGATGTGAACCAGCACTCATCAGTTGGCACAGATCACCATCTCCCACACATATATACAATCAGTGCTTACTTTATGTTAAGGTAGCAAATTTTTAAACTTCAATGGACAAGCTTCAATCCTCTCCACTCTTCACCCATCCATTTCATGAAAAATCTAAGAATGAAATGCTTAAAGCCCTTATTGATGTCAATATTATTGTCATATCCATGTTGACCTTAAATTAATTTGACTCCTCACACATAAATAGCCATATTAAGGTACATGTGAGGAGTCAGATTGACTTAAGATCAACATGGGTATGACAATAATATTGGCATCAACAAGGGTTTTGAGCATTCTATCTTTGGATTTTCAATGAAATGGATGGCTGAAGAGTTGGAGAATGTAGATTAAAGCTTGTCCATTAAAGTTTAAAGATTTTCTATCTAAATATAAACTGAGCACTGATTGTATATATGTGTGGGAGATGGTGATATGGACTTTCAGCAGAAAATACATATATTGGAGATCATTTATCTTTTTTACATTTATGTTGACATGTGTATCTGTCATGTAAGATAGATTGGATAGATGTAGGGAGCTTGAAAGATCAAGTTCAAGTCCATTATAATTATATTAAGTGTAGTAAAGATAATGTCCATACATTTAAATATTATATATATATATATATATATTATATAATGAGCGTTAATAGCTCTTAACAAGCTTTTTTGAATATCTTTATCCCCAGACTGATTTTTAGCTGTTGGCTGTCATCAGTGAGCCAAGCTTATTAAATTAAGTCACACGATGTACAACTTGATGTCTTTGCAATATATATATATATTGTAACGGGATGTCAGTTTTCACCAGAAAGAGGGTACGCATCTCACTACAATCGGAATTAGGTCTTCGGGTAGAATTCTGGAAATAAAACAATGAAATTTTAAATCCATGATTACATCTATCTTCACTATGCTATCTCAATAATTATTAAACAAATTTAGATGTAACTTAGACTAGTTCATCCACATTTCATTCCTCTTTCAGTCACCATTATGCCACGATATTCAAACTCATGGAGAATTCACAATTAGTTCTCTTCAGGGATGGGTTTAAACAAGTCATTTACTACAATGCCTTTATATAAGCAATGACTAATAAAATATATTTCTATAATACTTATAATATTAACATTTATATATAAATAATTGTTATGTAGCTAATAATGATTAGTCTATTTATTTATAAATATGAAAGTAATATAATAATGATTAAGCAGAGAGATCAAATTAATAACTCAATAATATTTAATAAACAATAAAAATGTAATGTGAAAAGATAAATAAAATAAGAATGAAAAATACGGATGAATTTTTACCATTTTGAAAGATTAATAACTAATATCCCCATTCAATATCGCATTATAAAATTTCATATCTTAATAAACTTTTCAAAAAAAAAGATTATAATAATAACTGTAAGTTACTATTATAATATATATATATATATAACAGTATACAAATTTAAAAGATTAATAATTTAAATGGCTTATTAATACATTTATAGTCATTGTTCATTTATTTCATAATTATTATTATGAGTCTCTTATTTACAACTGTAAAACTTGTTTTATAAGCATTTATAATAAAATAAATATATCATATGTTTACTATATTAATTAGTAAGAATAATAATTTTTTTCCTAATATTTGTTAAATAATAACCAAAATTTTAATTCATTTAATTTAGATGAATTCTGGCAAACTTTTAAATACGTTTATAAAATTTAATTTTATCTAATATTATAAAGATATATATTTAGTTTAATAATTTCCCCTTATAAAATTAGATTTGGATGGTCCCACTACTATAAAGATACATATCAAATTTGAAATGAAAATCAATAAAATTAAACATATTAAAATAATATAAATAATAATATAAAATATATAAATAGATAAATAAAAACTTATTTTCCTGAGTTAAGTAAGAATGGTTCTTTAGGTCTGTATTTCATAATCATGGTGGAGATCTCCTGGCAAAGTATATTTATCCATTGGTTTAGTAATCATGTATTTATTCTAAATTGATAGATTATTAGCATTATCCAATGGTTTTATTGTAAAAAGATAAAATACATCCTTCTAAGATCGATGTTCTTAATCTCCATTTTTCTAGTTAAACGTTCTACACAATTAATATTTTAAATTGGCATAAAAATTGGTTTCGAAATCTTTACGATATAAAGTTTTTCTACTCACTGCACATTGTAAGATTCTTTAAATATATATAATTATTTTAAATATATTTATATGTGTAGAAAAACAATGTAATAAAATAAAGAGGTTACTATTAATTCAAATAAATGTTTTTTTTATATTACTATCCTCTTTCAGATTTAAAAGAAAACTAAAATACTTTTCTTATAATTTTTTCTGATTCTTAGGTTTTAATTTCCATATGAATAAATCAATATTTTAATTTGGAAAAGTTAAATCTTTTCAGATATAGTAGAAATTCAATTCTTGTGTAGAATAGTAATATTCATTAAAAGAAAAAGTTGTTAATAAAAATCATCTTCTTTTCTCCTCTTCTTTTTTTCAGAGACCTGAATGAACTGTTAATATTGTGTGTTTTTTTTCAGTTTTCAATGCTTGATTTAATTACTCATTGTTGTAAATAAATATTAAGATATAATAAAAAATATATATATAAAATTGTTTTTTTTTTAATTACAAATCTGGATTATTTAAAAGTTTGACATTTAAGTACATATCATTTGAAGTTTATTTTTATCAAAACAAATGGTATATATATATATATATATGTATGTGTGTGTGTGTGTGTGTATGGATTTTAAAATAGCCAAATATATTTAATAAATAAATGGTTTAGTTAAAGATAGTTATAGAGAAGTGTACAATTGTTAGATTAACTATAAATTACCCTTACAATATATATATATATATATATATATATATATATATGCTATAGGCATCATTTCCCCCTAAATATTCTTGATTATCTTCTAAATAAAATTATGTATGGATAACTCTAACAATTTTTATCTTAATTACTACTGGTTTAAGAATGCACATTTATCTCTTCAGTTTCATTGGCTTAAAAATAAGTAAAGTAACATTCAAACTTTGCTATTGTTTATACAGCAGCTTTTACTTGACTTTAATGCAGAAACAAAATAAGATCGCATATTTCATATGAACATTTATATATATATATTTATATGCACTGTCATAGTTAAGCATGAAGCTAAAATGAAAATTTTAATCTCGGAATCATAGCCAAAGAGTTATCTGCGAATGGTGGAATATATAAGCAGGAGACACTCAAAGATATGCAAAATGTGAATTAAAAGAGTCCATTTCTTTGAGATGGAGAAGCATGATTCCTTTTGGTTTATAGCATGGATGTTATTAGCTATATGCCAGGGCTCCTTAATCCTACATTTCACATCATGTCAATCTACACATGCAATGGAAGGAAGGTTCAAAAGAATGGCCAGTGTATTTCTGGTGTTCAAGAAAAATGGAATTATGTTTGGGGTTATCAGAAGCTCTTCTGTACAGATAATGATGTTGAGAGATATGCATGGTGTAACAGTCAAGTTTGTACATTCGCATAACAGAATTCATAATCCAAGCAAAAAAACCGAAGCTGACCAGACTAGGACTGTGACATCCCAAGTCCAACCACACTTCAACTCGTGAGCCAGGATTCCAAGACTCAAGACCCTATGAATGACCACCTTGAAATTACACGTAGTATACCTCTTTCCACACGGCCGACATAGGTCACGGAGAAGCAATAAGACTCTGATAATTAAAAGAGAGGTTCTTAATTGACTAAAATATATCACTAATCTAATTTAAATTAATGCATAGTTTTCACATATATAGGCTATAAATAGTAATTAGAATTGGATTGAATTAGATCAATAACGAGACAGAGAACGAAATACATTAAACTAATTATATATTTATTTACAACTCATATCTATATATCACTTATTTACAATAGCATTCAGCGTAGAATGTACGCAAACATTTGGTAATTCAAAATCACTTTACATAAGTAATCATTAAATTTCATAGAGGGGTTTAACATATGCCCATCTTATGAATTGTTTACAATTGATACCTAATTAATCACTACGTTATGTCTATAAATCTCGATAAGCCAAATCCTATTACATTGGTGGCTGTTATATAAATAATTATATTGAACTTTGATCATGAATTCATTTACTAAAATATACAATATAATTTAATAACGAGCGCATAAACCAGCTCAAGTAATGATCGATCGAACATGGCTTTCAAGAGAAAATTTTCAGAATGCTGAAAGCGTTATGTTAAGGTGGGAGAGTTGGCTGAAATAAGATTTTACCAATGCGCTATGGCACAGGTAAACAATAATAGGAAAAGTCGCTCTGCGGATGGATGAAATAACTTCAGGGTTCTTGCGACAAACGCCGGTACCCTGTAACCGATCGCAATGCTGCGTAAAAAGGAACATTGTGTTCAGGAATGGCGGGGGACTTACGTGCTAACCTGGCCTTGGCTCAGGCTTCGCTACTGCTCTACCCTATAAGAGAAGATGTGCTGGCAACGCCATGGCTCCATCTTGAGATACGTATATTACGTATAGCAGCAAAACGAGAATAATTTTATAAAATAATATATCACATCCGCCAAGCAAAGAATAGTATATTTCATACTATGAAATACGAGTTAATAGCATATTAGCTCTATCAAATTGGGACCAACTCTTGTGTAGCCTGGTAATAAACGTCTATGCTACGAAAGGGAATATTACTACATCTGTACTTTGACATGCTCGATCTATTAAGTTACTTATAGATAATAAATATTTAAGGAGGGAAAGTATATTTCTATGGACTTAAGAATTTAAATGTCAAATATACTTATAAATACGATCAAGGCTAAATTTAATTCTTAACTAAACTTATCAAGTTAAGTTTTTTTAAATGGTTGATTAACAGAGCCACATTTCACATATTAAATCATTTAAATAATAAAAAAATATAGGATTTCGAAACAGCGCAGAAAGTTGATGCTATAAACAAATTACGCGAAGATTTTCAAATAATATCTTCTTAAAAACATGAAATTAAGTGCCCACTGTTTCGAAATATTGGCATATAAATTATAAAAGCATTTAATTAAAATAAGCAAAGAAATATAGACACAACCGCAGTGATATAACTTTAAATTAGACACTTATAATGTACTTTAAATGAAAGGAAAATATAAATAAGTCAGATTATTTAAACTTTAACGACATTAAATTTTGATAGCAATTGACATATTTAAAATATTAAATGGATTTTAAGTTTTGATTACATTTAGCTTTATCATTATTTTAAAAAGAAAGTTAGCTAACTTATATAGATATATTTACATAAAGAATTACACAGAATTACACAGAGCTCTGCGGTTTGAAAAATAAAACGGTACCGGTATTATTTATCTGGACTGCAAGTTCTTGGCTGTTGGTTTGGTTTAGTTTGACTGGGGTGGCATCATCTTTCCCATTATGTTAGGCTTGTCTCTTCTATCGGCATGATGGTGGTTTAGGCATTTCGACGAGAGAAACCCCGTTCTCCCGCGGAGTAACAGCAACAAGATGCCCGCTTTTAGCCGGACATGTTAAACATTAACAATTGTGAAGACTGGCTGCAATTCTCACTAACAATATGGCTGTCCTTTCTTGTTAAAAATACAGAGTATTTATATCTTTTCCTTATCGGAATCTATCGCCTCAAGACTCACTAAACTCAGGAATTTAATTAAATATTTTTCAATTTTATAATCCAGATCTTAGATAACTTATGTTAGAAACATTCCATAAGCTATTATTATAATTAAGATTTTTCGTTGCAAACAATTGTCCAATTTAGATTTTAAAATAACTTAATCTTATCTAAGGAGATTTTAATTAGTAAATTTTGAACTAGTTTTACTTTTTACGAATTCCAGGTGTGGTCGTTAATGACACTTGTTTACAATCAAAAATCTTTTTAATTACTTGACCAGCTTTTTATTTTTATCTTACATTTAATAGAAACTCTTCTTATTTAAAAACAACCTTTTAACATTTTTTTAAAACGCAAACCTTTTTACATATTTATTTAAAATAATTTACAAACATATTTTGATATAGCTTTTAAATATATTTTCGAGAAACTTTTCCCTGAAATATATTTAAAACAAGAAATCTTTTAACAATTTTTAAAGACATTTAATATTATTTTTAGATAATGGCTTTTACATATTTTAAATCATGTCTTTCTTCTATATAGCACAGATTATATATCCACATACGAAATTACAATATTAAAAAACAAAATTAATAATTTACTCTTAACTTAAATAACATATTAAACATTTTTAGAAATATTAAATAACTTTAGTACGCTATAATTTTACTAATCCTATCTAATTATAGCGTTGGTTTGCACGTAAATATATAATGCTGTTTAGACAGACATGAGCGAATTTTAAATTTATTAACGTTTAAATAGGTTCGAACTTAGCACAGATGAGTGTGTCATTAGGTTTGATGGTGAAACGACAGGGGCTTGGAAAGTTATCGTTTCAATGAAGAGGGATACATGAGATTCACCATACTATAAGACTCACCAACCAGTTTGAAGGCATAGAATTTTGTATACAGTATTAGAAATCTGATCAGAGCTGGTCTATCTTTGGAGTTATTAGTCAATCTATTGGTTGAAGGAGAAAAGATTTTAATAACATTTTTAGTTAGCAAAGAAATGTGCGGAAGAAGCCAGGGTCTACTATGCTATCGAAAATTTCACGTAATGGTAGAATAACATTTTGCATTATTGTCATTTAACCAAATGTGATGCTACAAAACAAATTGTATTTTTGAATTCAGCACAGCAAAATGAGTAAAATCAGCCATTTTCGTTTTTATTATAAAAAAAGTTTTTATGTGCAGACTAATGTCAACATTACAATTAATTTTGTCTCAACATTTTTGCATGTCACAATTATGATTAAGTTAAAATTCAATTGCTATAATAAGGTGTTTTGCAGAAAAGTAATGGCGGACTATATGACAATGAATAATTATTATTTGATTACATTACCTTCAGGCAGAGATCCTAATATGAGTATAATAATTTTAAAATATGCATCAACGATAGTATTTTAAATACTGTCCTACACCATTAAACATCACATGATCACCATCTCTTATACTAGCACATAATTGTTTATAAACAAGGCAAAACTCTCCATACAGTAGTGCCACTCTGGTATTCATTGATTACTCTGGTTGGCACAGAGCGGCACTACTGTATGGAGAGTTTTGTCTTGTTCACTGTCCTACAGTTAATCGAGGGAGGACAATAATACCAATCAGATTCTCTGACTAGAATATGGAGTTTTTGTCAAGTTGTATTGGATTGTATATACTTATTCAGTATTTGTCTGAAAGTTTGTGATGGTAGTACTTTAATTGTAATTATATGCTGGACTACGTCCATCACCTAATACTAATTGTTAAGCATTTTTAGAATAATTCGAACTTTATTTAAACTTTTCAAATACATTCAACTGTTAATAATAGCATATAATAATATACCATACAATGTTTCAAGTAGCCTCATTTCCCCCTCTTCCTCAATTGTTGATGGCGACCATTGACAGTATTAGCATGGGAATCAAACCAGGGACCTTTAGATGTATGGATATTAAAAGTGACACGTTAAGCAGCTACTCTATAATTTACTAATTAAGAGTGGATATTGACATTAGTCCAACATATAATTGTATCCAACATTCAACTTTATTTTTCTTATGCATAAGGTTTTGCTATACTTTTAGTCTTATAAGCTGCAATTCTTAATTAATAAATAATATATAGGGTATATGAGCACAGACTTTCATCTGACCCACCACATTTCAACACATATATGTCAAAAAGATAAATAATCACCCATAAACGTATTTCAGGCCAAACCAGCAATCATCAGTTGGTCCAGATTCTCGTCTCTACACATATATGCAATAAGTGCTCAGATATATATTAAGATAGCCAATCTTCATACTTTAATGACAGGCCTCAATCCACTCCACACTCCAACTCTTCCACGGTCCAACCAATTGAAAATCTGATGATGGAACACTCAAAGGCCACCCTGAGGCCGAGATTCTCATCACACCCATGTTGACCTAAAGTCAATCTGACCCCTCATGTAAGGATATAATCCATTTAATACATATATGAGGGATGCGCGGACATCTCTACTATGTAATAACTGAAATACAGGCATATTATACACCTGTATCAAATTTAATAAATAGTTATTATTAAAATAATCATTTAGAGTTTTTAAAGTTTTTGTATTTGCTGCTTGTTAATTCTACTAAGACCAGCTCTCAAATATCCATTTGTTTTATCGCACTTTCTTATGTCAATATTACTAGAACAACTTTTCACTTTGAAAGAAATTTTTGTACTGTAATCTGTTTGGAATTTAAATCGATTGATCTTTTTACTAAATACAGTACATCCTTATCATTATTGATATTGTAATCTATATTGTTAATTAATAATTTAAGTCTACCAGTTTTCCTAAAAAAGAGTGGTTGATCTTCCAATGTAGGCAAAATAGCTTTTAAATAGCCCACATAAGGGCGGAGTTCCCGTTCAGCATCCGGCCATAGAGAAAAAGAATTATAATTTCAAGCCAGTCAAATGCCGGTTAGCAATAATATATATCCACACACAAACTGCAAATCTTAGGCATTTTATCTTATCTACTACAAACAGGTACACTTTTAAAAAGTGCAACTATTATCTTTTTAAAAAAAAAAAGAAAAAGAAATTTGTATGGCATAGTTCACTTGTATCTAATTTAAGAATTAGTTACACTTATATGCTTTTAAAAATATGTAAACTTACAAATGGAAAATGTTGCATTAAATCTGCGAAACTCTTTCAACAAGTTTTTACCAAAAAGAAATGAAACATTCTGGCAGTAAAATAAAAATAAAGAAATGCCTAGAAACATAAACCATTGCTAAATTCCAGCAGCTAAGAGAAGAAGCACTTCACTGGAAGAAAAAAAATAAACACTTTCTCTGTTTTCCATTCCATTTACATGCTGTGTCTCATCAATGTCTGCCCCCTAGGATTTATTGTAGATAATTCAAATAGAATTTTAATTGGGATCAATTGCTGTTTGTTTATATACATACAATAACTTTGATCTTTCTTTCTTTTGATTAATAATAAGAACAATAATTTTGTTAGAATTATGGGTTAGAAGCTATACTTAAATTATTCGCTATCTTCAAACAATATATGTAGTTATTTGTCATTAAGTCATAGTATCCAATTATTTAAAGATAGCCATATATCAAAAATGACATAAAACTGTTACGAACTTTTATATATTTTTTTTAATTTAAAGAATTCATATATATATATATTACAAAGCATAACATTCTATAAAATCTACATAATTATCAATATTTTATAAACTTTTCACCGAAAGTTTTTATAAGAAAATTAGAATGTTAGATTAAATTTTCCTAAGACATTAGACAAGAATAAACAGTAAGGAACTGTACAATAATATATTTACAGTAATGAATGAAGAAATTCAAAGATAAATTATTATAAACATTATGAGACGGATATGTGTCTCATGGCATACAATAATATAGTAGTGTGTGCGCGTATATATATATAAAAGTTGAAAGGAAAAGCAGAAACAAACACAAACAATTTTTTTTGTAGATATGTACTATATTACGCTGAAATAGCAGGTAAGAGTTAAACAATAATTTTGAATTTAAAAAAATTATTACAAATTAAATAAATATTACCAAATTCACCATTTCCTTTATTTTGCTATAATATCTTATAAATGTAGGGAATTTGAACTCAGACTATCAAGTATCCATCAATTATCCACACTATCTCATACCACTGATACACATGACCACACACATGTCTGGATAGTTGACGAGTACTTGAAAGTCTGAGGTTTAAATCCCCTATATTTATAATTAAGCTCTAGCTATATGAAGAGTGCCTGTTTTCAAATATTTATAATATCTTATATAAATGTAATTTATCTACTACTTTGAACACGACTATCCTGCAGTCTTCTTCAGAGCTATGATATAACGAACAATACAAAATAAAATATATAACTATATAAGTAATCCCATAAGAAATGTAAACAATAAAATTAATAAAACAATAAAAAAAAGATGTTTTGCTAAATTTTGTTATTTTTTTATTGTTTTATTAATTTTATTGTTTACATTTCTTATGGGATTACTTATATAGTTAAGTATTTTATTTTATGTTGTTCATTATATCATAGCCCTGAAGATGACTGCAGGACAGTCGAAATATAAGATTGTGCATGCATATAGATACAAAAAAGGTTTTTGGTAAAAGATGTTCAAAGTAGTGGATAAATTGCATTTATAAATCAAACATTTAAAAAGGTCTATTTACTATTCTAAAATAAATAATACCAATAATTATAGAGTTTTCCTATCTATTTTTAATTAGATTAAGATTTTTTAAATTAAATACTTTGATAAAATCCTACGAAGTTGTTTGTGAAAGTATTAAGGTAAACTGAAAAGAATCATTTCCCTTTTTTCAGTCAGGATAAAGAAAGAATTTATATCACTGGGGTGTTTTTTAAATTCCATCACTTAGTATAAAAAGGTCAAAATAAATTGTTCAAGATTATTGCATTACAGACCACATTACAGGATTATTATTATGAAGTTATAATTGAAGGCAAGAGACAGTATACCTAGCTGCTGCTAATGTGGACAATGGTAGACTTTGAATTCACATGGATACAAGGCTCAGAGTTTTTGTTTCAAAGCCCATATATATATGTGTGTATTAGATGGCATGGCTGAAGTCTACCAAGATATAGTGACTGAATGTCAACAGTTACCAGATTTATACCTTTCTCAAAGATATATTTAAGCCAGTCTACTGCTTGATAATGGATTAGCTTATCAAGAGATTCTAGTAAAAAGTCGGCTTACTAGAAAAAAATCATGCTATAGTTTATATATATGCAATTTTATCTAATATAAAAGGAAATACAAATGAAGTTTTTACAGCCATATATATATTATATAGCATGCATATAGGATATATACTTCACAAACAGATATTAATTGGTGAATAGAAAAATAATTTGTTAAAATATTATTTTAAGTAAGTACGTTTTGGGTTAAATTATATATCTCAAAACAGAGGATTGATTTAAAAAGCCATTTACTTTGAAATTAAAAATATATATAAACTTGGAAATCTTTCGTTATAAATGAAGAAACAAAAGCCTGATTTTTAAAAGGACTTTCCAATCTGGATCTAGCAATTTTTTTGTTAAAAAGGAAAAAAAAACCCTTTTACTTATCATTAAAAGTACTGTAATGAATTAATTAATAATTTTAATTTGTAGGGGGATAATAATAATAATATGTATATATATATGTGCATTGGTTTTATGTACACTTAGAATATGGAATAAATTATGTCTTGTAAAAATATAATATAGTTTATTAAGTTGTTTTTTTTCTTGACAAATGAAATATTCTAGGACATAAACATCAATGTGTACAACATGTTCATGCATCACACATATATATTAGAATTAATTATTTATATATTATTAAAATGAAATGATTCTTTATGACAATTCAAATATGTTCCAACACATCTGTGAGCTTATACAGATGTGTGTCATGTAAACACATATATATTAAAATCAGTCACCAATCATATATATGTTAAAACTAATTATTATGCATTATAAAAATGAATTTTTATTATTGGTTTATGACAATTCAAAGATGTTAATTTTAAATTATTATACAGCATGTCTGTGCTTATATAGATGCATGACATGTAGACACATATATTAAAATCAGTCATACTTTACAGACGAGTGCTGGTTTAGTACGGGATATGTATATTGGTGATTATTTATCTTTTCAACATGTGTGTGGTCAAGTGGGTCAGCAGTATGAAATAGCATGGATAGTTGAGGGTCATGTGAAAGTCTGAGTTCAAACCCCTATATATTACATATTGGAGTGCAGATATGAAAAAACCTGTACTGTAGAAGAAATCCATATATTAAAATGATTTATATATATAAGTCTATGACAATTTGAATATATTCATTTTTATAGGCATGTCTGTGTTTTTATATATATAGGTATGTTTAATGTAAATCTATTGAGATATTATAAATCACAATGTGATAGCTTTTTTTTGTATTCTAATCAATATCAGAATGCCAATAAACATCACATGATCACTATTTCTTATGCTTGCTTATAACTGTTATTAAAACAGACAAAACTCTCCATATAGTATTGCTACACAGTGCAAGCCAGAGTAATCATTGGATGAGTAGGCACTAGATGTGGATTTTCTGCACTAGCCTTCGGGCATCCATTGATTACTCTAGCTTCCACTGAATAGCAATACTATATGGAGAGTTTTGCCTGTTTCAATATCAGAAAGCTGAACTTATATTAGTAGCAGACATTAATTTCATATTATTTTTTATAATTAATAAATTTATATTTCATTAAGTTATACCAGTAAATTCATTCAATTCTAAAATAGGTTTGAAATATTATAAATTATTATATGTTGGTATTATCTCTTGCCTATAGTAACAGTATAGGGCTCTTGCTCACTTAGCTGGATTTGTGCATAATGGTCAGTTATATAGGCTGGGATATATGTTTAATATTATTGACATTTAGCTGATGATGATTTCATTACTTTTCTAATGCTGGATGGTGCAAAGGAATAACCTTTGAAGTCCAGACACTATATTTTATTTTATTTATAATGAGAAATTAGGTTTATAGTTGGCCAGTAGATTAATGATACTAAGTGACCAGGGCATTGATGATGATCAGCATGGTTTCTGTATCCCAGAATTATTATTTTTTAATTATTATGTTCTGAAGGATTAGCATTGAAGTTTGTGCATCCAAATTATTGTTTTATACAATCTGCCCCAAGTTTGGCCAGGGCTAAGTAATTAGCCTGGTCTACAGTTGTTCAGTTTCAAATCCAGACACAAGGTTGGCTGTGGTTTTTTTTATTGTCAATCATTCATAATGACGAATGATTCTTCTTCTTCTCTGTAATGCTGGGTGAACTTGTAATTAGTTCTTTGTTGATCTCTCAGGTTCATTGCTCATATTCATTATATATTTATTCGTTGCATATTTGGATTTGATTTATTGACTAGGATTGATGATGATTTTTCCATCACCCCAGGTCTACCCTATTTCTCCGTACCATTACAATAATTATAGATATACAATTTAATTTATACAATAACTTACTTATTATTTAAAAAAAGTTAGCAGAATATTATTTCGTAATATTTCAAATAATTTGAATAATTTAAAATATCTTTTTTGCGAGAGAAGTTTTAGTAGAGAAGAAAATTCCAGGAATCAAATAAGTAATTTTTTTAAGATGATTTCTTGGGAAATATTTTATATCATCATTTCATTTAAAGTCCTGTTGATTTTTGGCGTCATTATAAAGATGATATATGTAAGAAACTTGGGGAAAAACTCTTGAAGAAATAAAAGGAAGGATCTAGCTGTTTTGAAATGGATCAACCAATCAGGTGTGAGAATTAGTAATTTTTTTTTTTTCTATATGTCAAAGCGTTGACCGGGAAGAGAACCCGGGCCAGCTGCTTGGAATGCAACTATGCTAACCGCTAGGCTACCAACGCTTTACAGTTGTTTTTGTTGTGATAAAAAACATGACTGTTAAAAGATTAATATAAATATGTTTGTCCTAGTGTTTGTTATGAATGAATAGATACAGTAAGCAATCGTTTTAGCACAATTGATTAATGCGCCAAGCAAGACAAGAAAATAAAAGAAAAACTTAATCAAAATATTTATTGATGAGGAAAATTAAAAATTTTTGATATATACATATATGGTATTTTCAAGTAAAAATTGAATGATTTTATGTGTGATAATATGATAATTTACATTATGAAAGACCCCATATAATGGTAATACAAGATCTGTTTTTAATTAGGATTTCATTTCAGGTGATGATTAAACTTGCTCAGCAGAATTCTTGCATATATCTTGGTGTGCTTATTATTAATGTATAATGATAACAATTGGTGAAGATTGAAGCATATTCCATTTTTATTAATATGGAATATAATTTTATTGCTTATTTGAGCATATTGTTATATTGTGAGGATATTTATATATTGTAAATTCATTGAAAGCATTCAACACTTACACATACTAATATCAATAATTCAATATGTGGTCAAAGCAACCCCCTTTTATCAATAAAGCTGGAAATTCAACTTTATTTATGGTCTAATATATTTATATAGACACTAAAAACTGCAAGTTAATTGTAGAGAGTGAAATTATTGATACAAAGAAATTTAAATAAACCCAATTAAACAGGTAAATATAACCTGATCTGAAATCAGATTAATAAATAAACAATTATAACTCTCCACCTGCATTCCAACAATGTATTATTTAAATAATATAAACTAATAATGCTCAAGACTACATAGGTTTATAAATGTAAATTCACTGAAAGCATTCAACACTTAAACAATATGAATATCAATAACAATCAATAATCTCAATCTGTTGTCAAGGCAACTCCTTTTAACAATATATTGTTTACACAAACTTATTATTTTTAACTTAGTAAAATGAACAATTTTTAATTTAAATATTTGTATATGCTTAGACTTAAGTTCAAAAAAGATAAAACAATCATGAATTTTCATTTACCAATATTAGCGCTTATATCATTCTAATTAATTCAACTTGCTTTCAGTGTGGTAGAGAATGTTTTGGAATTTTTTTAAACTCCACAGTCAACCCAGTCACTGGAGTAAATATGAATTAACTCATTTTACACTGCATATATTCATAAAAAGGTGATACAATTTTAATTTTGAGTATTTAATGATTGATCTGAATAACTTATCATTTACTGCCATATGATGAAGTCTTTCTGAATGAGATCCTACAGTGAGTTATGTTATCTATTGAATGAGTTTATTTTTGTAATATTCAGTAAAGGTGATGAAATACTGGAAATCCTATTTGAAATTTGTTTAATTGTATTTTTTGTATGATTTAGTGGTGTGGGGTGACTTAAAATAATTGTAACAGATCTCAAACTGAATCAATAAAATAGTATTTTTCACAACTCAGTGATTGAAATAGGAGATCATTTGGAAATTTTTTCTTATATAAGTGGTACAATTTTCAATAATTAATTTATTCTCTGTGATAACAACAAATACAAGAACAGTCTGAGAAGACATCAAATAATATAGAAAAAAAGAAACAATATAATCAAGTTATAAATAATTCTGTGCTGACACACTTAGTTAGAGAAGTTTAATATTGTAAAATTATAAGTTTATCTACACTGAACACTTTTGATAAATGCAGGTCTGGTTTAGAATGAGTATCACATGATTACCAGCTTACACTTTGCTTACACCAGGTGGCATAGTTGCAGTAAAAGGAACGAAGTATGCTGCTTTAACTTCTTGAGTACAAAACTCCACTTATCAACATAACCTAGCAAATCTTTTATTAAATACTCTTTCATATTTAACATTATATTTTTACAATTAAATCTTTTTTATATATTATATAAATAATTGTAATGTAAGTTTTCAAGTGATATCAATTTTAAATATTCATTTTTTTTAAATATGAAATTTTTACCCCTAACAATGGAGCACGCCACTATTGAAATGTAATTTACCTATTCAAAAAGTTACAAGAATAAAATATTAGATATTGAAATTTTATATTAATAAAAATATATATATATAGAATTAATTATCATCAAGGAAAGAAAAAAAAATTTTAAGTTAATAAATTATTATTAAAATTTTAAAGACTATTCTTTTTACCATTTTGACAACAGCTATTTTTTTTTCTGAAAAGAAACTGCTTCCTGTTACCATAACAAACTTTTATACGAATTGACTTTTTAAAACTGAAGTGTTTTCAAGGATATGGTCTTATAAGTGATATAGCTTTTGGTTTAAAAATAAATATTTTACAAAAATATTGCATCATAATCAATAATTTATAAACTAATTACATTTTTTCTGTACAAATCTATAATATTCAGTAATTTGGCCTCAAGTTAAAATACTCAGCCAATCAGAAATTAGCCACCTCCTTCATAGCTTTAACATAACAATAGGTATTATCAATCATACAAAAAGATCCATATAATACTGACATCTTCAGGTTTTTTTTAACAAATGCAAGGGAAAGAAAAACTGCAACACAAACTGTAGTAAAAAGTTATATATAAGCTTGAACATTGTATAAAAAGATAGAACTTGCAGCACCCTCATGCTGCCTATAAAATAACAAAATAGAGACACTGCTTACTTTTGTTTAATTCATTAAAATGAATATGAATTAAAAGATATAAATTAAATGACTGATTGTATTGATGCATTAACATGCATTCTTTAAAATTATTTGAAAATGCATAGGAAAAAATCAGCTCCTACTTGATAATGTTTCACATATAATGCAATTGCATTCAAAATCTTTTTCTTCTGTTGAGTGCATAAAGCACACATGCATGAGAATGAATATCTCAGATAAATGAATATACATAATTACTGGGGTAAAGATATCTTAGTGAATTACTTTCATTACTTCGCTTTTAGTTCCATTGCTTAATCCACAATGGCCATAACATGGTTTTATAATGTAAATGCTACAACTGGTATTTGATGTCACTCATGAGAAAAGCATTTTACAAAAAATATTATATTTTTATAAAAAGTAGAAAAATATAACCACAAAATTGCAAACAATGAATAAATAAATTGCTTACATTTAGAATACAACTGGTACTGCTTATAACTGGAATCAGTTAGATGCTTCCTTTTGGAAAAATTGAAATCAATTATTATAATAAAATAAATTTGTTTTCCCCTTATTATAAGCATTACTAACATTATAATATTTGTATAAAAAATAGAAAAATGTAACCATAAACTTGTAAATACTGGAGAAATAAAATTGCTTACATTTAGACTACAACCAGTATTGTACCAGTCAGAATTGTATGTTCGTCTAACAAGAGCTAACATCTAGGCAAAAGTGACTCGAATCCAATCATATGCAAGACACATAAGTCAGGAATAATCATGAACTCTGCCCTATTGCCATAACATTACGAACAACATTTCTGACGATAGCAAATGAAATTCTCTTAATTCCTGTCCCGGAGCACCAGCAGAGGAACAAGAGATCTACATGTAAATGGTTAACCTAACCTATAACCCCTCCCCCCATTTATAAGATGATTTACATTATAACTCTTCATTTTACAAATGTCATAGACTAGCTTAAGGGCAAGTGGACTCTATCATATATGATGCAATATAATCGCAGATGTGCATGCACGAAAGGAACAAAATATGACAAATTGTTAATTTATTTATAATAATAATAATTGGTTAGCATTTTGGATAAACAAATATAGAATATATGAGAAATATATTACGAGTTTATTTACACATATTTAATACCATCTGGGTTTCACTTAATTATCAGTAGTAATTTGCACACTCCATAAATGACACATTGGAGCTTAGATTAATGATTAACGAATACGCAAATACCAAGTACAAGTATTAATAAAATCAATAATTAAATCAAAATGATGCGGCTTAATATGAATGAAAGATATCAAATTTACAAGGCTTTTATTCTAAACGCCATGATCTATTTAATAAAAACAAATGATATGACGAAATTCAAATGAATATAAGTTGGTTTTATTACCGTTTATCATAATAGCAGATTTAATATATATATATATATTATAAAGTGTATACAGTCTTTAATGACTTACACTGATGATTTAAGAAGAACACATTTATTTTCACATTTGGTTACATTATTAGATTGTGGTGGGATTTATGGAAAGTTATTTCCCAGTGCATCTAAAGATCGTTTAATGAGAGGGCAGATAGCTTAAATAAGCTTTAAAACATGACATATCTAACCTATAAATTATAAGCAAATGAGAGCTTGGGATGGTTTATAAAATCATGGCATTAAGACTTATAGACTAATAATAGGAACCGTAAAATCTGAATAACTGCGGTGCTAACCAAATGATAATGCCAGAAGGGACGAGAAGCTTAATCAACTACAAGAAAATAAAAGCTCATCTGTACTCATGACAGCTGACATCTGAAGAAGTGGTTGGTAGGGGTTGTATGGTTTTGGGATTTCTGAATGTTATCCCATATAGAGCCTAGCAACAACCTGACACAATCCGCAGAGTCGATGCTTCCAAACTTCATTAAGAAATGCGCCTTATGAAATAATCTGGTATCGAAGGGTAGTTTGACAAAGCGAGATATAACATTATCAAGGGTAAGCAGCACTAATAATTATCAAATCTGTAATGATGCTGATGTACTAGGACCCTCGTAAAGAATAAAATCTGGCGTAATGACATGATACAGTTTAAAACATCCTTAATGGTACGTAGTTGACCTGAAATATCGGTTAGAAAGTCAAACATAAAGAGGGAGAATCTGTAATTCCCATCATTAAACAAATATTCATGCACTTGATGTGAAGAGAAATTAAATTAAAATCACCATGTTAGATGGCATGATAAGCAAAAGATTGACCATGTGTTAAAACAAAAAGCAAAGGTAGGTCATTAAGTTTATTCAATATTAAAATTCACTAAATCAATAGCGTTAAGATAATAGTAAATTGATATCTTTAAATATGGCAATGAATAGTACGCCATGAAACACATAAAAGAATTCAGTAAAGTTATCCAATCGAGCGAACTTTGGGTTTAGTAAGAAAGCTTAATTTAATTATTTAAGATTCCATAATGGCGGAATAGAAAATTAAGATGAGATTGGTTCGCTAGATTGGATTATTAGCATATTAAATAATATATAATCAAACAAAATAAAGTGAAAAGTTTGCCGCATTTAAAATAATAGGATAGCAAGAGTGAAACCCAGCAAGTACATTTAGAAAATAAAATTTATAGATTCGTGCATTAAAGAAAGTCAGTATTTTAGGAAATTAATAATAATTGGCTGACATCGCCGATTATGAAATAGGCAGATTACAATTTAAATAATTTTAAAAAAATACATAGATGGAAGTTTGAAAGTTACATTTTAAACAAAATAAAAAGTACATAGCTGGAGATTTTAAAATTACATTTAAAAGACATTTAAAAGCACATAGATGGAGATTTAAAGTTCATATTTGCGGCAGAGGATTACCTTCGGTTGTTTGAAGATGTGGCGGCTGTATATGCGTATCGGAAGATAATGTGAAAAATAATCTCAGCAAGGCAGGTTTTCGGAAAAATATTGACTGGCATCATTTTAGAATTAGTTTAAGAGTTCATTTAAACAGTCTTTAAGTGTCAATGGCATGGGAATATAGCAGTATGGGGCTGATCTTGGAAAGATCAGGAAAGCAAATTTCTCCTTCTACTCACGAGCCATATTTTAGAATTTTGGGTGATGCAGGTTCGTCCTGCAACACGTTCTGAAAATAAAATTCAGAGTGTTTAACATTGAAATTTTGGCTCTATTTATACCCCACTAAAACCTTCTAAAACTTTTCTATTTGCTCGCCTCTGGCAAGACCCGGATGTGCATTAACAGTCGACCGTTATATATTTTTAAAAAATGATGCTGAGATAAGTTCAAGAGAGTATTGTTTCAATCTATTTCGAGATGGAAATAGATTTAAGAGATATATTTTCAATTAGTGGAGGATATTTTAAAATAGATCTTTACAAACGACATTTTAAATTTAAACAGGGCAAGTTCTTTTGTTTGGTAACGGACAGTTAGATTTTAATTACTCTCTCGAACTTTCTCTGGTATTGCGTCAGCAAAATAAACTAATACACGAATAAAAATATATATAAAAATGAAACATATTTAATAAAATATAATTACACCATTTATCTGTAACACATACACACACATACATGGCCATTTACAGTCATGGAAGTTTTAAATATTTAAGAATTAAATCAGTATTATTTAATAAAAATAATGTTTAACTAACAAGAGGGGGGAAATGACCACGTGTATATGTGTACCTGCACCCCCTAGCAATTTACTAGTACAAAACCGAGTTCGAACCTCTGTTTGAAGGTTCCAACTATCGCCAGACAGTGAAACAAAATATGTGCAACAGATTTGACTGCTTCAGTATGAAATACCTCTACGGTAATATAAGAGGCATGAATACTTATACTATGTGAGTACAAATTTATACTACTTTTTGGAAAAATACAGATATACCTAGCAAAGTAGTGGTATGGATATCATTTCAATTTATAAAATTCTAAGAAATCAAGGTATATGAAATTTTCAATATGACATAATACTTATAGTTATTGAGGGTTACAGAGGGTATAAAATTCCAATGATGTGGACATGATATTTAATTTGAATAGAGATGATTTCTTTTTTTAAATTATACTTTATATACTTATAGCTTTGCTTACATTTATCACACCATTATGTGATTTTTATTTTAAGCAATTATTATAATGTTTTATTTACTTGGAGTCCCAGTTTTGATAAATTTATAAAGATATTTCCTAGACAAGTATTTTGATGGTGAATACTTGCTTAAGATATTTGGATAGTTAGTTTGCCAATGATTAAATGACCATCATTATAAAGTTAAAAAATCGTCAATAACCTCCTATGAAAGATCTTTTATTCACCCTTATTATATTTTGCCAAGTTCTGTTACCCATTTTGTTACTTTTGTCATTAAAGTGCTCAAATTCAGTCTAGTTCTTCTAAAGTAACTTGGGATTTGGATTGCTGGTTTTTTCTTTCTCTTTAATATTTAAGAAGTGAAGTTTCGTGAAAGAAATCACAGGTATTACTTGGACTATGTTACCAACTACATATAAATCATTTGCTAGTAGAGCTTATTACAGCTACATTGTCAAATCTCTGAAAAGTGAAGCAAAGAGAATGCCTACCTTTATAATCACAATACACTTGTAAAATAATAGAGGGGCTATTGCACCTGACTGCAAAGCTACTTTTACTTAAAAACAAAATAAAATTATATTATTCTGCAAGCACATTCAAGAGACGTGCTCTCATCTTCATATTTTTGAGTGAAGTAATTATATGCAAATTATGCAAAGTTCAAAGATTAATTACTCGATTTCTTTGAGATCATGAAGCATGTGTTTTTGTGGTTGATGGTGTTGCAATCCATCACAATGAAGCAGGCCTCCTTAACTTTTCTTTTTACATCGTGCCTTTCTTTGCAGACCAGTTTGACTTCTTGTGGTTCACACTGGTGTCCTGTTAGTTTCTGATGAAGTGCAAAAATGGAATAACGTGATAGATCTGACTGAGCTTTAATATATGCATATTTATGTTGTAGTAATCTGGTTTCTATTGCTGCCTTGGTTTCCCCATAATATGAGGCTCTACAATTTGCATGAGTGCATGCAATATTATAAATGGCTTGAGGTGTTTGAGCCAGTATTAGTTTATATTTTGTGTTGTTAAGTAATCTGTTAGAACTGGGGGGGGGGGGGTACGAAAAGTTAGTTGAAACTGTCTGTTAAAAATTTCATAAAATTTATTATGTAAATTAGGAATGTATGGCAGCAGCAACCTGTGTGTATCCACATTGGATATATTGTTGGTTACTTTATTGTTGTAGAGCCTCATATTATGGGGAAACCAAGGCAGCAATAGAAACCAGATTACTACAACACAAATATGCATACATCAAAGCTCAGTCAGATCCATCACGTTATTCCATTTTTGCACTTCATCAGAAACTAACAGGACACCAGTGTGTACCACAAGATGTCAATTTGGTCTGCAAAGAAAGGCACAACATAAAAAGAAAAGTTAAGGAGGCCTGCTTCATTGCGATGGATTGCAACACCATCAATCGCAAAGACACATGCTTCAGGATCTCAAAGAAATGGAGTAATTAACCTTTGAACTTTGCATAATTACTTCACTCAGAGCTATGAAGATGAGAGCATGTCTTTTGAAAGCTCTTGCAAAGTAATATAATTTTATTTTGTCTTTAAGTAAAAGTAGCAATAGCGCCTATATTATTTTACAAATATATTTTTGCACGCAAAGTTTTTAATTTAGGTTTGAATTACAATCACAATACACGTAAAGATTAGTCAAAATTTTTAATTTACTTGACATATCATCAAAGCTTTTACCTTACATTAATTTTATTTAGATATGAATGATTTCACATTTAATTATGGAATGTTTTTACTTCTAACATTGTGACAACTCTTTAAGAAATAAAAGAGAGCATGGTTAAAATGAATTTCATAAACATGTGTAGAATTTACCAGATTTAAGAGAATTAGTTTTTGGCATGTAGTAAGTTTCATGATATATTCAAATTTTTTCTCTTCAATAAATTTTCTCAACTTTTAATTGGAAGGAAGCCCCTAGATAGTACTAATGAAATTAAGTCAACAGAATCTGCAATATTCATTTTTTTCTGGTGCATGTGAATAGTCAGTGATTGATGATTTTACAAACTATAAATATTCAGTAGAAGCATCTTACTAATAAATTATGTTTTGGGTGTTTTAACCTAACTAAATCCACAATGCCAGAAAATGATTAATTTTAAAAAGGTGATTGTTGTGAATTGTTTAAGAATGGGCAGTTTATTGAAACATTGAGTTGTATTGCTTAGTAGAGAACTAAAGTTATTATTTGTTGATTTTCAGTAGCCCTAGGGGCAGTAATAAAGTGTTTGACTCTGAAATGTTGGGTCCTAAGATAGATTCTGGTTCCAGCACTTAAACTTCTTATAAACTCTTAAGCAACAATGTCATTCAAATCTTGTCTGATTTAGTGCAGTGATAGAGTATCAGATTCTGGAATGTGTTCATCCTAGGATCAAATCTGGTTCTATCACTTCCTGTCCTTGAATATCTTATGAATTCCTGAGCAGTAAAGCCACATGAATATTATTTTTGCCTTGTGTAATTTAACACCATGATAAAATCTATGGAATATGGTGTATTGGACTTGGCTCTTCTGGTTCTTAAACCCCCTTATTAACTCTCAAGCAATAAAACCATTTGAAGTATTTATTTATCTTAATGGGTTTCTTCATAAGCCTTCAACATTTTTGCTGTAATCAATTGGATTAGCTTTCTATTTATAAGTCCTTTTTTTTTTCAACTTCTGATAAGTCCATTATTAAAATGTGTGTTCATAAATGAAGTGTTAGTAGTGATTTTGATTGTAATTAACTTAAAATTCGTTATTACTGTCTGGAAGATTTGTACTTACATTCATGTTGGACTAAGCCAATTTGAGATTATTATTATTCTTGATAGAGTTGAATGTTTTAACTTCAGCAAATCATCAGATGTTCAATGAAATGGATAGCTGAAGAGTTGTGAGTTGGAGTAGTTTGAAGCCTGTCCTTTAAAGTATGAAGTCTGGCAATCTTAATATAAAGCTGAACACTGATTGTATATATGGGTGGAGATGGTAATCTGGACCAACTGATGATTGCTGGTTTAGCATGAAATACGTATATTGGTGATTATTTATCTTTTCAACATGTGTGTGACCAGGTGGGTCAGCGATATGAGATGGCATGGAGAATTGAGGGTCGTGTGAAAGTCTGAGTTCGAATCCCTTATATATTACAAACTCTTTTTTGTGGGAACATTAGAAGGAAAAAAAAAGCAACTTTTAACAATCTCTTGCGATATACTTTAAAAAATACTATTAGAGAAATATAAATCGTTTAAAGTTGTATGAATTTCTGAATATAGTTTTAAAATGATGACCTGATTTTTAATGAGATTACTTTATATATATATCCAATTTTTTATTTTCAGAAGTCAGGATGTTTTTGATATCATATGTTTTGGATGATAATGCCCTACTGCCAGACATGTTTAAATATAATTATGATCACGAACACACAATTTGAAAGTGATTATCAAGAATCCAGAATGTTTTACTGGTAAAAAACGAAGTTTATTATAACACATAATTTTAAAAGTGTCATTAAATTCTGACAAAAAAATGAACATCTCGAATGTGCCACAATAACCATAATCTGACGTAAATAAAAATAAATGTAAGAGTTTTGTCTGCGTGTATAAAAAGTGATAACAATTAAAGCAAAATTGTCAAGCATTGGTGGCTGAGTGGTCACAAAATCTCTAAATCATTATATATTTATGATTAAATGTTTAATTTTTTTATTTAGATTATAATTTATTTTAGATAATTTATTTCTGCATTGTTGTTGTTGTTGTTTTTTAAAAAAACCTGATTAATTTACAATTATCTATTATTCAACAACTGCCCCCCTTTCCCGTGTCTCTTAATTAGCACAGATCAATATTTAATACCTGTACCATTTGTCAGTATATATATATGATTGTTGAAGAAACATGTAATATAAAGATTGCTTAATTTTTTGTTTATGATCTAGGATTCGAATCCAGATCAAGTGAAATTTTTTACAAGAGGTTTAGTATTTTTCTTTCAGATAGTTACTAGCTTATAGTCAACTTGGTAAATCATCTAACATTGGTCAGTAAATGGGTATCTAGCTATCTTAATGGAACTTCATCAACCGGCAATTAGCAAGTCTAGTGGGTATCGTTTTTTCCTTCACTGTCCTTTTGTGAAAGGCTGCTGGAAAGTTTTTTGACCTGCCATGATCTAAATATTTAAAATGCTGTTATTTTTATGTATGATTCTTTATGTGTTAAATGTTCTGTCCATCGAGAGTAACTTCGTAATAGGCTACTACGTTAGTACTTTATTATTGTTTGCCAATAATACGCTTCTTCCCTCAATAAGATATATTAATATATAATTCATTATTTTAGTTTAAATATTCAATTATTTGCAAACACATAGGCATATGCGAGATGTAAAGAAGAAAAAAAAAGATTGGAATTTTAAAATAATTCAAAATAGTTTTGTCATTTAAGCGATAAAATGTTCAACTGTTTAATGTTTAAAAAATACAAACTGTAACAATTGCTCAAATCTTTTAACTATGCGATTTTTTTTTCTCTAATTTTTTTTTTTTAGATCCAGGCCACTTTTTTTTTTTTTCCGCGATGTCATTCTTCAAGAAATATGCCGGATGAAATGTTTAATTGATGGATAGTTCTTCTGGCAACGAAGAGTGCGATAATTTGTTAGAGATGGCATTTAAACTGCCTGGCTTTGAAGATATTCGACAAAAATGGTAAAGCGTGCAACCATAGTCTTTATTACAGACTGGGCAAAAAGAGTTTAAAGGGAAAATAGAAAGAAAAAAAATTAAGCAAATGAACTTCTAAGTTAAAAACAGATGGTTTTAGTATAAAAGTTTTGCTGATGATAGATTTCTTATTTAAACTGAGAAGAAAAGCTAAAAAAAAATTAATATTAAATGATGATAACAAAGAGTAAAAATGTGCGGAAGAACGATTAATTAAGACATATTAATTAAAAATAATAGTACACAACATTAATTTCAATTAAAAACATGTTAATGTAGATATTGTAATTCTTTAAAAAAAATACCAATTATTCAATGAAATGGACGGTTGAATTGTTGAAAGGATGAGAACATTGAAGCATGTTCCTTACAGTTTAAGAAATTGTTATTTTAATATAAACCAAGCACTGATTGTATATATGGTTGGGAGATTATGATTTGGACCAACTGATGAGGGCTGGATCTGCATAAAATATGTATATTGGGGATCATATATCTTTTTCGCATATGTGTGGTCATGCGTATCGGTTGTTTGAGAGGGAATGGAAAATGGATAGAATGAAAAATCCTGAGTTCAAACCTATGAGTGGTCATGTGTATCGGTTGTTTGAGATGGAGTGGAAAATGGATAGACTGAAAAATCCTGAGTTCAAACCTGTGCATGGTCATGTGTATCGGTTGTTCGAGATGGAGTGGAAAATCGATAGACTGAAAAATCCTGAATTCAAACCTGTGTGTGGTCATGTGTATCGGTTGTTTGAAATGGAGTGGAAAATAAATAGACTGAAAAATCCTGAGTTCAAACCTTTTTATTTACATATATAAAAAACATTTAATATAATCTGAAAATCCTAAGTTCAAATCCCTCTATTTACTACAGTAAACATTCAGTATACTTAATAAATACGTTAATTAATCACATTTTTTTATTTTTTTTATTTAGTCATCTTTTTAACACCTGATTACTATTTTTTTTAAATATATAAAGTCATTTCTGGTACAAAAAAAGATTTGTACATATAAAAATTTTAAAATTGTAATTATTTATTTATTGATTATCAATAAATCATATACCAATTTTATGATCCAATATTAAATAGTTACCCCACCCCACCCATACCTGTCAGAAGTTTAAATCTATTGTTGAATAAACCAGTTTATAAAATTAAGAATCTACTTACTTTCATTTATACCCATTACTTTGGTTTCATGTCCTGATTGTTCAAAACTTTGACTTTTTTCCAGATTACAACAGGTTTAGACTTTTTTCTTTGGATAGATTAGTTCATAAATACTCTCTTATTCCTCTCCTTCACTTTCTTTGCATATCTTCATATAATCATATATATTTCTTATAATACTTCATTCATATACACCCTAATCCAACTAATTTTCTTAAACCTTTATTTTCTTACAGTTTTGACTATCCAGCAGTCTTCATCAGAGCTACAAGATTTGAACAATATAAATATATAATCATCATTTCACATATATATATATATATATAAATAAATAATCATCATTTCACATATATATATAAAAATAAATATATATATGAAGACTGTTGGACAGTCAAAACTGTAAGAAAATAAAGAAGTTTTAAGAAAATTAGTTGCATTAGGGTGTATATGAATGAAGTATCATAATAAATATATATATAGTTCATAAATAACTAGCTACCAATTCATTTTCTGATTAATAGATTCAAATTAATTGTATGATTAATGTCAAAGGTCCTGTGTGGTTTAATGTCATGGAAAAGAAACAGATTCTGAAGTGTGAGGTCATCAGATGAATTCCTATTTGGGCATTTCTGTACTCAAAGGTCTTACGAACTCCCAAGTAATAAAGTCATTTGATTATTTATATTCAATTAAAACTTTTAATTTATTTAACAATTATTATTAGTATTACCAAGAAAGCCATTTTACAAAAAGAGTCTTAGGCTAATCCAATAAAAATAAAAGAACAATGCATTTAGAGTCACATTAGTGCTTCACATTGTGGTTCAGAAGATAACCCCCTCTGACTATGTGAATGGCAGCATATATTCTTTATAAGGTGTAACTATTGATATTTTTAGGACTGTGGGAAAAATATTTAATTAGAAGACATTTAGCAAATTCTTTACCAAGTAAAATAAAGCACAGAAAATTTTTATAATATTTTTTTTAGACTATTAAAACTTCTAAAAATGTTATCTAAACAAACTCAAGAGAATTATAACAAACATTGATACTGCCATTACATATTAATCAGATTTGCATCACATTAAGACACTTTTTACAAGAGATGAATCCTTTTAAATATTGTTGAAAGTTAAAATATATATAAAATATTCCATATTTTGTCAATTTTAGTTCAAAATCTATTTTAAAATGGTGACTGATTCATCTCTATATTTATTTTAAATATGCTTTTATTAGAAGGGGCAGGGATTCACAAAGATCTTTAAAGCCTTTTGCAAGCAAACTGGGTTTTTCCATATACGAAAGTAATCAACATAAACTGGTGACTTATAATGAATATTATAGAATTGACTATGAATTCTGGGAGTTTAAATAAAATACAAACACTAGGGTGACATCTATAGTTTAAATTTATTATTATGTTAATATGACTATGAATTGTGAGAGTTTAAATATGATGTGATGAGATATGGCTAATCCTTTATCAAAGTCAGGAATCTATCAGCAATATGGTCAAGAAAAACCTGTTAGCCACCTTACCTTTCCATTCCCCACCCTATGCTTTTTCTATATTGTTCTCCATCTTGCTCTATACCATTTTCACAAGACCATCTTTATACACTACATGATCTTTGTATCTACATCCCCCCTATCATTTTCCAACCCCAGCATAAAGATCAATAACCCATTTTCTGTATAATCACTTGATCTATATTTATTCTCCCACAATTTCATTATTTGTACCCTTTCTGCTTGTAAGCATGTACATTCTATTAGCAAATGACTAATATTTTCCATGCTTTCCTTACATAACCTACAGACTAAATCATCAACATGTTTCCATTTGTTTGAGCCTTAAATAATAAACTACTTTCCCTGCTATTATCATAAATCAACTCACATCCAATATTCTGTTTACTTCTATATATATTTAATCTCTTTTTACTCTCCATACTAGTTCTCCATTTCTTCAGCTCCCTATTTTTTTTATTAATATATTTTTTTCTATCCCAGTCTTTGCCACTATAACACTCAACAATCTTTCTCACACAGTTATGCTTATCTAAATCTTCTGCATACCATATTACCTTTCTCAACCATCTTGTTTTCTACCCTTAATCCACAACAATTAAATATTATTTTATTCTCTTACTATCCATAAATTGAAATTTATCATATATCTTCATTTTACTTTTTGCATCTGTCATTCTCCTTAAATTACTTCCTTTGCCATCCACACATCTGCATGTAATGCATGTACTTCTCTTTGTAATTTTTCTCAGTAATCAACACCCTTTTTCTAACAACACATAACACATCATTACCATAGGTTAACCCTGCTACTGCCACTCCCTTTCATACAATTCTTGATATATCATATTTATTATATGAAAACACTGTTAATTTCTTTATCAGTCTCTTTTTTTTTTTGCTTTGCTTCATTTATCAATTTTTTTTCTCCATTCCTTCAAGTCACTCCTCTGATTAGTCAAGACAATCCCCATATAGTTATAACTATTCACCATACTTAACTTTATATCCTCCAAGAAAAATTCCTTCTTTTCTTTTTCTCCAGCATTAACCATCATTACTTTTGGATTTTTTCCACTAAATTTAATTCTTTTTTTCTCTACCTGCCCTACATAAGTCTTCAGCATACCTTCCATATCTTCCCTACTTTCTGTGCACAAAAAGATATCATCCACAAATAAAAGACCCAATAATGTATATACTCCCTTGCCATCTACTAATGATATTTCTACCCCTCTTCCTAAACTTTCTATTGCTCTTTCCATTTCTCTCAAACATAAAAAAATCAAAATAGATGACATAAGGCATTCTTGTCTTAGTCCCAATACATTTTTAAGTCTGATTTTATATTTCCTAATTGATACATATAATAATTATTTTCATACAATCTCTTAATAAGATCGACTAAAGCCCCATGTTTTCTCAAAGTTACTAAACTTACCCATAAACTATTTCTATTTACGCTATTATATGCCTTCTCTATATCTATAAAGACCATATATGATTGTATACCTGTGTGACTACAAATAAACTATCTCCTATACGCCTATCTATTCTAAAACTTCCTTGCATTTCCCCCAATATATTATTTTCTTCAACCCATTTTGCCACCCTTCCATCCCCCATATATGCTCAAACTTTATATAGTCATGACACTACAGCTCCCAGTCTATAATTGTTTATCTTTCTATGGTCTTTAGCCTTTTTTTAAAATAATAGCATCACTCGTGTATTATTCCAGCTATCTGAGAATTCTGTCTTCTGTGCCATATAGTTTAAATCTGTTGTTACATTAACATTTTTAAAATTAAAAAAAAATATTACCCTTATTTTGCTATAAGCAGACTTGGAATTTGCATCCTGAGACAGGATTTTTTGAATACAAAAACAAATTTATTTTTTTCCCCAGAAGGTTAGCCCATGAAAAATCTAGCTATTATCCAATTATTGTTTAATAAAAGTATCTAATTGATCTGTATTTGGTCAAATAAACATTAAAACTGTAAAATTAATGAATAACAGATTGGTGTTCAAATTTTATGAATACTTGTTTAAAATTGAGATTTAATTTATTTAATGTGAAGTACAATCCCTACTAATATTCATAAACCTATTTATTTAATAAATCTCCCCAAAAAAGTTTTTTAATAAACCTTCCTGCATTCATTGATTACAAAGGCTTGCACTTGGTGGCAGTACTGTATGAAGACTTTGGTACTCTTATTAACAGCATGTGTAAGCATATAAAATGATTATCATGTGATATTTCAACATTTTAATCATTTTCAGTTATTTAGTATAATTCTTCAATTTATATTTCAAATACATATAAAAAAGATTTTTTAAGGCAAAAACATTTAATTCTATAAATTATTAATATATAAAACAAATGGAACGATTACTGCAATGTCTGAAAGACTATTGAAAAATAGGTTTAAAAAATTCTAAAATTTTATCAAATGATTTATTTTACCTAAGTTTCTTTTTACAATCCTTTTGTTTTGTTTTTATTTTTTTGGTGAGAGATAGTAAATTGTCATGTTTTGATTTGAACTTACCTTGTAATTATAGATATGTTTTCATTGTATGTGTAAATATATTTTAGGAAACTGTGTTGAAATTATGTTCAAATTTGTATTAATCTCCCTCCCTTCCCCCCTCGTTTGTCTATTATGTAATTTGATTGAAAATTGACCCCATAATATAATGTAAATAATGTGTACTTATTTCTGATTTGTGAATTAAGATTGTGACATTGGGTTTGAAAAATGAGTAATTTTTGAAATTTTTTTCACATTAAAATGGTGATTCATCAACAAATCATTACCTGGAAAAATAATAGTTACTTGGAAAAGTTTAAAAAGTAAATAAATAAAAAATGTGGCTATAATATGAAATGGCTTTTGCTTGTTACATGGTTTATCTTTACCTTTCATTATATTTTTAAAACCATTAAAACATCACATGAACACTATTTCCTATGTGTACACAAGTTGTAGCAAACTCTCCATGCAACAGCGCCACCTAATGCAAGCCTTAGTAATCAATGGGTGAAAAAAAGTGTGTGCATAAAATCCCTATCTCATATCTACTATAATGGAGTGTTTGCTATTGTTTCATTTATATTTTTAAAATTCTGTTGGAATAACGTGAAGGATTTATTTATTTAAAAGAATCTATGTTTAGTGTCGTAATTATAATTATTAATGCATTTTTGTAAATCAATCAAATATTTAAAAAAATATTACAGCAGTTTTATAATCAGTTTTATTGGTGAAGTTTTTGTAAAAAATTTCCAGAAATGTTTGTGAATTTTATAAACAATATAATATAATAAAATAAATATATGTATTAATAATATATATATAATTATTTTATAATCAATGTTTTTATTTACTGTGGACTACCAAACAAAAAAAATATTATTTCTTTAACCACAATTGGGTTTTTTATATTTAATTAAAATAAAAGTATCTGCTGTTCAGAAATTAATTAATTCAATCTCTTGTTGCAAAAAGTAGTGGTTGAATTAATTAATTTATGGATATCCCACACTTTTATTTCAAGTTAAATATAAAAACCCTAATTGTAGTTAAAAAACAATTATTATTATTTTTTGCTTTATCGTCATCATCATCAATCCACTGCAGGATGAAGTCTCTCCAAGTTCAATCCTTTTCCAATCTTTAGCTTCTCTTCTCCACATCACCCCTGTACACTTTCTTATTTCATCCATCCATCTCACATGTGGTCTCTTTCTGGATGTTTTACAAATAAAAGTGATATTTATAAAATATTTATACATACATTATTTTTAAGTTTTTAGTATTTGCATAGTAAATAAAAGTGTTCATTATAAAATATTTTTTATATATATTATTTTTAATTTTTTAATATTCATATATTTTTGCAATTATTCCAATTCAAAATTTAAAATGGAGATTAAAACTACATCATAGTCCGCTTAATATTTGAAAAGAAAGATTGTTTACCATATTATTTTGTTTCAGGAAGTGTTTGTTAAAAAATCAACTTTTAGAATCAAGAGAAAATAAATTTTCATCCATTTTAAAGAAACAGCTTTTACAATCAGTTGAAAGTAACATTTGCTTTTATTTTAATTAATTGCTAATACTTTTTTATGTAATCTTTTTTTTAAAAATAAAAGTGCTTAAAAATACACCACCCTCTTGAGCACATCATTGAAAACTTACTAAGCTGATATCAAAAATGTTCAAACTTTGGTCCACCAACTCCTGTACAATAAACAAACTAGGTGACCAATCTGAAATATTTTATTGTCATATTCCTTTGTCATCTATTTCTAATGTAAGAGCAAAATTTGAAGGAAATTCATTTGATAGAAATATGTTAAACCTCAATTTTAAAATTTATTTCCACCAGAGGTTTTAACTCAAATAAAAACATTTAATAAATTAAAATATTTGTAAATTTTTTGCTAATATTTTTATTGAAAAAATAAGTATTATAGATTTGAAAAAGTATATTTATTTAATAACGGAATTTTTTAAAAAGCTGATAAATATTTTTTATGAAGCATACGCCTATTTTTAAATCAATTTTTTTTATTCCCATTAAAAAGCCTTCTGATTAATTTTAATGGGTTCTATTGCTACCAAATGCATTTACAATGAAAAAAAAGAGAGAACAAATGCTCTTTCTCATTAAATTGAGATTTATTTACTCTCATTACTTTATGCCATCTAATGTGAGTTTTAGCAATCACTTAATGGCAGATGGCAATGTTTAATAAATCTATCATGTTATTCTATCACAATATTCCCAAAGTATTTTCTAGAATATGAATTTCATCAGTGAGAAGCTTTTGGGATTTTTTTAAAAATTAGATAGCATAAAAATAGTGGGAATAGAAGAATTTGTTAAACATTTATTTTTAGCACTGTTTCTAATTGTAATAAATTTAATCAGCCATTTAAGCTATTGTGTGCTTTTTCACGAGTGTTAAATAATAATAAATGAGTACTTCCGCTTACAACACAAGATATAGTACCTAGGAAAGAATAAAATGAATCCACTTATTCAATCCAACACAAATGCTTATATATGGGCAAATCCCAAGCACTGCAAGTGTGAGGATAGACCACTCACTTTAAACCACTGTTTACGATATCTGAATGAATGACACCGACGAAATTATCTAGAATTTACTAGACATCGCTCACAAATGAAACTCTTAAACATATGTAAATAAACATTTATTTTTAGTGCTGTTTCTAATTGTAATAAATTGAATAAGTGGATTCATTTTATTCTTTCCTAAATACTATATCTTGTGTTGTAAGTGGAAGTACTCATTTATTATTATTTAACACTCGTGAAAAAGCGCACAATAGCTTAAATGGCTGATTAAATTTATTACAATTAGAAACAGCACTAAAAATAAATGTTTATTTACATATGTTTAAGAGTTTCATTTGTGAGTGATGTCTAGTAAATTCTAGATAATTTCATTGGCGTCATTCATTCAGATATTGTAAACAGTGGTTTGAAGTGAGTAGTCTATACTCACACTTTCACTTACAGTACTTAAGATTTGCCCATATATAAGCATTTGGGTTGGATTGAATAAGTGGATTCATTTTATTCTTTCCTAGATACTATATCTTGTGTTGTAAGCGGAAGTACTCATTTATTATTATTTAACACTCGTGAAAAAGCGCCCAATAGCTTAAATGGCTGATTAAGAATTTGTTAATGAAAAACAATATATAAGTTAAATCACATGATCACCATTCTTTATGCTTACACAAGCTGTTTACACATGGGCAAAACTCTTCACACAATAATGCCATTCAATGCAATCCAGAGTAATCAATGGATGCAAGAAGGTTTGTGCATAAAATCCCTATCTAGTGCCTATTCTTCCAATATCCTCAGACTAGTTTCTAGCTTGTGGCTTTCATCAGTAAGAAACCTTGGATCTGAGAGGACTGCTCAATCTTAGGATTTAATGCAACCATCCAGCAGCCATCTATTACCTTATTAGCTAACTATAAAACGTTGAGTCCAAATGAAAGCACAGTAATGTTTTCAATTCAAGCTCATTAGCTTGTATTGTCATATAGATCTGAACTCATTTCAGCACCCATACTTTTTGGTATATAAGTTAGTCATAAAGGGTCTTATTAGACACATAATGATGAATTAAAATTTGTAAATTGAACACAATTGCTATGATTTATGTTTTTATCTGACATAATATGTACTGTTTTAAAGTCTTTCTGCTTTGACTAGATTATCATATATGTTTATTATATTTTCTATGGCTTAGTTATTTAATTTAGTTTAAATATCTGTTTATTTACACCATTAATAGTAAAAATGCAATAATGTATTTTTGCAAATAGTTTTAATATGTCGTATATAATTTTAGCCATAAACAAGGCAGCAGAGCTTTAAAACTAATTAATTAATTAACAGATCTGACTCCAAACACGGTTATTTACTACAGAATTAACATTATCTTTAGTACATTAACATAGATTTTTTTTTAAATGCTGAAACCACAGACTAAGGAAAATTGATTCACTAATTAAAAAAATTCTGAAGATATTAGTATTTTCCAGATAATTCAGAAAAGATCAAAGTCTATCTCCATAAGTTTAGTCCTGTCTCCCCTCTTTGACAGTTTTCATTATTTGTAATCTGGATTTCACAGCATTTGCAAGAATACTTATATTTTTTGAAATAACAAAAAAGTATGAATTTTGGCTATTTTATTAAATATTTCTGATTATTTTACATCTTAATTATATAAACCAAAAGAATACATCACATGATCACCATTTCCTATGCTTGCTCATAACTGTTGTTAAAACAGGCAATACTTCCCATACAGTAGTACCACTCAGTGTCAGGGCAAGCCAGAGTAATCAATGGATGCCAGAAGACTTGTGCATAAAATCCCTATCTAGTATCTATTCATCCAATATCCCCAGACTAGTTTCTGATTTGTGGCTTTCATGATTGAAGAGCCTTGGATCTGAAAGCACTGCACCTACATCTTAGGAGAGTTTTGTCTTTTTTAACAAAGGAATACATGTAAACACTTTCATTTTATTCATAGATATTTTATTTCTAAAAATAAAAGTTAGTAATTTGATTGTAATATTAGCAAAGAAAACTGTGGATGGTAATAATGGCCATGCCTTATGCCACTGATAATGTAATGCCATTACCTGTTATTACAATTTGTTATGATCTCTTGAGATATTCTAATAAATATAAAGCAGTTTTAATATTTTAAAGCAGAATTTTATAGATATATCAAAGATTAACATTTATTCATTTGTAGTTTAAAAAAAAATTCTATGTAGAAGAATTCATTGTTTTTCTGAAATCAATCATTTAAACTGTTTCCTGCCCATCATTGAATGATAAAAATATCCTTTGTTCAGATTATAAATTCATTTTTTTAAAATTTGCCAAGTTCAAATACAAATTTTTTTATAATGTTTTTAATTGCAAACTTAAATCTGTAAAAAAATCAAGTCTAATTTATTGAGTTTAATATAGAATAAAGATTTCATACTGAAATCAAAGGTTGAATAGTAACACAAATTGCCAGCAGGATAACAATAGAAACTATCAACCTGATAAGCGGTTATTATAAATATTAAAAAATAATAACTGTCACCTCTAAGTAATTTTTTATTAGGATAACTTTATTTATGCTTTTTATGCAAATTTTTTATGCTAGGGAATGGTTATTTGTGCTTTTAAAATTTATTGTACAGTTCACAATCTGTACAAAAGTTATATAAAAGAAATCAAAAGAGTAGGATAAATAATACAAAAATCAACATATTTTTTAGCTTTATGAGTCCTAGGCTAAAATTCTTAATTAAAATACAAAACAGAAACTATAGACCACACAATGAAGTATGTTGGAATTAACAACAAAGATCCGATATATATTGATATATTACAAAAAAAAATGAAGTCACATGTCACATGATCTAATTTAACAAGCTTGTATTATAAATGTTATACATAGATCTTATTTGCGAGCTAATCTATATAATATTGATATATATAATATAATATTTTTAATTTTATATGGCATCTTCATTTTTAATCAATTAATCAAATGCTGATGATAAACATTTTGCAACCCTATTTTCCACAGCAATTTTTCCAAAAAAAATTTTTGAAATTAATATGGGAAATTAAAAGAATAAAGATAAATGGATATTATATAAATCATCTTGATTTTACAGATGATGTGGTCGTTCTTAAAAATAATGCTTCAGAGTTTTAGGAAATGTTGCAAAAATTATTATTTAGAAATAAGAAAGTAAAACTAACGATAAATGTTTAAAAAATTAAATAATTTTTGATAGATTTTCATAGCAAAAACAAAAAATAACATTGCTAATCATGAATTAGTTATCAACTACAAATATCTTAGTCAGACTATTAATACAGATGAATTAATTATAGAATTAAACAGAGTGCTTTCAGTAGAAATAATTTAATATTAAAAGAAAATATACCTAGATGTTTGAAAAGAAAGTTTTTAAAAAGACGTGCTTTATCATTTCCTAACTTATGGACCTAAGACTTGAACATTTAACAAAAGAGAAATAAAGAAAATTCAGACTACTTAATGAAATATGAAAAGATCTATATTAGGAGTAACAAGAAGAGATTGAAAATAAAACTCATGAATAAGAGAACAAACAGATATCACTGATATCATTGGAAAAAATTAAGATATTAAATGGAACTGGACTGGTCATATTGCTAGAAAAGATGGACATGGGTGGGTAACTGAAGTTTTTAATTAGATCCCAACAGATTTATCACTGACATCATTGAAAAAATTAAGATGTTGAAATAGAACAGGACTGGTCATATTGCTGCTATTAAGAGATGTCAATAAATGGATAATTGAAGTTTTAAATTGGATCCTGAAAGATTTATCACTGACATCATTGAAAAAATTAAGATGTTGAAATAGAACTGGACTGATCATATTGCTAAAAGAGATGTCAATAAGTAGATAATTGATGTTTTAAATTGGATCCCAAATGATTTATCACTGACATCATTGAAAAAATTAAGATGTTGAAATAGTACTGGACTGGTCATATTGCTAGAAGAGATGTCAATAAGTGGATAATGAAGTTTTAAATTGTATACCGAGAGATTTATCATTGACATCATTGTAAAAATTAAGATGTTGAAATGGAATTGGACCGATCATATTGATAGAAGATATGATAATAGGTAGATAAATGAAGTTTTAAATTGGATCTCAAGAGACTATAAAAAATTAGAAAAAGACCATATGTAGATGGATGGATAAAGTAACTTTGCTGACTGTTAGGAAGCAGAATGGCTAGAGACTGCAGAAACTGGATTAAATTACAAGATACCTTCATCCTAAAGTGAAACATGGTTGAAAATGCTAATGATGATAATAGATCATTGATATCACTGAGAAAATGAGAGCCTGAAATGGAGCTGAACTAGGAAAAATGACAATATCTAGACAAAGTTTTAAGTAGGATTCTAAATAAGTTATAAAAAGCAGGGAGGTAAAATATGAAATAGATAGATGAGATGAAGGTTGTTTGAGTGATGTAATAGAAAGAATCTATGGATAAAAAAAAACTGAATTAAATTCAAAAAGATGATAATCCTGTGGTGTAATGATAGTAGATGAAAATGTTTATTATGAGAAAAGATAGATCAATTTACAATGTGATATTGTAAAAAAATGCTAATCTATATCTTCATTAATTATGATATTAAAAACATCTATAAAGTAATGCTCAATAGATTTTCTCAAAAGATGAAAATAAAGATTGATTCATCTATAAAGTAATGCTCAATAGATTTTCTCAAAAGATGAAAATAAAGATTGATTATGGTGACTTATAAGAAGTTAACAACTACAAATACCTTGGTCAGATTATTACTACAAATGGAAACATAATGGATGAAATTAATCATAGAATTAAATTTGTTTGGAGATAGAAATAACTTAATATTAAAAGGAAATATACCTATTTGTTTGAAGAGGGGGGGGGTAATCAGTGTGTTTTACCAGTTCTACTTTTGGATCTGATATTTGAACACTTAACAGAAGAGCAATAAAAAGACTTCAGACCACTCAAAGAAGTATGGAGAGATGCATGTTAGGAGTAACAAGAAGATATAAAAAATGCAATACATGAATAAGAGAACAATCAGGTGTTACTAACATCATTGAAGGAATTAAGAGACTGATATGGAGTTGGGCTGGATATATTTCTAGAAGAAATGATAATAAATGGACAGTTAAAATCTTCAACTGGATTCCAAGAGATTGGAAAGACTTAGAAAGAAACCACATGTGTGATGGAAGGAAGAAATAAGGAAGTTTGTGGGGTGATGTGGAGAAAATCAGCTAGAGATCTTAGATGATGGATTAAAGTTGGAGAGACTTTTATCCTGCAGTGGATTGATAATAATTGAAAAGGATGATGGAGAAGTTTTAATATGGTAGAGAATGAACTTTATGTATTCCCACGTTTATGAATATATCTTATACGTACTAGTATGTGAACACACAAACATAATTTTTGAATTTCTATTTATAAATTAATTCATCATATATATATGTAAACAGATGTCAATTAGTTTTATTTGTAATATATATATATTAATAAAAAAAATGTCATTTCTCTAGAAGAAATAATGTATTCCAACAAAAATAAATATAAAAAACGGCATAAAAAAATGAAACTTAGAATTAGTCGTATCTCTACCTCCAACATTCTAAAATCTTATCTTGACGTGCAGAAGTAAAAATAAAATTCTTTTTCTAAAGTGTTAAAATATTATTTTTGCGTGTTAATTTATTTAAGTCCAACAATTAATTATATTTGATATGATAAATTACTGGTTGAACATTTTAAGTAGATTAAATTTCTAATTATTTATTTGTTAAAATAGTAATATTTTTATTTACTTAAAATACGATCTGTAGAGATTATCTATTAAAAAAATTTCGGATTCATACGAAATAACATTATTCTTATCTGCAATTCCTAAACGAATAGCGGCCATTTTAATCCGGAAGAAAAACAAACAAAAAAAAAACAGAATAAAAAGTTCAAGAGATGCGATAATTTTTAATCAATCTTTAAATCATAAATACATGCTGTACACATATTTGTTATTCAGCCTCCGATGCTGTAATTTAACTTATTTTATAGTAGTAAACTTTCCACACAGTAGGGCCATCTAGTGTAAGTCTTAGTAATTACTATGGTATGGCGAGTTTGCTATTGCTTTAACAGCTTATGTAAGCATAAGAAATGGTGATCATGTAATGTATTGGTGTTTTTAACTTTTTATTTTATAGCAAATTCTATTTTTGAAAGACTTCATCTTGCCTAAGTGCAGCAAATCACTGTGGTCCAATTTCAGCTATATCATCATCAAAAAAAAAATAAAAATCAAATATTACAATTCTTTGGGGGTATCTTTGAGACAATCTTTATAGGATAAAGGGTATCTATCTTTCCCACAACACCATGTCTATATTTATTATAAAATATTTATTGGAAGTCTGTTCTCATTCATTCATTTCCTACATCCCTTCCTATGAATATGTGCCTTTGTAATAACAGGTTCAATGGCAACACATTTAGAATGCCAAGAAATGTACAAGTAGGTCCTAAGATTTTGCCATCTTGTTTATTAAATCTTACAGGGCATCTTTAAATGAAAGTTTCACAGTATTTTTACATTATAGAAGATTCATATCTCACTTTAAATGGAATCTGTCTTTCCACAACACCATGTTTATGTTTATCATAAAACACTTTTTGGAAGTCTGTTTCCATTCATTCATTTAATATATCCATCCCTATGAATATGTGCCTCATAATAGCAGGTTCAATAGCATCATGTTTAGAATGCCAAAAAATATACAAATTGGTCCTATGATTTTGTGATCTTGTTTATTAAATCTTACAGTGCATCTTTAAATAAACGTTCCACAGTATCTTTATGTTATAGCAGATTCATATCTCATTTTACAATAAATTGTCACAACAACAGTTCTAAATGCAATTAATTTAATAGTAATATTAAATCATTATGATGAAATAATGTATTATTAGATCATTAAATGTATCAGTGGACATGGAAGTCTGTGTAGCATTTCACCATTTATTTACTGTGTAAGTTCATCTTTTTATTTAAAATGATTCAAAATATTTAAGTTATTTTCAAGCTGATCAAAGTCCAAGTTGAAAATTGCCAAAGATTTTTCTTTTAGAATTAGCTGTTAAAGGATCCCAGTTTTTAAGCATCTATAGTTGAATCAAAATCTTTATAAGGTTATATACCAAATCTGGATGCAATGCATTTTGGCTTCTTCTTCCCTGGAGTCAGGAATCTCTCAGCCTCTATACCCATAAAAACCTGTTAGCCACCTTACCTTCCCTTTTCATTTCCCACCATAAGTTTCTCCCATATCCATCTCTATTCTGTTCCATCCCATTTCCACACTACTATCTTTTTCCATTCTACAGCCTTTATATCTAAATCCCCTTATCTTTTTCCAAACTCAATATAAAAACCAAGAACCCACTTTCTGTATAATCACTCTGTTTATATTTATTCTTTCACAACTTTATTATTTGTACCTTTTCTGCGTGTACACATTTACATTCAATTAACATATGCCTACTATTTTCCATGCCTTCCTTACATACCTTGCAGACTAAATCACCCACATTACTCCATTTATGTGTATATTTCCTTGTTGCTAATGATCCTGTTCAAGCCTTAAACAGTAAACTAATTTCCTTGCTATTATCATACTCGCATACAATATTCTGTTTACTTCTATATATATTTAAACTCTTTTTATCCTCCAAACTAGTTCTCCATCTTTCCAACTCCCTATTTTTTATTAATGCATCTATTCTTCTATCCCATTCCTTGCAGCTATAACACTCAACAAATTTCCTAATACAATCATCCCACCTTTCATATAATTATACTTATATAAATTTTTTATCCAAATCTTCTGCATATCATACTACTTTTCTTACCATCTTGTTGCCTGTCCTTTACTCATTGCCCAATTAAATACTACTTTGGATATTCTCTTATTATTTATAAATTGCAATCTCCTAAACATTTTAATTTTGCTTTTTTGCATCCTTCATATAAGAACTTAACCATTCCATTTCTCTTTGAATTGCCTCATTTGATGACCACACATCTGCATCTGATGCATGTCTTCCTACTTCTCTTTGTACTTTTTCTACGTAATCTAACACTCCTTTAACACATAATGCATCTCTACCATAAGTTAACCCTGCTACTACCACTTTTTTTCCATACAATTCTAATTACATCAATTTATTATATGAAAATACTATTAATTTCTTTATCAGCCTCTTTTTTTTCTTTGCTTCATTTATCAATTTTCTCTCTCATTCATCCAAGCAATCTCTGATTATTTAAGACGATTCCCAAATAGTTATATCTATTCCCCACATTTAACTTTATATCTCCCAATAACAATTCTTTCTCTTCTCTTTCCCCATCATTTATTCTCATTACTTTTGATTTGTTCTGCCCTTAGTGTGAGTTTAAATAATCAATAGATGCCAGGTAGTAGTGCTTAATAAATCCTTACCCAATGCTTTTCTATGTGTACTGTTTGAAACATTAATAAACATTCAGTGGATCATCTTTTGAATTGGCGAGAACAGCACAATCATAATATTAGAATTTTTAAAAGACAGGAGGATGAAATAATTGTTTGCTTTTAAATCAGTTGGGATTGAAAGTATTCTATATCACCCTTTGATGCTTGCTTTAGAAAGCTGTCTTTAAAATTTTCTGGAGACTATTGTTATAAAAATGAAAATAAAGTTGGAGTTGTTATAAAATAGAATTAATGAAAACTATAAATCAATCTTTTTCTTTCCAGTGTGGAAATGTTCTAAAACCTGATGAATTATTTCATAGCTTGTTACAAATTTATTGTAATTAAATCCTATCTTGATAAGTAACATACAATGTAAAATCAAAAACAGTTAAATCCCATATACAGTATTAAAATTTCAAAAGTTTAGTTCAGTTGATAATAAGTTTTTTAAAAAAAAAAATTAAAAAGCTATTGATATAATTTACATATATGTGAACGGAGTTAAGTTTAAAAAAGAAATATTTTTTCGAATATATAAATATTAAATACCTCAGGCACCTGAAATATATTTTTGCTTAAATAAATCTTTTAAGTTTTCAATATTCTCTGAAAGTTTGTAGTAAAAATTTTGTAAGCGATCATATAGTGCAAAATATCGCACACTCACTACGTATGTTATGTATATTACATGGAATTCCATCTGACTATTAGTTGATTCAGAGATTTGAAATATCCGAACAGGTTAAAAAGTTAAAACAAATAAATACAAAGTTGGAACAATTATGGGTATTCAGATGTTTCAAATTTTTGGTTTACTTGACAATAATTATTGGTTGTTCTGTAAAATACACATATAGTAAGAGAGATTACTGTGGAAAGTTATAACTCACTATTTAATAACCAATTTTTGGAGGAATACAATGCAATTATTTATTGATTACACACACGCACGCATACACAATATATATATATATGTGTGTGTGTGTGTGTGTGCAATACTGCATATTGTTTGTCTGAAAAATTTACTTAATTTAACAAAATAACTTCATTTATGTAGACAAAATAAAACACCACAAAAATCTTCCCCACCCCCCCCCCCCCCCCCCCCCCCCCCCCCCCCCCCCAACACCCCCCCCCCCACACCACAAAAACAAAAAAAAACCAAAAAAAACAAAAAAACATCCTCCAAAACACTCCCCCACCCCCCCCCCACCCCCCCCCCCCCCCCCCCCCCCACCCACCCCCCCCCAACACCCAAATAAAATAACCAAATCTTGCAAATTTATAGAAAAGGATTAATTAATGATTTAATTTTAATTTATAATTTAATAATAAATGATAAATTTGGGGGGGGGTTGTTGGGGGGGGGGAATTGAGGGTAAGGGGGGGGGAGAATAGACCCACAAAAAAAATAGAAAAACTTTTTTCCCATCAAGAATGTGGTTATGTGTGTGGGTGGTGTGGGAGGAGGAGAGAGAGGGAGGAAGAAGGAGAGGGGGGGGGGGGGGTGTCCTTTCCCCCAATTTCAAATTAAAAAAAAAAAAAACCAGTATTTAAAAATTACAGACACAGCCCGTATTTTGCCCACCCCACATATAAAAATAGAAAAGGCCCAACACAAGAGGAACCAGAGTGACTAAAAGGGGGTGGGAGAGGGACAAAAAAGGGGGCCCCACCAAGCGATTGGGGCATTCAATCACCAGATTTTTCAATAGTATGGACTGCTGAAGAGTTGGATGGTGAAGCAGATTGAAGCCTGTCTATTTAAGTTTGAAGACTTTCTATCTTAATATAAACCAAGCACTGATTATATGTGTGTGTGGGAGATGATGATCTGAATCAACTGATGAGTGCTGGTTCAGCACAAAATACCTATATTGGAGTTTTTTTTTACATATGTGTAGTCATGTGTATTGATTGAATGATATAGAGTGGGTAGCTTAAGGGAACTTGAAAAACTGTATTCAAGTCCCTTATGGTTAATGGTAATTATATGTTGGCCTATTTCATCATCTATTGAATTATTATTATTATTATTACTGTTTTTAAAAATTTAAATTATGCTTCAAATTGCTAGTCATCATCTTCATTATCATCATCAACATAATTTTCAATCATTATCAATTCACTTCTGGATCACGATCTATCCATGTTTAATCCAGTTTCTCTGATCCATAATTTATCTTCTTCACATCATACCAAAAAACTGATTTATTTCATATATCCATCTCACATGTGATCTCTTTCTAGGTCTTTTATAATCTTTTGAAATCCAGTTTAAGGCTTCGAATATCTGTCTGATACGACTTACAATCAAATGTATTTAGAAAGATATAAAAAGTTTGAAGTTTTGTATAAACATTAAACTATTCACCAAGATCAAGTTTCCAACATACATATACTGATGAGTCAGATTTTGCTGAGGAATAAAAGTAATGGCTCAAATATTCTGTATGCTTTGTTTTTATTTATTAAGACTCTGAAATTATATATTAATATAAAAAGTTTAAAATTGTTGCAGAGAATATGAACAGAGTATGAACAATGCTGGAGCTATTATTATTAATGGTTTAAACTTAAAATTAATAAGAAACATAACTAGGGGTGATTTCATTTGCATTCTGAATGATTATCAAGCCTTCAATAATAGATTCAAGATGACCATATCAACATAAGTCTACGATCGGATTTTTAGCTGACATTCTTTGTAACTACATTACCATTTTTCATTAAACAGGTCATTTACCTAGAAAGTAATTATGGAAATCTGTTGTCACAGTATTTAGTTTCATTACATTAATTCTTTTCCAGATCTCATAAAATGATCAACCATCTACCGCTTCCTCCTCATGCCACCTTTAGTGATATCCTACTGACGAAAGAAAACTGCTGCTGGCTCAGAAGTCAGCAACGTGTTGACCTATTTAATGGCTGTCAACACTGGTCAGTATCCATCCACCTGACTTACTTTATTCCAAAATATATTAATCATCTCTTAAAATTAGTTTATAAAACTTTCAAAAGAATTATCAAAATCAATAGACTGAATACAGCTATAATTTATATACTTACAATAATTAATTATACGAGGAATTTGAATACAGGCTTTCAAACTCCTTTATCTATCCACTCTACCTCTAACAACTGACACACATGACCATACACATGTGCGAGAGACGGTGATCTGGATCAACTGATGAGTGCTGCTTCAGCATGAAATACATATATTGGAGATCATTTATCCTTTTCACATGTGTGGTCATGTGTAGCAGTTGTATGAGATAGAGAAGACAGTTAAAGAGAGTTTGAATGTCTGTGCTCAAATTCCTTACCTAATTACATCAAAACCAATTAGATAACATCAGTAGAAACTACAACATATTTTATATTTTTATATTGGAGTATTTCCATCATATAATATGTGTATTGAATGCCTTTAAAAAAATTTAACTTTATTTAAATATTCCAAGTATATTCAACTGTTAGTAATAGCACATCAAACAGGTTAGTATATGCACAATGTTTCGAGAGGTATTATTCTCCCCTCTTCTTCAGGTGTTGCTGACCTGACCAGTGACAGTACTAGCATGGAAGTTGAACCTAGATTCTTAGATTCTTGAGTATTGAATTTTAAAGTAACACTCTAACCAACTGAACCATTTTGCCAAAGGCAACAGTCTCTAATAATTTCATATACTTATCTATGAGGTTTCTTCTGATTTCTGCAAGAACACAAACTGATGATTATAAGAGAGAAAACAGATATGTCTAAGGTAGCAGACCATGTATGTGCCAATGAGCATGTGTTCAATTGGGAAAATACAAAAATATTGTATAGAGAAGAAAATATTGTATAGAGAAGAAAAGGTATAAAGAAAAAAGTTTAAATAAGTTGCTCACATGACAATGGCAAAAAAATCCCATAAGCCAACCTAGTGTGACTATACATAATGTATGGAAATCAGTAATCAACTTTGATCTTATGAAAAAGTGGAGAAATCAGGAGGAAACACATAGATGAGTATATGAAATTACTACAGACTGTTGCCTTTGGCAGGATGGCTCAGTTGGTTAGAGCATTACCTTAAAATTCAATACTCAAGAATCTAAGGATCCAGGTTCAAATCTCATGCTAGTACTGTCACTAGTCAGACCAGCAACACCTAAAGAAGAGGGGATAATAATATCTCTTGAAACATTGTGCATATACTAACCTGGTTGATGTGCTATTACTAATAGTTGAATGTATTTGGAATATTTAAATAAAGTTAAAATTTTCTAAAGACATTCAATACTCATATTAGATGATGGAAATAGTCCAATATAAAAATACAATTAGAACACCATCATCACAAGCCTTCAAGATACAACATTTTTTTGCCATATTTATCATTATATATTTATATTGTTATATCAATGCTAATGCATATTAATTTAAGGCCAATTTACTATTACAGTTAATTCTTTTTTACTAACATTACTTTTTTAGCAGTATAAATATGATTGCTAGGGACATTTGAAGATGCTAAAGTCCTATATGTAACAAACTTTCATTTATGTTTATAATTGGATCTTGAAGTTTTATCACTGTCTTGATTTTGTGCTTACTTATTCTGTTACAATGTAATAGCTATTAATAAATTTAAAATAAATCTTATTATTGTGCATAGAATTCTATATGGATTGATTACAATGATAATCATTAAAACAAGAATATTTGTAAACTTTTGACATATATAGTTTTCCAAATGTGTTATCTATTTTAAAAAATAAGTAGAATTACAAAATAATGGTTTAAATATGAAAAATATATTTATGTTAAATCATTAAAAATCAATCACCACTTAGACCATTCCATTATCAATAACAACCAACAATTTCAAACTGTTGTCATGGCAACCTCCTTTCAACAATAATGGGGATTGCCTTGACAACAGTTTGAAATTGTTTATTATTATTGATATTGAGATTGTCTTTGTTATTAATATTGGGATTGTCTAAGTGTTGATTAGTTTTTAATGATTACTTATAAACCCATTTAGCCTGGAGCATTATTACAGTTTTTATTTAATTAATTTATGTTAAAGTATATGCCATAAATTGTTAGTGGTCTTCATAATAGACATCAGTATCTTTATAGATCTCAAAGCAATACATGGTTGCTTTTTCCAAGTCATAAAACTGAATGCATATGCCTCTGAATTGATGCATGTGGAATTTCTACTATGTTAGATATTCTATAAGTCAATAATTTTGGATTTTTTCCAAATGCTTTTTGAACCAATTCTATTTATTCTTCATATTTTTTGAGCATCCAATTTCTCTATCATCATGCCTAAATCCAGTTTTCAGAAACTTCATTAATAGTTCATGAATAAGCTGCTCTGTTGAATCTTTCTTATGGAATTTTCTTTCAAATGAACTTTCTCGCATTACAAACATTCGTTCTTCCACTTCTATGCTGATCATTAATAACACTGGTCTCAAATGAAGGAACTTAACAATTACACAATGAAATAGAAAGTGACTTTTGAACAACTATATAAATCCAAATAAAAAGAATAGCAAAAGTAGGGATTTTTATAAACTAATTCAAATGAGAAAGAAAAAGATGATCAGATAAATAAAATAATATGAAGTTTTATAGTAAAAGCATGTTTAGAATATTGCTATATCATTTCTTTTTTTGGCAAAAACAAAAAATATGAATAAATAAAAACAATGCTGGATTATAGAGTTGAAAGCTTTATTTTCTTTAGAAAAAATGTGCAGAGTAAGAAAGCCAAAATATAACTTTTATAATTACTGATTTCAGCCATAATCTATTCAAGAATTATCAAAGCATAGTTGGTGAATAATAATATACTTCTGCGATTTTGGAAGATAAGAATTACCAAACTTGACTTTAATTGAAATTAAAGATATTTCTTTAGAAATAGTTTCTATCTGTAGTTTAAGCAGAAAGTAATCAACTCTTTACCCATCCACTGTACTGCCACATTAAATCAATGTTGTTTTTGTTAAATGTGAAGAAACTTTCGATCCAAAACAAAAAATAGAGACTTTGAAAAGTTAAGAATGTTGTCTTAATAAAGAAGAAGGAAGTAAAGTGAATAATATGATATCCTCATGCACTTATTCCAAGATACTTAAGATTAGCCTCTATAAGTGAATTTAGGTACAAAGATAAGATATCATTCTTATCTTTTCAAAGTTTCTATCTTGTGCCTTGGATCATAAGTTTTTTCATATTCAACAAAAACAATGTTGATTTAATATAACAATACAGTACATGTGTAAAGGGTTGATCAATTTCTGTTTAAATATTTCTATAGTATTTTTTTGCCCAACTATTTAATCTTCAGGACATTTTTTAAATGTAATACATTTCTGCAAAGAAGTTTGAAAGACAATGTTGATACAAAAAAGCATTTATTTCATTCTAGTTCTTTATTTATTTCTGATTTTAATTTATGTCTTCTTTTCTTATTTGAAGTCAAAATGAAAAATAACTTGAACTAAGTTTAAAATTTTAAGTAAGTCACATGCATCAAGGAAAATAGCACTACACTGATTATAAACTCATATACATGTATTATAATTTATTAATTAAATCAACATTATTTATTAAATGTCATACAATTTATAATCATATATATATAACATAGAGAGCATACCAATAGCTCAAACAAGCTCTTATTGATAAGTGTGGTAAGAGAAAGATATTTAAAATCTCTAGCTAGAATATTCCTATCCCCAGACCAATTGGTTTCGAGCTTTTGGCTCACCTCAGTGAGGAGCTAGAATATTCAGGCACTAGATCTAAAATATCAACTTAAAACCCAGCACTTATTTAATACATAACATTTAAGTAGAAAATCTGAAATTTTGGACATGAAAATGTCCTTAACTCCAGCTATCTAACTTAAATAGCTATATGGGACTGAACCAAATTCATATTTACCATATATTAATAGCCTTAGCATTACCAAAGCTTCAAAGGCAAAATTATAATAATCAATAAAGCAAATCATATATTGTATGGCATTACTTTTATAAGCTTGTATTTACAAATATTTATTTGTTATGTATGCTCTCTATATTACATATTCGTAAATACAAACTTATCAAAGCAATGTCATGCAATATATGACTATTGATTATATATATATATTGCAATTGGCTTAAAGTCATGGAAAAAATGATGATGTTAATCTATAAACATAAATAAAAATACTTAGAAGTATTACAATTATGTAGTTTAAATGCATCTATATAGGTATGAGCAATCAGTTGACTCTAGTGGGTAGCACTATTTTATTAATTTATGAACTGATAGTGGTAATGTCAGTATTATATAAAGTTTTAATATATAAGGTGACTGGATAGGTGGCAAAATGGCTGGAAGAAAATAATATTAGGGTAAAATGGAAGGCTGTTTTAGACTAAATAGGCATATAGGAGATAGTTCATTTATAGTCACACAACTTATGGATATGAATAAAAATACAGGTGAACAGTTATATATGCTCTTTATAGATATAAAGAATGCATATGATAGACTAAATAGAAATAGATTATGGATAAGTTTAGTAAATTTGGAAATGAATGGAGCTTTAGTGGATCTTATTAAGAGATTGTATGAAAATAATTATTATATGTATCAATTAAGAAATATGAGATCAGTTGGAGTTAAAAAGGGGGTGGGACTAAGGCAATGGTGCCCTATGTCATCTATTTTGTTTTTGTTATATTTGAGGAAAATGGAGACAGCAATAGAAAGATTAGAAAGAAGAAGAGAAATACCATTAATTGATGGCAAGGGAGTGTATATATTATCAGGTCTTTTATTTCTTGCTGATATCTTCTTGTGCACATAAAGTAAGGAAGATGTGGAACTTATGCTGAAGATGTGTGCAAAGGTGAGTAAATAAATGGGGATTAAATTTAGTGAGAAAAATCAAAAGTAATGAAGATAAATGCTGGGGAAAGAGAAGAGAAAGAATTTTTATTGGGGAATACAATTAAATGTGGTGAATGAATTGTCTTAAGTAATCAGAGAAACTGGTTGGATGAATGGGAGAAAAAATTGATAAATGAAACAAAGAAAAGAAAGGGACTAATAAAGAAATTAACAGTGTTTTCATATAATAAATATGATGTAGCAAGAATTTTATGGAAAGGGAATACCAGTAGCAAAGTTAACTTATGGTAATGATGCATTATGTATTAATAAAGAGTGTTAGATTACTTAGAAAAGGTACAAAAAGAAGTAAGAAAACATGCATTAGATACAGAAGTGTGCATGTCAAAAGAGGCACGTTAAGGAGAAATGGAATGGTTATGTTTTTACATGAGAGATGCAAAAGGAAAATGAAAATGTTTGATTAGATTGCAATTTATGGATAGTAAAAGAATAGCTAAAATAGTATTTAATTGGATTACTAGTAAACAACAGGCAAATACATAAGAAAGATAGTACGGTATGTAGAAGATTTGAATAAGGATTTTATATCAGTATATTTATACAAAAGATGAGATGATTGTGTTAGGAGAATTGTTTAGTGTTATAGTGGCAAAGAATGGGATAGAAGAATAGATGCATTAATAAAAAAATAGGGAGTTGGAAAGATGGAGAACTAATATGGAGATTAAAAAGAGTTTTATATAGAAGTAAACGGAATGTTGGGTATGAGTTAATTTATGATAATAGCAAGAAAAGTAGTTTACTGATTAAGATTTAAACAGGATCATTAGAAACAAGGGAATATGTACATAAATGGAGGGAATGTGAGTGATTTAGTCTACAAGTATAAAGCATGGAAAATATTAGGCATTTGTTAACTGAATATAAATCCTTACAAGCAGAAAGTGTACAAATAAAGAAGTTGTGGGAGAATAAATATAAACAAAGTGATTATACAGAAAGTGGGTTATTGGTTTATGCTGGGTTTGGAAAAAGATAAGAGAGATCTAGATATAAAGGCCATAGAGTGGGCAAAGATAATGTGGAAATGGGATGGAGCAGGATAGAAAATAATTTGGGGAAAAACTTAGGGGGTGGGAAATGGAAAGGGAAGATGGCTACCAGGTTTCTCAGAGCATAACGGCTGAGAGATTCCTGACTCTGATAAAGAAGAAGTCATAGTGCATCGCATCACATTACCTTTTAAATAAAAGCTAAAGAAATCCCATAATGCTCTTTGATTTGTTTCTTGTTTAGCAATAATAGATATTCAGACTCATAGAACTGATAATCAAGAAGTCTAATCCTACTGTATCATAGAAAGATATTATATCTACTCTCATTGTTATTATGATGAAGATCATTAGGGTTATTTACTGATAATAAAAAACTATAACCAACAGCTATGGTTGTTATTGTAGAAGTAACTTGAGATTGCGTCAGCCGTTCTTTCAGGTTATCTAGTCAGTTCAGCTATAGCATGGACACATTAAATTTTGCTTTGGGTGATATCCTAGTAGTGAGTCAGACTTGAGAAGGTAAGATGCTTGGGTTAAATCTCAATCTTTTAATTCTAATGTTCTTATTTCACAGTTTGTTTTATTTAATCATTCAATTAATTTTTACCTGATTTAGCTCAGCAGCAGAGAGACCGCTAAAATGTCACGTGATTTCCAAGAAACGAAGTATTTGACTAACGTTTAGATGTTTCAAAAAGCTAGATTAAAAATTTGTTCAAAGGGAAAAAAATCAATCGGACATTTAAAAGATATTTTTGCTCATCACCAAGCTATTCTACCACTAAGCCAATTGTTTACTCCATCTGACCGCAAATATTTGATATTTAAATTACCATATGCTTTATTGTCATTGTTTCTCATTAGTGACGTTTTTTAAACTATCAAAAGTTTAAAATTGGTTGTCATGTTAATTTTTTTCAAATAATTTTTTTGCAAACAGTTTATTCTGCCGAGGATTGAAACTCAACTTTAAACGAATAAATATCTACGATCTTTTCCCCATCAGAGCTTGGCAGACTCGATTCATTTTTCTTGTCAAAAACTCATTAGTTTCTAGGCTTGTCATGATTCCCATTTTTAGATGTTTGGTGCAGACAACATATTTTAAAGATGTTTAACATTAAATAAAACTGCTGAGATGAAATGATATTCATATAGAACTCTCCTGTAATCTTAAAAATGAAAATAAATTTTTAAAAGTAGATTCCACCTGCTTTGCGTACATTTTTTCATTTAAACATTTACAGAAGGTACTGTCTAATATATCAATTTAAATTCCTTAAAAAAAATACCTGAAAAAAATATAAAATACTGCAATCATTATAGTAAAATAAATTTTGAAACAAATTGCTAGGATAACATTGAAAGATTTTTTTATTAATATGTATTTTTAAATAGATCATTTTTTAAATATTAAAAAAAAAGCGAATGCTTTTATTGTTTGCGTCGGATCCCAAATCGGACGCTTTAGCACCGCGTCACATCGGACGCTCTAGCACAGCGCAAATCGCATACGGTTTATAGTTAATATATAGGGTATATGAGCACAGACTTTCACAAGACCCACCACTCTCCACACTATCTCATAACACTGATGCACTCGAACACATATATGTTGAAAAGATAAATAATCACCAATATCCGTATTTCATGCTAAAACAGCAATCATCAGTTGGTCCAGATTACCATCTCTACACATATATGTCATAAGTGCTCAGATATATATTAAGATAGCCAAACCTCATACTTTAATGGACAGGCTTCAATCCACTCTACACTCCAACTCTTCAACTGTCCATCCAATTGAAAATCTGATGATGGAACGCTCAAAGGCCATCCTGAGGCCAAGATTCATGTCACACCCATGTTGACCTAAGGTCAATCTGTTAAATATCTTTTATATTGCTTAGGATTATTTAATATCATGCAATGGAGTGGTAAACTTCGAGGCTGGTCGACGACAGTTTACAATTAATAAAAATAGATATTTACTTACTATACAACTAAATGACCTCGTGATAGATTAATAAAGGTATCTGCCTGCTATGTTTATGGGCATAGGTTTCAAGGGTTGGTAAAGCATGGGTATTTGTCAGGTTCCAAGCAAAACTTAGATTTTTCAGATCCTTAGCTAAATTTAGTTTGGCAATAATTACCGAATATTAAATAGATATTTAGCATCTTTTAACTTAAACTAAAGAGAAAAAACCACAAATTCTTACCATCCAGAATTTGTGTAGCTGTCTTAACATTGTTATCTCTATTACTTTTTACCTAAAAAAAGATTAGAGATACTTTGCACATCAGTGGATTATTTAATAAAGGTTTTTCTTAAATATTTATCAAATCGATATCAAATTGAATTGACTGATCATCATCTTCCTGATCTGCTGATTCAATAATGGATGACAATGTAGATGAACTGCCTTCTATCCATTCCCTATCCATCATAATCATGATCATTCTCTTCCTCTTGATTCATTCACCATACAAAACATAATATACTAGATAATGTAAGTATTAAAAAAGTTGCTTAAAAATTCACAGTAATTAGACCCAACTTACGAACAATAGTTGGTAATATTATATTAAGGCTATAACCTTAAGACTATGCCCCTAAATGCAACAGTAGGGACCTCTACAAATCTTATCATAAGATTAACGATTTTAAAAGACAAGAGTGGCCACACTTTTATCTTCAACCTAATTTCTAATTATATTGATCAGTGGTCTTCAATCTTTGGTCTGCAGACCTGCGCTGGTCCACAGAAGTTTTCTGCTGGTTGGCGCTAGACTGGCAGGAAAGTTTGTAATAACAAAATAATAAGAGTTTAAACTTTTAATTAATATAAACAATTTTTATTTATTTTTTCATCTCATTTTTACCCAATTAAAAAAAAAGAAACAGAACGAAAACAAAATCTAATCAATCATACATAAATTAATTTGTTTTTCTAGTTATCACAGATGTATATGGAGGGAGGGGGAGGGGATAGAATTAAATTTTTATTCTATTTCTAAAAAAAATCAAAATTCAAAAATTTTTTTTATTATTATTCAAACTCCATATATATATATATATATAACTTCTTGTATATTTAACATTAAATACAGATATTACATTTATCATAATCATTGTCATGTAATTACACTAGCTATGATATTTCCCAACATTCAGGTGGATAACCTTTTATTCTTGCATGTTTTAACAATGAAATAATAAATGTAGCAATGCAGGCACATTAATGAGAACGATTGTTATTGTACTGTTTTCTGTAGCAGTATGACTGCGCAATTTGACAAAAAGTGTTCAGCATGTGAAGGTAAGCAGCACCATTACAATACGCAGTAACTAGTGTGTTGTTTTGGTCAGTTATAATAATTATGCTCATCTAAGGCTAAGCAGTTTACATCTTTAAGAAAATTTATCTATAGACCTTCTGGTCCACGAAACCTTATCCTTATTTTTGCCAGTCTACAGGTGTGAAAAGGTTGAAGACCACTGATATAGATGAATCTAAAGCATTTTGATTTAAGAGCATGAAGCTATTAACTACTTCACTGATTAAGTCCACAATTTCAATACAAACTAACATACGCATTTAGGCACATAGTCTTAAGGTTAGCCTTAATATATATTACTTACGTAATGAGTATGCACTTTATAAATTATTAATTGAAATTATTAGTTGGCAAACTATTTACTACTTCATAAATAAGATTTTAATAGTAAATTAGCAATCAGGCCAATGCACATGCGCTTTACAGATTTTAAACTATAAATGAATACGCTCATTCTCAGACACAAGATAAAGTCTTTATCAAAAGATAGAATGAATCCATATATTATAGTTTAAAATCTAGATGGATTCATTCTCTTTTCATAAAGAGTTTATCTTGTGTCTGGGAGTGAGAGTATTCATTTATAGTTTAAAATCTGTAAAGTGCATTAGCCTGATCTCTAAATTACTATTACAATTTATTAACATAGCGCTATATAAATAAATACCTTATTAAATAAGATTTTATACATATTTACAAACATATGCAAAATAAATAAATAAATTATCAGAATTGAATATGTTTTATTTTTTTTTATCATCTTACACTCTATATAAGTACAGTAACAAACTTTTTATACAATAGTGCCACTTGGTGTAAGCCTTAGTAATCAATGAATGCAAGAAAGTTTCTGCATAATATCCCTAATATCATCTACTCAACCAATATTTCCAGATTAGTTTTTGGTCTGTGACTTTTATGGGTGAGGAGCCTTGGATCTGAGAACATTGCATCTAGATCTTAGGATCTAAGGCAACTCTTCAGCAACCCCTTTTATCTCTTTAGTTAACCATAAAGCTATGAGCCCAAGATAAAAAACACAAAAATATTTTCAATCCAAGCTTATTTGCTTGTATAGTCATACAGATCTGAACCCAGTTCAGTATCTATATATTTTGGTGTCTTTGTTTTTTTAAAAAAAAAATGCAGTCACCATAATCTTATGGGCAGGATTGGTATAAAACCATCAAAATATCACATGATTACAGGATGGCGCTACTATATGGAGAGTTTGCTATTGTATTAACAGCTTATGTGAGTATAGGAAATGATGATCATATGACTCTGAAGAAGTCAAAAATACAAAACTGGCATCTTGAACACATCACAGCTTTTGCTAATATTATTTCTTAAATAAAAAAATAGCCTATTGCAAATAATTTTTAAAAATTTTTGAAAATTGATTTATTAATAACATTAAAATTTCCAAGGTACCTCTAAAACAGATTTTAGACCATAAGGTGGCAAGAATAGACATTGTACCATTGATGATGATCAAATGCTATAATCACTTGGTTATTGTATAATTACTTTATCTACCTTTTGGTAAAGAATTTAACACATATAGACAGTTACCCTCAGCCTAAAGATTTCATTTTAGTACAATGGTTCTTAACCTATGGTACACATACCGCAGGGGTATATGGTGGACCAGTTGGGGATACGTGAAAACAATATTGGTAATGGTAAAAAAAACTAAAAAAGGAGTTAAAAAATAAAAACACAAAAGTAAATTATAGTTTTGTTTTACCAAAAGGAATTTATATGAAAGTTGTCACTAGACTCGCTCACCACTAGTTATATCGCACAATTGTGTCCTCCTTCTCTTCGCCAAAAGTAACAGTGTGATTGAAAGCAGGTCCTCATTTTATTGTTCAATTGAGCCTCGAGTAATGTGTAAATTGAACTATAATAAATTAATTAAAAAATTGAAATAAATTGTTAAATATAAAATAAAAAAATAAAAGCCAATAAACTTCATTAGATTAATTTAAGTCGTTTGATTATTTGTAAACAAACATTTCTGAGAGATGAGTGGGGGTAATGAAGAGAATAATCAATAGGTACGTAAGATAGCAAAGGTTTGGATCCGCTGACCTAGTATATTGAATTTGAAAATTGGATTCAAAATTTCCAAGTTCAAACCCTATTTATTTTTTTGATCTAGTAATTTATTCTAGAAAAGATCATATTTATACATCTGGAAATAGATATAATTGCATAAATTATATCTGCTTTTTACATACCCATTTATCAACTAATATTAATAAGCTAGCGGACTAACTATGAACTAACTTCATTAGCGAATGCTTCACCTATCTAAAACATTTCTGATTCAAACTCCCTATTTGAATTCAAGATATAACACATGACAACTACTCTTCTAATCATTACAATTCGAATTCTTTATATTATTCAAGTGTACATATTATCGGAATTTAAATCGTAATTCGGGACACAATACCCATATAAGAATTGAAATTAGAAGAGTACGAAAATAGGCATTATATTGAATAACTAAAAATAAAAATCTCATTGTTATGACATCACGGTCGCTAACAATTTCAACAAAGTAAGTATCAATATAGAATATGTGTATGCATCCCTTATTTATGAGCGTGCGCGTGTTTAAGGACAAATATATAGTGATGGCATCTTTATTTTTAAAGATTTAAATAAAGTGCCGACAAAGTAAATAAATATCCATTTAGAATATATAAACTATGCATAATTTATGAGTGTGTGCGCGCGCGCGTGTGCAGACAAATGATGGCATCACTATCATTAAAGATTTAAACAAAATGCAGACACATTAAATAAATATCAAATTTAGAATATATAAAGATATGCATTCCTTATATACATAAATGTGTGTGCGATAGACATTATGCTGTGATGAATAATTACCAGTGCACATTTATTTTAGCTGTTATAGCATTTTCATTCTGTAAGAGTTATCAAAAAAATACGTATAATTACTAGAATTATTCATGTTTGAAAATATGAACAATTTTATTATCTAATACTTATACAAATATTATAAGTTATATATATTTTAAAATGTGTGTTCACAAAGACCACTTAGGATTGGCTAGAAATCGAAGTGATCTTTTATAAGTTCACTTAACCTTATTTTGAAGAGGCAAGTTTAATCAGTCAAATAATATGATTGTCAAATAACCCTCCATGATTTGGTGCCGTTGGTAGAATGTCCGAGGATTGGAAGGTTCCAGAATCAATTCTGGTGTTAAACCACTAAACATCACATAATCACTATTTCATACTGGCACATAATTGTTATTAAACAAGGCAAAACTCTCCATACAGTAGTGCCACCCTGTGACAATCAGAGTAATCAGTGGATGAGTAGACACTAGATAGGATTTTATGCACAAGCCTTCTGGCATCCATTGATTATTTTGATTGGCACAGGGTGGCACTACTGTATGGAGAGTTTTGCCTTGTTTAATCAATTCTGGTGCTCACAAGTCAGGCACTCTTCTTATGAATTACCAAGCAATAAAACCATATGCATTTTTATCCTATGCAGTTTGATACAGTCAGTAGAGTGTCCGACTTGGGATCAAGAGGTTTCAGGGATGATCCTGGTGTTCAAACTTCTTATGAATTCCCAAGGAAAAAAGCCATAAGCATTTTTTATTTCTTTTATTATCAAATTTTCTGTGAAAGGATGTTTAAATGATGGTGAAATCAACTCATTTTTCAGCGGACATAACCAAGTTATAATTTATAAAACAACCCATTGTTCTACACTAATTAAGAACTTCATTAAACAAACTAAAATATCACAGATGGATTTGCAACCAACACTCACTGCAAATTGGCAGATTATTTTCTGAGCTTTGGAAAATATGGCTTTTAATTGACAGGTGGCTGGTGATATTAAAAGGCTACAAAAAAGCAGTTGAAGAGAATTTGGCACTCACATTAGTCACTGAAATTAGAGTTTAAATACTCTATCCTCATGTATTCAGCATTGATATTTGCTACAGACACATTTGAATTTCAATCAAGTAATATGATATAAATTATGTTCATTGACTGATTATAATGGTAAATCCTAAATGCCTTCATGGTGGAAAACCTTACCATTCAACCTACAGAAGTAACAAAGCAAGCCACCAGGGTGAAAGAATAATTTTTAGTATATTCCCTAATTGCCATGATGACAATTCACATTTGTTCTTGCAGCCTTCCTTCAGCAGAGACAGATAACTTGCCAAAATCCAATCTGAAGCCATAATTGTAGCCTGTTATCTGTTGTTAAAACAGGCAAAACTCTCCATACAATAATGTCACTCAGCACAAGTCAGAGTAATCAATGGATGCCAGAAGGCTTGTGCATAAAATCCCTATCTAGTGCCTACTCATCCAATAGATCCTAAGAACTAGGTGCAATGCTCTCACATCCAAGGTTCCTCACTGATGAAAGCCAAAAGCTAGAAACTAGTCTGGAGAGATTGGATGAGTAGGCATTAGATAGGGATTTTATGCACAAGTATTCTGGCATCCATTGATTACTCTAGCTTGCACTGAGTGGCACTACTGTGTGGAGAGTTTTGCCTGTTTTAATAACATTTATGAGCGAGCATAAGAAATGGTGATCAGTGATGTTTGGTGGTTTAAAGCCTGTCACCTGCTGATGTGTTACCCATAGTCAGAATTGTTTACTTTCACACACTAATATTTATTTATGGTAATCAATACTAATGAATATCTGTTTACACAAAGGCAAAACTCTCCATAAAGTAGCACTACTCAGTGAAAGCTAGAGCAATGAATGCAGGAAGGTTTGTGCATAAATTTCCTATTTAGTGCCTATATTCCTCCAATATCCCCAGATTTGTTTCTAACTTATGGCTTTTATCAGTGAGGAACCTTGGATCTGACAGCACTGCATCCATTGATTACTCTGGCTTGTATTGAGTGGTGCGACTGTATGGAGAGTTTTGTGTCTGTGTAAACAGCATGTGTGAGCATAAAGAATGGTGATCATGTAATGAATATCTTATGGTTACATCCTTTTAGATCATAGAGATTACCATATTATAAAAGTGAACCATATTTTAAATCGAGAGTGAATTTTCCGATTCAAAGAAAATTAACTTATAAAGGTTCTTGGAAATTTCTTCCAGATTCAACATGCTTGTTATATACCAACAAAGTTGGGCTCAAAATTTGTAATTAAATAATGCCAATAAGAAATTTATTGTTATATTTAAATTTGAAAAAGCCTAGATTTAAAGATGTAAAACATAATTTATAAAAATGTAAAACATAATTTATAAATTTATAAGAGGATATTTCATTAATTTATAGATTAGATGTAGTTTTTTTTTTTAGATTTTGACGAAAACTAATTTCACTCCTTTTGAGAAAATATTAAGATAGTAATTTAAAAAATTATCTGGAACTCTAATACATTTTATTGTATGTTGATATATAAGTTATAGCATGGATGAATATGAAACATTTATTATATATTTCAAAGTCTAAAATCCATGAATTCCACAGATAGTGTTGAATAATAATTGAAGTAAAGCAATATGAATTATTGCTTAACAAGATAATATACATCTAATAAATCTACATATTCAAACTATATATACTGCAAGAAAATCAAATCATACATTATGTGACTTAATTTTATAAGCTTGTACTATAAGTGTTATATAGTGAGTGTGCTAATAGCTCTTAACAAGCTTTTTTTAATATCCCTATTCCTAAACCAGTTTCTAGCTGCTGGATGTCATCAGTGAAGTGTTAGGATGGATATTCAGACATTAAAACTAAAAATACCAGTTCAAGCCAAGCATTTGTCTAATAGTTAACTATTAAGAAGAAAATCTAAAATTTTCATGCTTCTATATGTCTTCAAATCCAGCTATCTAACTTAAAGACATATAGATGTCTAAAAATTTCAAATTTTCTACTTAATAGTTAACTATTAAGTAAATTCTGGACTTGAACTGGTATTTTTAGATCTAATGTCTGAATATCTTAGCGCCTCACTGATGACAGCCAGCAGCTAAAAATTGGTCTGAGATATGGATATTCAGAAACAATTAAGAACTATAACACACCCATAAATATATATATATAGCAACCAAGCATAAACAATGATGGTCATTGCAATTCCAAGGAAAGAAAAGAAAGATTGCACAAGGAATGAGTTTTGCAATGTCTGTATAAACTAATCTATGAAACTCAAATATGCCCACCTATAGCATATGCTGATCCACTTTTCTGTTTAATATTTTGATGCTCTCTTTGAATTCTTCAGCAGAAATTTCTTTCTGAAAGTGTAGCTCTCTACTGAATTCTGTTTTTTGCTACATCTTTCCAATGGAAACAGTCAATAATGTCCTTCATTAGAATGCCTTTGAGATTATTTTATAATGTAAATGGGGATTATCTCTCCCATGTACACCATGCTTAAGTTCAACATAAAACATCTCTTTAGGAAACCTTGCATTGTTCATTCGTTTTACAGGTCCAATATAATGAACATGTAATTGTACACTAGCAGACTCTATAGTAACACACCCAGAAAGTTGAATATATTGATTTGATTTATATTTTTAAAATTTTATGAAGCATCCTTAAGTGAATCTATTCTAATGTCTTTATATTGTATCAATAGTGTTGTAATTAGATCAAATAACAGCTCCACGTACAGTTTACTTGCAGTAGTTGTTTTTCTTTGATAAGATGTTTCAGCTTGTTAAAAGTAGTTATAGTTTATGCTGTATCTCAGCAGCTCAAGCAACATTTCTTATCAAGTTACCAGAGTATCTAAATTGGTTAATATTCTGAAGCTAATAGCCATCCAAACTAAATGTTAATAATGATTTTTCTTATATTATTAAACCAAAATCATTAAATGTCAGATACACAACATTAAATACATTCTTCCAATTGTCTTTGAATTGGAAAAAATAACATAGTTATCACTATAAATGTAAATTTATTATTTTAAAGCGCTGAGAATCTTGAAATTATTAGATGGGAAGACTCACTCCAATAATGTGCTATTATTTTAAATATTATAAATCTCCATGCACTCACATATCAGGAAGAGTTTAAAAAACTTAAGTGAATCACTTAAGTTTAGAGTGCATTTCTATAAATACACCAACTTTCAGTGACTATGCTAAATCAGGGTTTGAGTCTATTGTGTGCCTGATGTTATAATCAAATTTTGAATTGTACAAATCTATTTAACCTATTGCAAAAAAGACAATGTCATTTTTAACCACCCACGATCGGACAAACATGACTTATAAATGTAAATATATTATTATAAAGTGCTGAAAATCGTGAAATTATTAGATTGGAAGTCGCACTCCGATAATGCCCTATTATTTTAAATATTATAAATCTCCATGCACTCAGATGCTGACGTGTGAGTGCACGGAGATTTATAATATTTAAAGTAATAGCACATTATCGCAGTTCAACTTCTAATCTAATAATTTCATCACTATAAAGTGAATTCAGAATCTAAAAAGATGTCTATCATTTTTTTTTTGTTTTCAAATAATTTAAAAATTTTCACCACCAAATCTATATTGCAACTTGATTCCTGTTTCATTAAGCAGCCTATAAACAATTCCAAAAACAATTGTCTTGATGATTGAACACAATGGTGGAACACTCCTATTAATATCAGTTTTCACTTTAAATGTCTCAGACTTTCACCTGTAATAATAACATTCTCTCTCATTCCATGATGTAGAAACTGTATAATGTGAATTAATTTTGGTGAACAGCCAATTAATTTCAAATAATGCCACAAATCTCTCTGATGAACTGAATCAAATGTCTTGACCGAATCCATATATAAATTACTTTTTTCTTCCTGACACTTATCTTGCATTTGTCTGATGACAAAAACTATGTCTGTGATGCTTCTTGATTCTGTAAACTATACTTGAGTTTCTGATAAGTACTGTTCTACAAAATCCCTGAAAGTACCTTCGCTGTAATGGATAATAATAATATTCCATGATAATTATTGCAATACAGTTCATTCTTTTCAAAAATTGGAACAATTCAAACTTTATAACACATCTAATATAATTGCATTAATTTCTTTGTTTTATTTTCATTAATAAATATATTGTTACTTTGTTAAAAAAGCTTATCCTCAATTTATTTATATGGCTTTCTTTTATTGATTCAAATAGTTAAAAATAGTTACGGTAAACGATCACATAATAATAATAATAATAATAATAATAATAATAATAATAATAATAATAATAATAATAATAATAATAATAATAATAATGATGAAGATGATGATGATGATGATGACAATGATGTTAATAATAATAATGATGATGATGACGATGATGTTAATAATAATAATAATAATAATAATAATAATAATAATAATAATAATAATAATAATAATAATAATAATAATAATAATAATAATAATTGTTATTATTATAGCATCACCAGACATTTTTGCAGCCAACTGGTCACTTATAAGGCAATCTTTTAATTTATAAAAGACTCACAATTGGGACTCTCCATTTCAACACAAAGTTTTATTCTGGCACCATTCACCTATTTGCCATCAATTTCCTGCATTATCATTTCATGCAACAAACTTGGTGACCTTCAACCTGCAAACAATTTTCAGTGATTGACAAACAATTGATCAGCCATTGTATAGCAGCCCTTAACTCGGATAATGGTGAACAGTATTGATTGCATGTTACCTTAGAAATTCAACTATATCTGAAAATTCAAGCCTGAATTTTACATCTGGAGACAGCTACCCAAATTTTTCAAGAACTCCTGCAAAAGTACTCTGAACAAAAATTTTCTTTTTTTTTTTACATCAATTAACTTTCAATCACAGATTATCCATATAACAATTTTTTAAAAAAAAAATCTATTATAATTTTCTTAGACAAATAAAGATTATTATTGAAACAACAACACAACAACAACAACAATAATAATAGTAATAATAATAATAACAACAACAGCAATAACAACAATATATTAATAATGATTTTTTATTGCTGAAAGTGGTGCACAGCACAACATCCTTGACTGTATTAATCTGAAACGGCTACAAATTGGAAACATAAATGATAGTGTTTGATGGAAGTGACATAGATGCATTACAACATTTCATCAAAACTTTAACCAGAATCAAAAAACGAGATGAAAGCCTGTCATCACATTCTGCATTCACTGAGACCTGGATGCTGTTTGCGCTCCCTGCACTGACTTCATAATGGGATAAGTGCTTGTTTACATCCAAGACACTCCTCCAGAAATAACTGCATACAACAGAATATGGTCCAGCTTTCAGACATACATACCCATAACTTTCCAGAAGCAAATTATGCAATAACCCAAGAACATGCAACTTTATTAGCACAAACAGCTCCATCAAACACTCAAACTGTCATCCAAGATGACAGTCTTTCCCACTAACATTTATCGAGACATCTGTTTTCAAGTACAAGTCATATAACTATTGAATAATTTATTTTTTTGTAATATAACTATTGAACAATTTGTTTTCCTGTATAAATGTACATAGGTATGTTAAATAAAATTTCTTGGAACAAAAGGGTTTCTCATCTCTTTCATGAGAAAAGTATTATGTTGTGATATAACTGAGATTTCAATTTTGGATTTTTTTATTATAAATATTATTTACAATATGTATTATAATTACATTCATATCGGCCTTTCAAGCCAAATTGTGCAAACGCTTTTGCGAGTGTTAAATAATAAATGAATACCGTCTGACCAATACAGGAATCCTCTTATTCCTACGACTCAAATATTTATATATGAGCAAATTTGAAGTACTGGCACAGAATGTAATTACAATTGTATACAGACGCTATAAAAATAAATGCTGATTTATAAATATGTATTATAATATTGGTATAAAAATGTTTAAAAAATATAATTATATCTTACAAATAATGGAGAAATAAATATCACTCCTAAAAGGAATGTATTTATTGTCTTCTTTTAGTAAAATTACAATCTGTTATTATAATGAAATAAATTTGATTTTTTAATTGTAAATATAACTTACAGAAAATATTATAATATTAGTATTAAAAAACCATAGACCATAAAAACGAAATATAAAATTAGGTATGTTAATACGACAGTGGCATGAAATACCACTAAATCTTCAAAAAGTGGCAGAGAAAAATTCAATCTAATTTTATTTTGCAAAGTGCAAATACCCTTAGAAATATACTGAGATGGACGCTTGTTCATTTATAAAATTCTTTAAAATTAAGTCATATTATTTCTAGTAGTATCGCATACCATTCGTTAAGGATTAAATTAAAACGAGCAAATTACTCTTTTTAACAAACATTTAGGGTTAGATGATGAATATGGTAATGTAATCAATACACTGAAAATATATTATTATGGAATAATTCTAAATCATTAGGAAGTAATTGCTCTGATTTCCAGAAGTTTTAAAATTATGTATTTGATATTATTATTGATAAATCTTGCCTTATTTCATAAAATATCTTAAGTAGAACTGAGCATCCATGTTACATTATCAACCACGCAATCAGTCTATAGAAATATGGATGCAGCCTACCAGGGCAGAAAAATATTCTTTGGGGTGCAATGATAAGTAATTCATGTTTTTATTGCTTTTCTTAGATGTTCAGCTAAGTGCCATAAAAGAGTCCTCTGCTCTTACATTTTTTGGCCATGCAATGCCTGGTATGAAATAGATAACCTATTAATAACTAAAGTGATGCCATAATTACCTGTTATACCAAAGAATGGGTGCCTAGATCTATTTATCATATATAAAAATTATACTGATGTGCGAATCACATATACATGTAGAAATAATCCAGCTAAGAAAAAGAAAAGAATATAACTTTCAAATATGCTTATATCCATGTTTCAAGTTTATATATAAAATGATTCCAAACAATGTTGAATACAAAACTTCTTAGTAAATTTTACAAATAAGAAATTTCATTATTTAAATTTGAAAATACCTACATTTAAAATGTACTATAATGTGTAAATTTAAAAGAGAATTATTCATTACTTTAGAGATTATGTGTAGTTATTTTTCCTTTAAATAGATTTTGAATAAAGATAATATCGCTCTTTTTGAAAGGAGAACCTCAAGATAATACATAAAAGATTTATCCATTACCATATATTTTTACGTATGTTAACTTTTAAGTTCAGCATGGGTGAATCCAAACAATTTGTAATACATTTAAAGCTCTTAATTTAGTGAATAGTAATTGCATGGTTATTGGAGAATTATTATAATCCACAGAAGTACTTTCAGTTAAACAGTTGACCTTTTTCAACTGTCATTTCAATTCAAATATAGCACAAGTAAACATGATCAAGTCATATCTCATGATTCCAGAATTTTAATATTAAAAATGTAAATAAAATAAAATATCCAATAGATAATAAATATAATAAAAATAATAATGAATATAATATATTATAAAAAGTATTGACAATTGAAGAAAGTTAAGTGATTAATGGAAAGAACTTCTCAATTATAATACTTTTTATAGTATGTTATTACTGTTATACTTATTTTATTTTTTATTACAATATTTATCACATGACACATTTTATTTTATATATATGATAAATAATGAGTTTGAATCATGGTGTAATAATATCAATTTTTTTCATTTTTTAATAATAAATATGATGTTAATTTATTAAATCAGTGTATTCTTAGTTTATTTATGTTATATATAGAGTAAGTTAAAAACAAACTCTTATGAAGCTTCAAAAATACCCTCAACCTCAGACCGCGGTTTCTGCCTCCAGCGTCATCAGTGAGGTGCTAGGGAATAAAAATACTAGAACTAGTCCAGCATTTTATCAATGCCTAACTATTGAGAAGAAAATCTGAAACTTTCAGACACCTCACTGATGACGCTAGAGGCAGAAACCGCGGTCTGAGGTTGAGGGTATTTTTGAAGCTTCATAAGAGTTTGTTTTTAACTTACTCTATATATAACATTTGTAAATAGAAGCTTTATTAAAATTAGGTCATCTGACTTGATTTTTTATCAATTTAATTTTAGTTTTTTTGCTATTAATGGTTTGGCGATTTTATATTGCTAGAGCTATTAATATATGGTGTATCTGAACTTAGTTCAGTCCCATACTGCTATTTGAGTTAGATAGCTGGATTTTTGGACATTTAAATGTCTGAAAGTTTCAGATTTTCTTCTCAATAGTTAGGCATTGATAAAATTCTGGACTAGTTCTAGTATTTTTATTCCCTAGCACCTCACTGATGACGCTAGAGGCAGAAACCGCGGTCTGAGGTTGAGGGTATTTTTGAAGCTTCATAAGAGTTTGTTTTTAACTTACTCTATATATAACATTTGTAAATAGGAGCTTTATTAAAATTAGGTCATCTGACTTGATTTTTTATCAATTTAATTTTAGTTTTTTTGCTATTAATGGTTTGGCGATTTTATATTGCTAGAGCTATTAATATATGGTGTATCTGAACTTAGTTCAGTCCCATACTGCTATTTGAGTTAGATAGCTGGATTTTTGGACATTTAAATGTCTGAAAGTTTCAGATTTTTTTCTCAATAGTTAGGCATTGATAAAATGCTGGACTAGTTCTAGTATTTTTATTCCCTAGCACCTCACTGATGACGCTAGAGGCAGAAACCGCGGTCTGAGGTTGAGGGTATTTTTGAAGCTTCATAAGAGTTTGTTTTTAACTTACTCTATATATACATTTGTAAATAGGAGCTTTATTAAAATTAGGTCATCTGACTTGATTTTTTATCAATTTAATCTTAGTTTATTTCTGTGTATTTATAGATTTTGTGCCCAATAATTTAATTAGTGAAAAATAATTTAGTGTGTGAGTACATCATTCAACACCTATACTTTATGGTAGCCCAACACCAGAAGCAATAACTAAGAAGTAATTATAGTGAAGAAAGGTTAAAATAATATTTATAGGATGATCATTTTTAAAGATAGTACACAGTACAACAATATTTACCAGTGTTAAAAAGCTTCTTTTAGCAGATTACAATTTTGCCAACCATTTAGAATTAGTTGATGAAGATGGAAATGTAAGCAGTATTCTGGAAAATACATTATTAAGCAATAAATTCTGAATATAGAGTGCTTGACTTGATCATTATCAGTAACCTGAAAAGTATATATTTGATATTATTATTGTAATATTCATGTTATTCTTCTTTTCATTATCCTATTTGTAACTGGTTTGCTTCAAGGTTTCAAATATTGGCTAAGTAAAGATTTATTCGGTATGTTAATTTTGTTAACTGTAGTTGAGTGTGCTTTTGGCTGGTGAAGCTAGATTCATAGCTTCACCAGTTGAAAGGATCTCAGTTATAGTTAACAAAATTAACATATGGAATAAACCTTTACTTAGCCAAAGTTGGAATTGGTAAAGCAAATCCATATCATTATAGATATGTCATTTCATGATCAAATATATGGTGATTATCAGTAGCCTGAAAATATATATTTGATATTATTATAGATATGTCTTATTATGATCAAATATATCTTTTGCCTAATTGCATAGTTGAACATATCATTACAAATGATATACCAGTGCAGGCCATTCATAGTTTTTATTTAGAGTTTTGTAAACACTCATTACAAATGATTTCTCAATGTGATGGCTTTAGAAATTTCTTGGAGCTATTTATCCTTATATATGTGTGTGTGTTTGTTTGCTATTCCAATACATATCTTTTAGTAGCTCAAGAAATTGCAGCACCATCATACCGTAACAGAATAATACATATCTTTTAGTAGCTCAAGAAATTGCAGCACCATCATAACATAACAGAAGGCCTTAAATTTAGCATCAAAATCGTGATTGGTAAATACAGATTTAAATAAATTATTTCTTGTAAAAAATTAAAATAAAAGTCACTCAAAGCAATTTTGACTTTAATAACAATTTAATTAACCCAAAACATAATTTAAGATTCTGCCCATGTTAATTCTTAATTTACTATATTTATCTGTTTCTGAAGCAACACACTGGTCCAGTGGTTTTGCCTAGAGAAGGGCACAGTTTCCAAATATTATCTAAATTCAAACACATGTACAGACATTAGTCAATAAATATGCTTTAGTTATTTAGTTTTAAGGTGTAAGATATCAGATTAAATTTGTCTGAAATAAAATTCTTCTCAGAATTCCAAATTAGTTAGCTATTAATAGTTGGTTTCTATACTGCAAGCTTTTTCCTCATCATATTTTCACCACCTAGTGTAAGGTTTAGTAATCAGTAGATGCCACATGATAGTAACTTTTTAAATTCCTATCCACTGCTATCCCATCAAATATCCTAGATTAGTTTCTAATTTATGGCTTTCATCAGTGAGGAGTTTTTGGAATGTGAAGCATTGCACTTAAATCTTTTGAATCTAATGCACCTTTTGTCTAGCAGCCATCTTTTATTATTTATTTTACTATAAATTTATTAGCCCAAAAAGAAAAACATGTTAATGTTTTCCATCTAAGCCAATTTTTTTGTATAGTTATATAGATCTGAAACCAGATCAGTATCTACATATTATAATGATCTTGTTTTTTTTTGCTTATTATAATCACCTTTATCACTTGGCTAGAATTGGTATAAAACCAATATCTCATCACATGACCCTGATATTCAGCAGCAATATTTTTTACCATACTTTTGCCCTCTGTTATGGGAAAAAATAATTTGCTGCTGAATAGCATGATGTAAGCAGGGGTCATGTAATGCATTATTGATTTTTTATTGCAAGCTTAAAATAATTTTTTTAAATTAATCACTTCGTTTTTAAGTCAAATCAACTAATCATCCAATTACTGATTCGTCTCTAATTATTATTATCCGTAAAAAAAATAAGTTCGGTAAACTCCTTCAATTTCTCCATCCAGTCTTGCAAAGTATCCTTGTTTTTGCCTCATCAATTTCTGTAGAAAAAAGCCTTTCCCTCTTTTTCTTAAATACCATGTTTATCTGAAAGTAAGACCTGGTCTTATATTAATTTTTGCTCTAAAAGATGGCTTAGGGCTTATTTTCAGAGGATGTCTAATTTTTTTCATGTGCAAAATATATATATTTATTCAAATACAAAAATGTACATTTATTTTATTTTTCATATGTCAAAGCATCAGCTGGGAAGCGAACCTGTGACAATTGTCTGCAAGCAACTGTTTGCAAGGCAGCTGCGCTGATCTCTTGGCTACATTTATTCAATATTATCAATTTCAACAGCACATAAATAACTTTTAATACTGCTAGAATATGTCACATTTAGGATTTCAAACATTCTTGTTATATAGGAGATTATTAAAAGTTATTTATGTGTTGTTGAAATTAGTAATATTTAATTTGAAATAATATATGAGATGTTAAACTGGCTAAATTAATTTATTAACTGAGATTGGCCACTATTAATAAGTTTTAGCCTTTTCAAATATCAATGTTGATTTATTTACAATATATATGATGGGTCATTGGTGGCCTAGTGGTTAGCATAGCTGCTTTCCAAGAAGCTGGCCTGGCCTAGCAGTTAGCATAGCTGCCTTCCAAGCAGCTGGCCCAGTTCGCTTCCCTGTCAATGCCTTTGACATATGAATATATATATATAGTGGGTCATCAGATGAAAGAGGAATTCTCATATCAGACTGAATGAAGACACATTGATAAATGAAAAGTAAAACTGTGTTTGCAAGTTTATTAAAATAATTAGCTATGAGTCTGTCTGCAAAATAAATTTGAGTAACAATCATTCAAGTATAAAAATTTACATTTGTATTTACTTACAAAAAAAAAAATCAATTGAGATATCACATGACCTAATTTAATAAGCTTGTATTTATAAATGTTATATATAGAGCTCACAAAATAAGCTCTTAGCAAGCTTTGCAGAATATCCCCAACCCCAGACTGGTTTCTGCTACTGGCATTCTCAGTGAGGTGCTAGGATATTATTTTGTGAGCTCTATATATAACATTTCTAAATACAAGCTTATTAAATTAGGTCATGTGACATCTAACATGATTTTTTTTTATAATTTTATTTTTTGCTATTAAGGCTTTGGTGATTTTATATTGCTAAAGCTATTAGTATGTGGTTTATCTGAACTTAGTTTAGTCCCATATGGCTATTTAAGTTAGATAGCTGGATTGAAAAATATATGGATGTCTGAAAATTTCAGATTTTCTACTTAATAGTTATACATTAGATAAAGTGCAGGGCTTGTCCTGGTATTTTTAATCTAATGCTTGAATATCCTAGCACCTCACCGAGGATGCCAGTAGCAGAAACCGGTCTGGTTTGGAGATATTCTGAAAAGTTTGGTGAGAACTTATTTTGTGAGCTCTATATATAACATTTGTATTTGACAGGCAAAACTCTCCATACACTAGTGCCACCCTGTGCCAACCAGAATAATCAATAAATGCCAGAAGGCTTGTGCATAAATTCCCTATCTAGTGCCTACTCATTCAATATCCCCAGTTATGTGCTAGTATAAGAGATGGTGATCATGTGACATTTGTATTTGCTTACATATTCATTACTTTAATTTGAAATGTTTTTTTCTTTTCTTATGCTAGTTATAATATATATATAAAAATGTTTTGAACATTATTTTCATTACTTTATAATTCTCTACTTTTGTCATGTGTTTCAATGGACAAATGATGTCCGTCTTTTATATTTGGGGTAGGGCTTATATTATCAACATTCTGAAAAAATCATGCTAGGGCTATTTTTTGTTAGGTCTTATTTTTAGGAAAGCATGGTAGCATTGTGAATAAAAACTATTTAGAATCAATTACTACATTATCATGAAGCAGAAAACATTACTCAGGGAGCATATCAGCTGTTTTCATGGATAATTAGATAGATTGGTTATAAAAACAGGCAAAACTCTCCATACAGTAGTGCCACTCAGTGTAAGCCAGAGTAATGAATGGATGCCAGAAGGCTTGTGCATAAAATCCCTATCTAGTGTATATTAATCCAACATACCTGGACTAGTTTCTAGCTTGTGGCTTTCATCAGTGAGGAGCCTTGGATCTATGCACAAGCTTTCTGGCATTCATTGATTACTCTGGCTTGCCCTGACACTGAGTGGTACTACTGTATGGAGAGTTTTGCCTGTTTTAATAACAGTTATGAGCAAGCATAAGGAATGGTGATCATGTGATGTTTAGATTGGTTATAGGTAAATTATCTGAAAGAAATGTTATGACAATACTGTTGCCTTAAATATTTTTTGTGTTCCCCCCCACATTTGAATTCTAAGCATACCATATCAGTAGTACAACTTTGCCTGAGTAAGGATAAAATAGCCAGAAAATGATGTGAAAATGGAAGTAACTATGAAATATGTATAAACTTATTAGTTTATACTTGATCCTGGTGGCAGGATTGGGGGCACTCATTTCCGTTTCAATTTTATATATATTAAGCTATGATTATCTATATTTACATAGGAAGATAAGGTTATTTAATTGCATAGCAAGTAATTTTTTTTTGGTTTAAAACAAATTTCTAATACCAAGATTTTTTTGCAATAACTCAGTTATTAATACTTTTATATTTCAACATTCCTACAATTCTTTCTGCAGAATATGTCTGCAGTATCCTAACTACTCACATTCCAGAGAAGTCACTCCCACAGATAAGCCGCCCCCCCCCCATTGGTACTGACTGGCTGGCAGCCCTCCCATATCTTATCTCCAAACATACTATGCTTCCTATAAAATTGTCCTCAATGAAAATCAAGTTCTGGGATGCATACTACATCCTTAATCCTGATGTTTCTGCAGGATCAACTATCCTCAGGCTTAACAACCATCTGCTAATCAAGAAATTTAAGCGATGGTTCCTTGAACCCAAATATTTTGATTTCCTGATGAATATTAATGCCTTGCCTACTAAACATTTTCTGGTGCATTGCCAAGGATTCTCAAACATAGAGTCCACTTGCTCACTATGCCTCAGAGAGGATGAAACTTGTCTTCACCTCCTCTGCCACTGTGTTTCTCTTCACCCCTACAGAGTCCTTATAGCCTCCATGTTAAATAACAATACACCTGCCCTGTCAACTCTCATTGACAATATACTATGTGGATCCATCCTGGAGATACGAATAACAACATTTGTACTGTTTTCACTATGGTACACACGGTGCTGGCTCACCTTTAATCATGCACTAGAATGTCCGCTCGAGCTCTATATTAGCAAAATGGAAAAAATTCGGAAAAGGGACCAGAATTTGGCCCCCTCTTACATCTATGACTCTACATGGAGGTTATTGATCTGGCCCCCAAAGCTGATCCCTTTCACCCCTGAATAGAAATCTCCTTCCTGGAGACTAATTTGTGGCTGAATGGCCTGCATCCCTTTGTGATAACTCACCTTGCTCTGCATGATTATTGCTCGGATCCTGAGTTGGTTATGGAAGTAATCTCCAATATGAAGGGTCGACTTGGTCGTGCAGAGCATGGCCAAAGATTAGACCTATCACTGAACTATATGAGACATGCAAGCGTGGTCATCTATATCAACAAGATACTATTCCGCACTTGTTCCTTGCTGATATGCTTCATATTAGTCCTTTTGGCTAGTGTCAAACAAGATATCAATATTGATCTTTCACCCCCCTGATTATCATGTAACATATCCTATGTTTAACTATTATCATATATTGTAACCAAATTTCTGAATAAAGTTCTATATTTTATAAAAAAAACAACTCAGATATTAAAGTTTTCGTTCTAGCTATATATATATCTCCATCTTAATATCTTTATTTTTAATACGTATATAATTTACAAATATTTCACCTAATAAATAAAAGTATAGACCAATTTTTTTTAAAAATTAATTTTTTGTTTTTAAATATGAAATGGTGCGTAAAACATCAAAGTATTTTTAAATTGTATGACGTCATTTTAAAGCAACAAAATGCGAAAATTTTAAAGAATTTGCAATAAATTTAGTGAGTGATTTTTATCACTTAATAATTTTTCTTCTTTTTAGTAAATTATTTATGAATGTGTTTTAGCTTAATTGGTAAACGAAATATTTTTATGCATTAGTATGTATATGTGAGTGTTAGAAAAAATGTCTGAAATATATCTTTGCCAGAGAATAAATCAGGATTTCATCCTTTATGGAGCAAAGATCTACTACAAAATATTTATAATTCACGCTTGCCAAATATATATAAAAAAGTAAACCGTTATTTTATTTCTCCCCTTCCGATAATTTACGTAATTTTTTTTAATGTGCGAATATATATATATTGCTTTTCCATCTATCAGTTATATTGATTCAATCCAAATTATATTATTTAATTTTTTTTACCTCATGTGTCATAGCATCAGCCGGGAAGCGAACCCGCTAACCCGGGACAACTGCTTGTTCCTTTCATTTATTTTAATTTTATTATTGTCCTTTATATTATTTCAGTGCTAATATCCAATATTATTTATTAAAAGAAATAGAATTCAGTTATAAGGCTAGGAACGCTAACTAAAAAAATATTGAATATGAACGTTTATTATATTCTTTGCTAAGCCGCTTTCAGTATATTTTGATTCATAGCAATGATTAACGGATTGAAGGTGATAGGTATAAATATGAGACTTCCAAGAAGCAGAATAATATCCAGTATTGTTCTGAATAGCATAGAAATGGATCTACTCCCAAAATAATTGGAAAACACGCCTGGGATAATATATACATGCTATGTCGATGACGTCCTTATCTGTGCTCTAAAACTCCAAATTTATGACATCAAATGCGAGCAGCGAAATTTGCATTATTAACCTGAACTATAGAAAATGAAGACTTCTTCAATGAAATAAAATATCTTGATGTATACCTTCAAAGGAAGACTGCCCAATTAAATTACAAAATGTTAATCAAATCCATTGAACTCATGTTTTATACATCCTGAATTCATATCTACCAGCTCACATAAAAATGCCCATCTGACAACATTTCTACATAGAAATCTAAACTTATGTATAAGTTAGAATCAGACTGTAAGTCTAACATTATGAATTATGCCTCACTGAGTTCAAATATAGGATACTCACTAACCTTCTCAACAAATTTTACAAGATATCATCTGACATTAATCCCTGGATATAACTCCCCTATATTCCTAAAGTCTCCATAAATATAAATAAAATATGCATGGATCCACATGGGATTAATCTTCACACTCCACCTTTTGCAAACAGGTTGATCCATAATTCCAAAGATAAACTTCTCTCCAAACATACCCCCTCCCACACTGTTTACAGGACTGTTGCACTCAAACTGGCTATAATACAGTCTACTTTGGAGAATCATATGCCAGCCTTGCAAGAATATTGTCCCAACATCAATACCTCTACAGAAGGGTTAAAAGCAATCCAAATTACTAATCCAAATTTCTGGAGCACCAAATAAACTCAGCCACACATTTGAACCTTCATCAGCCAGTGTCATGTGCATTGAAAGAAATGACTCAAACTGGCTATAATACAGTCTACTTTGGAGAATCATATGCCAGCCTTGCAAGAATATTGTCCCAACATCAATACCTCTACAGAAGGGTTAAAAGCAATCCAAATTACTAATCCAAATTTCTGGAGCACCAAATAAACTCGGCCACACATTTGAACCTTCATCAGCCAGTGTCATGTGCATTGAAAGAAATGACTCTAAGTTCAAAAACATGGCACATTACTTATAATTTGAACTCTATAAATAAAAAAAGAATCCTGCTTCCACATCTCTAAAAAGTGGGTTCATTTGTATACATTTTTATTACCTTTCTGCCAAACCAGTCATTGCTATGAAGACTAAGATCTCAGAAGCAGCTTAGAATAAGATTGTAATAAACTTTTATAGTTAAGCGTTCCTTTTTTAACATACCTATTGTGTATATAACTGAATTACAATTTACCTAAAAAAAATTAATCAAAGTATATATATAAAATAAATATACATTTATATCTTTGAAACTTATTATAATGTTGTATTTTTATATTGGACTATTTCCACCATCTAATATGAATATTAAATGTCTTGAGAAAAATTTAACTTTATTTAAATATTCCAAATACATTTAATTGTTAGTAATAACATATCAAACAGGTTAGTATATGCACAATGTTTTGAGAGGTATTATTCTCCTTTCTTTTTCAGGTGTTGCTGGCCTGATCAGTGACAGTACTAGCATGGGATTCGAATCTGGGTCCTTAGATTCCTGATTATTGAATTTTAAGGTAGCATGGGATTCGAATCTGGGTCCTTAGATTCCTGATTATTGAATTTTAAGGTAATGCTCTAACCAACTGAACCATCCTGCCAAAGGTAACAGTCGGTAGAAATTTCATATACTTATCTATGAGGTTTCTCCTGATTTCTCCACTTTTTCCAAAGAGCAAAGTTGATTAGAAATTTCCATATATTATGTATAGTCACACTAGTTTGGCTTATGGTATTTTTTGCTATTGTCATGTGAGCAGCTTCTTTAAATTTTCTTCTTTGTACCTGCTCACATGACAATGGCAAAAAAATCCCATAAGCTAATCTAGTGTGACTATACATAATGTATGGAAATCACTAATCAACTTTGCTCTTTGGAAAAAATGAAGAAATCAGGAGGAACCTCATAGATAAGTATATGAAATTTCTACCGACTGTTGCCTTTGGCAGGATGACTCAGTTGGTTAGAGCATTACCTTAAAATTCAATAATCAAGAATCTAAGGAACCTGGTTCGAATCCCATGTTAGTACTGTCACTGGGTAGGCCAGCAACAACTGAAGAAGAGTGTAGAATAATACCTCTAAAAATGTTGTGCATATACTAAAGCTGTTTGATGTGCTATTACTAATAGTTGAATGTATTTGGAATATTTAACTAAAGTTAAATTTTTTAAGCCATTTAATACACATATTAGATGATGGAAATAGACCAATATAAAAATACAACTAGAACACCATCATCACAAACCTTCAGGAAAACATTATTACAGTGTTATACAACTTTTCCATTGTTAAAAGCTATTAGCATTATAATAATTTTTGGCAATTATAATAAGCCAAAAGTTAAATAAGTTACAAATTTGTACTTCTGTTTATAATCATCATTATTTTCAACTATTATGGTCCACTGCAGGATGAAGTTCTCTCCAAATTTAATCCATTTTTTTTACTCTATGATCTTCTCCGGATCATACCAGAAATCTTTCTTACTTCTTCCATTCATCTCACATATGATCTCTTTCTAGGTCTTTTAAATTTCTTGGGATCCAATTTAAAACTTCAGCTGTCCAATATGTCCAACTCAGTTCTATTTAATTCTATTAATTCTTTTAGTGGTGTCAATAACATGTTTCTTCTCTCACCTATGTATTTCATTTTCAATCTCTTTATTATGTATAGATCTGTTCATACTTTATTGAACTGTCTGAAGTGTTTGTATTAATATGTTCTGATATAATATTTATTAAACAGTGTCTTTAAAAAAACAAAAGACAAACTATTGAATGTATAAAATATTGAAAGTACTATTTACATTCATACAAAGATATTATTACATGTAATACATATAATTATAAAACGAAAATTACATTTTGATATTATAATGTACATAGATAATAAGAGGTTTTTATCTGAAAGTTTGTGATGATGGTATTTTAATTACAATTATATGTATTAAACTAACAGTTTCGACTGTCCTGCAGTCATCATCAGAGCTCTTGTTAATTCTATTTCCAAAACAAGAACTCTGATGATGACTGCAGGACAGTCGAAACTGTTAGTTTAATACAAATAAAAGTATTGATCAAGTGTCTAAAAAGGCATAAATGGTATATGTTATAATAGAAATCAGTACATAGGAAAAGAAGAAGTAGAAAATAATTATATGTTGGAATATTTCCATGATCTAATATTAATGCTTAAACTTTAATTCAACCTTTTTTTTTTAAGTTTTCAAATATATTCAACTAATATTAATAGCACACAGATTAGTATATGACACTATTTCAAATGGTATTGTTCTCCTCACTTTTGCAGGTGATGCTAGCCTAGTCAGCACAATAGTAGCATGGGGATTGAACTAAGTTCCTTTAAATTTATGAATATTGAATATTATGTAATGCCCTAACCAATTAGGATATTCTGTAAAAAGCAACAGCTAATAGAAATTTCATATACTTACCTTTGAGAACTCATCTCCTGGGCCTTTAAGAAAAGAATGAAGAAATCAGAATGAACCTTATAATAATACAGAATAGTCTATTTAGTTAGAATGATACTTTAAATTTAATATTCATGGGTCTAAAAGTCCCACTTCAATTCCTATGTTTGTACTTTCACTGATCAGGCTCGAAACACCTAAAGAAGAGAAGAAAGAAATAATACCATGCAAACATTGTATTAAATATTAACCTGTGAGTTATTACTAATAATTAAATGTTATTTGAAAAACTTAAATAAAATTTGAAAAGAAAAACATTTAACAAATAATATTAAATGATGGATACGATCTAACATATAATTACAACTTAAGAGTTACATATATATATATATAAATTCCAATAAAGAATTAAAAAAACAAAAAACAAATTATACCATGATTACAAAAGCATGCAATGACCAATTTATATAAATAAAGGGGGGGGGGGGTAATAAAACCAATTGCAGGATTATTTATTAATTTTATCTTGGTCATAAAAAATTTACCTAAATATTTAAATTGAACATCGAAATAAATCTGACATGACTACTGCCTTGTTAAATTATATTATTTCAATAAACTATATTTTAAATTGACTTTAACTTTTATTTTTTATATTGAAAGGGATATTTTTTTAAAAAACCAATTAAAGCAGTAAAGAATTGAAAGCTTTGAACTTGTAGTAGATACCTGCAATTGAACCCATGAACTTTCTGCCTACACTATTTGCAGTCTAAAGATTCCTATTTTACAGATGATTGGTTAATTAAAATTAACAGTTTGGGAATCTCACACCCTGTTGAGGACAGTGGTTCCCACAACTCATTATTTTGGATTAAAGTGGTCAAACTTTCAAAGCATTTTAATGTAATTTGTATATTAAAATGCACGAATGCACACACACACACACACCTCAATCATATATTGGATTGCTGTAATCAATAGTAAATTAATTAACATATATAGTTTTGGGTGCTTATTAAATAAATAATTCTTGATTATTATATTTAAAATAATGCTATTGTTGACTGAAATATACTCTTATCTGAATAAATAAAATAACTCATCAAAATTAACCCACAAACTGTTAAAAATTATTATAACCATACTATGATGTTACCATAGTATCATGACCATAATGGTGGTGCTTCAGTTGCTCCAGATTAAATCCTTTCTTTTGCAGTTACTTTAGCATTCATTTACTGGTTGACATGGAAGGAAATCATATTGATTTTCTAATTGTAAAAGAATTCGAAGATGTCTGTATCATACTGAGAAACGTAATATCAAAAGCTGAAAATGCCATTGATTGGTAATTTCTTTGGTCCCAAGTCCAAGAACCCTTGCAAGAGCTTTTAAGAGCTCTCATTCTTTTGTTTAGATTTTGAAAATGAAAACATATATTTTCTATGCTTAATATATTTACAATTGAAATCTTAAACTGGATTCCAAGAGATTGTAAAAGACCCAGAAAGTGACCACATGTGAGATGGATGAAATAAAAAAGTATGTGAGGGTGGGGGTGGAAAAGAGAAACTAAAGATCAGAGATGGATTGAACTTAGAGGGACCTTCATCCTGCAATGAACTGATAATGGTTGATGATATATTTACAATTATTTTTGTAAAGTATTTGTGAAATATTTATTTTTGACAAAAACATTTATGATTAACTTACATTTGATTTGAAGATGTTTCATTTAATAGTTTGAGGAGGAATAAATGGCAGTTTTATGAAAATTGGAATTACTATATTTTCTCTACATTGTTTTAACTATTTCACAAAAGGTAGCATGGTTGTTACTCATTCTTTTGAAATTAAAATTTCTTTGTTTTCATTTTAAAATTGTAGGAGAACTAAATGGACTATATATATATACCATCATTCTCTGTTGTTTAATTTCCTCTTTCATCTTATATGCCACATGTTAAAGTCAGACAAAAAAATCGATTTTTTATTAAATCTTTTTTTGTAATAAGTCTATTCAATTTTCTGCTCAATTTATTAGATTGTAAGGAGGATAACAAAGGTAAAAATGTTTTAATGGCAAAATATAATTAGAAAATGTATTCAACATGCTTTTAAGACTGCAATTTCAAGCTATTCATTGTGAAAATAACCATAACTTGTATATTATATATAAGTATTCAATTTTAGATTCTTTTAATTATTTGATTATTATTATTTTAGATTATTTTATTATTTGGTAAATGCATAACTTTGTAATGTGTTTGTCTGGTACTAATGTGTCTGTATACTATATAAATTATATTTTTCTCATGTGTCATAGCATCAGCTGGGAAGCGAACCCGCTAACCTGGGACAACTGCTTGTAAAGTGGCTGTCACTGACCTCTCGACTACCAATGCTTGACATATAAATTATATTTGTATTCAAATATAACAAAAGTAGTGATTTTGATTGCATCTATAAAATTAGGCAATTATGTACAATGTAATTTTGGGGTTCTGATCCAAGTTTGAGGCGATGCTATTTTATAGACAAGATGATTCTCAAAATATTTAATAATTTATTAGCATGAGTTGATTTTAATTGCATTTATAAAATTAGGCTATTATACAGCAGTACAATGTAAATTTTATGGCTGATTATTTGACATACAGAAAGATTGCAGTTGATAAAGCAATCACAAAATTTACTGGGTATAGTACCATGTGACAATATAAATTTTTAAAACCAATAAAGAGAGTTTTCAAGTGATGAATGTGTGGTGATAGCCATAATGGTTGTATATACCACATGGAATTGTATGGAGATGAAGAATCAAATCCAGATTCTTATCTATCCCTTGGTCCTTATGCTGTGGAGTCAGTCGTTTTGCCACATCTTGCATCAGATTATTTTCCAAGTCTACAGTTAGCAAATGAGCTATATGCAAATAAATTCTATCTCTGTGGGACAATAAATATAACATGATAGCATCACTGGTGTACATAAAAATATAAAATGAAGAGAGGAGACTCATTTTATCATTGATAAAGACAATGGCCTTTAATTTCTAGTTTTGGATAGACAAAAAGCCAAATACTATGATTACAAATGTATTTTCATCTTTTGGAAATGATTTATTTTGTAAGTTTTATTAAGAAGAATATTTTTTCTTATAGATGTTTTGAGATTTTTTAACTTCTGGGATACAAGAAGATATGATGAATTTTTAAGGTTCCTTTTTTGTAAGTTCTGACGTCATGGATTATCTCAGATAAGTATTATATATGGTTTGAATGAGAATTTTGTGAGGAATACAAAGATTTTATCAATAAAGATATAATTTTAAATTTAATTAATAATAAATTAGAAATTATGAAGTAATAATTTGTAATGGATGTTTAAGACACCATTACAAAAAATTATAGTTTTATAGAGGTGAAGAAAATAAAATAAATTTTTATATAAGATTTCGTTTGTAAAACTTGATTAAAAGTTTTTTTTCTAATGCTTGTACAAATATATATGTATGTGCGTGGGAATTATATTTTAATACCACAGTTATATTTGGTTTTTAATTTTGATTTTAAAAAAAACAAGAAAACTAAGATTACTTTTTTTGTTAAATTTATGTAAAAGTAAAGTGTACAAATAGATTGCTTTACAGATTTGGGATTTATATTGATAAGAATAATTAAAAAAGAAAGAAAACAAAAAGAAAAGAATTTTTCATTAGTTAGTTCCTAGATCTGTAAAGGGCAATTTATTTCGTTAATTAGATAACTATTGTTATCTAGATAGAGAATTTTTAAATTTTAATTAAAAAGAAAAAGTTTGGTAATTGGTTTAAGAGATATGATTCAGATATAACAGGCTGAATCAGGCCATTGGATTATCCTTGACTAGCTTTCAATATTTGCATCAGCTAGAATACTTGCACCAGCACAAAGAGACAGACACCAACTTTGACAGGAGAATTGCACAAACTCTGAGACACTTCCCCCAACTCTGAGAGATACTTGCACAAACTATTCCTGCATATTCTGAAAGCTGATCCGGTGATTATTCTACCTAGAATGAACATTAAACCTACAGCAAAAATATTTTCTTTACCATGATGTGCTAAGCTTCTTGCCAGGGCAGGTTCAGATGTCCTGGGTCTCCATTAACTGCCTACAATGCCATAAGAACCGGCTCCAAAGAAACCACTAACCAACTCACCCAACCCTACTGTCAGTGAATCCAGAGCAACGGACTATACTTAAGAAGTCTAGTGCACTAGCATTTGAATAAATTATAAAGGTACCTTAGTTTTGCAATTTAAATAATATGGTCTTATATGTGTTTCCCTTTTTTAAAAAAATATAAATGTTTTTTTCAAGTTGTATCTTATGTAATTCGATTTCTGTGTGCTTGATTTTTTTTCTTTCTTTTTTTAACAAGTGTTAGTTTCAAACCTATTACTGTCCATCCTATTTAAGTCTTAGTAAGTAAGATAGTAGTTTATTTTAATCTCACATTCCTTTTATTATAGAAAGCAGTCTGGATATTACAGACTATTTTATTTGACTTCTGGCTCGTGACTCATTTTATTATTAGTTCTATTTATGTCGTGAAACTTTAATTATTTATAATAGACGATTATGAAATATAATAGTTTTTAGTTTTATTTCTTCAAGCTTCCAATTCATTTATTAGGGGCACGTACGATCGTTTTAACCCTCTCAATAGGTAGATCGTGAGCTCCTAGCCTGTCTCACTCAGAGGGAGGTCAATCGATTGAAAGTGATAACTTTCAACACTCTTTTATTATTATTAATGTTTTGGAAGCTACCTTCACATTCCTTCGGTTTCGACATAAGCTTACATAAATCTCAAATACGGAGATTCAGCCTTTTCCTAACTATGGGTTATAAGCAGGAAGCTAACCTCCATTGTCTTGCATGAGATCACTGTCTACTTACTAATATTTCTGTTACTTCAGTATTTTGCACTCTTTCACGCACAGGAAATCGCTCTCTGAACCATATAAATATTTTAGTTTAATTTTGATGAATGTACGTGTAGTACATATTTTAAGTATGCTTTAAAGATTATTATTTAGATTTATGTTTATTTAACCATGCTACTAATAAAATTATTTATTCATTTACTTAGTTGATTTTGTTTTCTGTTGCTACCTTTCCAACTCACTGAACAAAACATAGATCTCATTTGCTTGATTGAGCTAGTCCGGCACATTCGATTCGCATATCCTATAACCCCTTAAAAATAAATGTCTAGTTCCAAATTTCGGACTAGTGGCGCCCTGGTGGTCAGTATATGTGAGTCTAAAGCTTTTGTCCAGTATAAATTTTTTCAGATATTGAAATTTCTTTTTTTTTCTGTCAACATATAGCATTTTGCTCTAACATTATTAAAACTGAAGTTATTGTAAAATTGGTCTCAAATCAAATTTTTAAAAATTCAATATGGCACTAAACATTCCAAAACAGTTAGACCTATCTATAACCTTATAATACAGTTTGCAGCTTTCTTTTTTCTGCAATGATAATTTTAACATATTAATTGGAAAAAAATATGAAGATGTCAGCATTCTTATGAATCTTTTGCCTGATTGACAGTACCCATTAGAATGATAATGTCATAAGGGAAGTAACCTAAAAGTTAATAAGAATGAGAATTTCTGATAAGTGTTTTAGTCCGATGGTAAACTTGTAATTTTTAATAATTTGTTTACAATTTAAAAGTTATAATGCAATATTTTTTTTTTATAAAAGTCTTATTTTTAAACCAAAAACTATGTCATTAGTAGGAGACTGTCTTTGAACACAATTTATTTTTTAAAACATGACTCTTAAAAAGTTTGTTACAGAAAGCAGAAACAGTTTCTACTGGGTAAAATCAAATCACTTTTGTCAAAATGGCAATAAAAAGATTTCTTAAAATTTTAATAACAATAAATGATTTAAATAAGCATTTATTTTTATAGCGCTATGTTTATAAATTGTAATACATTAAAGATCAGCCTTTTCAAGCTATTGTTCTTAAGATTTGCCCATATATAAGCATTTGGGTTGGAAAGAATAAGTGGATTCACTTTATTCTTTCCTAAATACTATATCTTGTGTTGGGAATGAAAGTATTCATTTATTATTAACACTCGTAAAAAGTGCATGCACAATAGCTTGAAAGGGCTGATCTTTAATGTATTATGATAAATGATTTAGTAATTTTTAGATTTTTTTGATGATAATGAACCATAAATGTATTTTTCTTTTGTTAATATACGATCCAAATGTCTAATATTCCATTCTTTTTTAATAGATGGATTACATCCAATGATGTCAAGCATCATTATTATAGGCACATAACTTCATTTAGGTATTTATTTTAATATTTTTAGAATATAAAATATTAATTTTTAAAATGCTATCATTCGAAAGTAATATATAATGATAAGATTATCAATATATTATATAGAAAAAAGATTTAATTGTTAAAATAAAATGTTCAAATATGGAGGAATATTTAACAAAAGACTCATTTGGTTCCATTCAAGATATACACAAGAATTTTTCTGCTAATCAGGTTAAAAAGATAATATAATACCATAAAGAAGGAAGATGTGATTGGTTAAAGAAGGAATATCTTTATAATCATTGTAATTATGTTGTATGCCATTTTGTAATTAATTGGAGGTGGAATTTTAAATCTTAAAACAGAATTTTATTGCTTCATGATGTCTTAACAATAATTCATTCCAGTTTTAGAAATTAAGTTAAAACAATGTTTATTTTATTCATAATATATTTTATTGATAATTGCAAAATAACAAAAACTACTGTTGTGGATACATATTTCACTTTATTATTTTGCCCCATATTTGCAAAATTTTACATATTATTTTTAAGAAAGAGTTTTGTTTGCAAACTTATATTTCTAAAACGTAATTTGAAATTTGTAGAAATATAACAAAAAATAAGGCAAATTATTTAAAATAAAAAGTTGAAAATTTAATCCAAACAAATACTAAGGATTGTCAAAAAAGTGAAAAACAATGTTTTTTTAATCTTCATATAGCTTGCTTAATTGAGTTTGAGAATAGCTAATGTTCTTTATGCTATTATTTGTGATATAAAAATAAAGTTAGCAAACTTGTTGTTCGAACTCAAACTTTCACATGACCCACTCTACTCTCAGTGCCATCTCATACTGCTGACCCACCTGATCACACACATGTTGAAAAGATAGATGAATAATCACCAATATGCATATTTCATGCTAAACCAGCAATCATCAGTTGGTCTAGATTATAGTTGTGGGTTCTGTCCATTAAAGTATGAAGATTGGCTATCTTAATATAAAGCTGAGCACTGATTGTATATATGTGTGGAGATAGTAATCTAGACCAACTGATGATTGCTAGTTTAGTTCAAAATAGGTATATTGGTGTTTATTTATCTTTTCAACATGTGTGTGATCATATGGGTCAGCAATATGAGATAGCACTGAGAGTAGTGGATCATGTGAAAATATGAGTTCGAATCCTGCATATATTACATATATAAATGCAAGTTTAAGGCTGTACAATGTATCAAACCTGTTGTTCAAACTTGCATTTTGATCTTCACAATATATGTATAGATAGAGGGAAACTAAAAGAATATCAAAAACATATTTAATAAAATTAAAATACTGTTTTAACATTTTAACGTAATTCAAAATTACAAAGAATTTTTACAATTGAATTTTTTAAGTGAATTTTAAATGAATAAAATATATTCTAAAATTTGTTTAAATGTGAAAAAAATAAAATAAGAAAGTTATATGGCTATATTATTGCTCAGAAATTCATACCAAGTTCGAATGGCAGACGTGTGATCCTGGGATCTCCCAAGTCTAAGTTGGATATTCTACCAATTATGCCAAACTATACAGGACTAAAGTTGCTACACCATTACTATATCACTGTGTAATGTAAAGTGGCAAATAAGAAAGTAAAGTTATAAACAATGAGGAATGCCAATTCCTCAACAAGGTTTATGATAAACGCTTAGCCAGAGAAAGCATTTAAAATATCTCCGTCAGGAAACCCCCCCCCCAAGCCCTGACCATGGATGGTTTCATGCTTTGGCACTCCTCCAACACTAGATCTAAAAATACCAAACCAAAGCCAGCATTTATCTAAAAGTTATCTATAGTGTTAAAAATCTGAAATTTTCAGACAACTACATGTCTTCAAACCAGCTATTCAACTCAAATAGCTATATGGAGCTGATAGATCTTCAGTCATACCATATATTAGCAATCTCAGCAATATAACATCGCATAAGACTTAAGGCAGAGACTATAAATAGTCAAAATAAGAGTCATAGATCACATGACCCTATTCTCTTAAGCTTGTAAGTTATAAACAATGAGGATAGCCAATTCCTCAACAAGCTTTGTGATAAATGCTTAGCCAAAGAAAGTATTTAAAATATCTCCATCAAGACCCCCCCCCCCAAAACCCCTGACCATAGCACGAAACCATGGTCAGGGGTTTGGGGTGGGGGGTCCTGACAGAGATATTTTAAATGCTTTCTCTGGCTAAGCATTTATCACAAAGCTTGTTGAGGGATTGGCAATCCTCATTGTTTATAACTTACAAGCTTAAGAGAATAAGGTCATGTGATCTATGACTCTTTATTTTGACTATTTAAGAAAGTAAAGTGTTTGACTCGATGATTAATCGATTTTTCAAATCCCTCTACAAGATAAAAGATGAGGATAAACGAACTTGTCAGCCTTGGGTAATTGACCAAACCTGTAGCCAGATGAGGCTAGAGTCCTAATTCATGTGTGTCTTAGGCCTAAAACTTGAACTTTCTCCCAATCCACTGAACAAATAATATATCCCATCTTTCACTTAAGAATAATCTAACATTAACTATGAAGATCTTTTATGCATTCTATATATTTAATACACAAATTTTGCATTAATTACATACTATACAATTAACTTACCTATATCAACTTTTAAATATTGTTATAGTTCTCGTTACTCTTTGGGTCAGGATAATCATTAACCAATGGAATTTCCAAACCTTATACATAGGTTTGACTTACTTTATATTCCTAAATAATTAAGCTCATGACACACTGCCTTAAGACATTAATATAATCTTTGATTTTATTTTTATTTATTTATGTTTCTTTCATACTTGCATTAATTAACCATCATGAGTTTCTTATGCTGCTCTTAAGACTAAATTATTGATCTAATACAACTTTTGATATTTCTATATACATGGCTTGCATACCACATTTATATGTAAGCATTGAAACTTTCTTATTGACATAATTTTATCCTATTTTATTGATTGCTTTTGTATCCACTCTAATGTGTAAATAAAGTTTAATTTTGAAAGTAAAAAATAATAACATTGGATTACACTTCAATTATGACAATACATATTGCAATACATAAAAGCAATATAAATACTTTATATCACTGTCAAGCGTAGTTAGCCGGGAGGTCAGTGCAGCTGCCTTGCAAGCAAGCAGTTGGTTGCAGGCGGTAGTTGCGGGTTCACCTCTCGGCCGATGCTATGACATATGGAAAAAAAAATACTTTATATCACTGTGCAATCAGTTGAATTGTTGTTAAACAGAACGAATAATACCTTTGTATTATCTCTTGATGTGATTATTTTATTACAATTCATTTACTTTTTTTTTTTCAATCCAATCAATAAAAAAATATGAATATGTATACTGTGCGTGCATCAATCATAATTTTATTCGTGAATGTGTGTATGTTTGAAATGTTAAAACTTGAAGAAAGTGTAAACAAAATAAAAACGATAATAAATTATATTTTTTTAATTAAAAGATAAATGATCAGTCTGTAAATTATTGGTAGAGACGGTTCACATTCCTCCAAGAGTTAAAACTACAACTAAAAAGATTAATGATATTAAAAATAGCTGAACAATTCATAACTTCTTCATATGCTGATTAAAATAATAATATACATAATAGTAAGCTGTTTTTAAATTTGGGTAAATATGTTTTAATTGCTTCCAAATAATTTTAACACATATATATCGTATTTTCAAAAAAATTAAGAAATAGTTTTCGTTTGAATAATTATTTAGGCAAAAAAATGTATGAAAATAGTTAGCAATGGTTAGTTATAGAAGGGAAAAATTTAAATAACAACAAAATATCACATTAAATATATTCTGATTTCATATAGATAAAGAAACACGAGGCCTATCTCTACTGCCTTTACCATAGACTTGAGTAATGAGTATTGAATTATTACTGAAACTTATCATTTATGGTAATAAATGTTAAAGAAAAGTGGATGCTCTTATCTATGCTATAGTAAGCTAAAAGAAGATATGTTGCTATGGAAACATAAGAATTTTCAAAATGTATAATTTTAAAATATAAAACAAAGAAATGTCTAAAACCTGTAACTATATGCCTTAATTTCATATAATGTGTTTGTTATTATTATTATCATCATTATTTCTCTTACTACTAAGTATGCTTTCATTATTTTATGGCCATCTTCAGTCCTTTCTTTTAGAAAACTATAAAAGCATTCTAATAGATTAAAGGTGAGCATTTTAAATAATCAAATTATATGAAAGCAGATGAATGATAATAATATAGACTGTAAAGTTCATGTTTTGACTGTAAAGATTGAGATTTTTAATTTCTAAAAGTTCAAATGAGCCCCATTAAACAAATATAAACTATTTTGAAAGTAGACTAATAAATAGTGATTTTTAAAATGTTGAGACTCCGCTGCTATTTATTATTGATAAGATAAAATGGATTTTGCTCAAAGCTGATTGGTTTACGTATGTAAATCATATGAATGTAGTCAACACTTGATCAATACCAAGAATTTACAATGTGCTGTTAATGCAGCTTTTATAAAAATAAGGTGAACCTATCTTCTTATTATTTTGGTTCAAGTTGTATAAATGATAAGTATAACATATAGTTGAATTGTTTTTAAGCCAATAAATATCACATGACCACCACCTCTTATGCTTGTGTATAACTGTTGTTAAAACAGGCAAAACTCACTATATATATTGCCACACACAGCAAGCTAGAGTAATCAATGGATGCCAGAAGGCTTGTGCATAAAATCTAGTGCCTACTCATCCAGTATCCCCAGACTAGTTTCTGGCTTATGGCCTTCGTCTGTGTGTGGCAATATATATAGTGAGTTTTGCCTGTTTATTTTAGTTGAATTGTTATTATATTATAAAAATGAAATTATATATGCCATTCATAAAAGTGATTTATAAATGAAACCAAAATCACTCACAAAAATATAAATAACATGTAAACAGAGCAAGCATTATATTTGCATTTTAAAACAAATAGAGTGATCAAAAAAATGGATGGGAAAGCAGATGAATTCACTAGAAGGTGCAATATCTTAACGAGCACTTATTCACAATAACATAAACCCTGATTTTAGCATGGTGAGCAAAGTTGGTTTATATAATGGTAAGCTCTAAGCATAAATGGTCCACTTATGCTTTTTAAATTGGTGCTTATGAGTGAGTGCATGTAAAATCATGAGGAGTGCATGATCAAAAGTTTATTCCCTTCTTTATATTACATATATGGTCAGTGCTATATAGATAAGATATTTATTACAGTAAATTCAATTCCTCTCCTGCTGTAGAATGAATAAGCTTATACAATTCATTTGTCAAGTTATATATCAGGCATACAATAGATTAAATCTCTAACTTCAGCATACTGAGGAAACATCACATGACTACCTCCTCTTATGCTTGTGAATAACTGTTGTTAAAACAGGCAAAAACTCACTATATATATTGCCACACACAACAAGCTAGAGTAATCAATGGATTCCAGAAGGCTTGTGCCTAAAATCCCAATCTAGTGCATACTCATCCAATATCCCCAGACTAGTTTCTGGCTTATGGCCAATCCAAGGCTCCTCACTGATGAAGGCCATAAGCCAGAAACTAGTCTGGGGATATTGGATGAGTAGGCACTAGATGGGTATTTTATGCACAAGCCTTCTGACATCCATTGATTACTCTGTCTGACACTGAGTGGCATTACTGTATGGAGAGTTTTTCCTGTTTTAATAACAGTTATGTGCAAGCATAAGAAATGGTGATCATGTGATGTTTAGTATTTATTTTAGAATAATTGATTTTAGTAAACAGTTTTTCATATTCATTAAAAACATAAGCAATTATAACTTATAGTGTACGCTGTATCAATATACACTATTTCAATTACACAATACCAAAAAAATTGTAAATAAACCTTAAAATAATTCATAAATTTAATAAATTTTATGATATAGCAGTACAATTTTTTTTTACCTTGGAGTGCAGAACTTAGTTATAATTATTAATAATGCATTCTCATCTCATGTTTTTGCTTTATTTCCACTTCTGAATTTGATGCACAGTATTTCATGGAGTAAAATGCTTTCTAAGCATAATGTTAAAAGTTTTATGAAATTAAAAATATTAGTAAAGTTAATATGGATTTTAAAACATCAAAATGGCTAGAGAGGGCAGAGGGCATAGTCCTCTGAAAATAAGGTTGCTGTTGCATTTCCATTGAAAAAAAGTTATTGAATATTCTAATACTGATACATACCTTAGTACCATAGATTAAAATCAAGGCAGACTTTCTTCTGGCTTGCTGATAATTCTCAGCAGCCACCTACCTTGGATATCAACAGCATGGGGATCCATGTCTTGAATAACTCCAACCTAAATAATCACATTCTAATGGCTAACATTATTCTAGGAGTACCTGGTTTCTCTCTTTTAAGAAAACTCTGGTGTAATATTAACTGAATCAGAATGCCCCAGGATAGATGTGGTTATGTGTTGCTTGAATGGAGATTTATGAAGATTCTCCAAACTGTGAGTGTGGAAGATCACAAACCATGGCATGTATTTACAAGGAGTGCCCAATTTACCAGACCTCAATTGTCATTATCATACACTAAATAAAATATTATAGTTTATTAAAATAAAAGTTTAGAAAAAATGCCAATAAAAATCTATACCTATACTGTCTCAGAAACCACTCAGGGCAACTTTGGCTTGTGACCATAATTTTTCCACTGCTAGAATAGAATTTTTGAGTATATCTAAAATATTTATGTTGTTGCATTAAATAAAAATAGATATATTAATCTTTAATTACATTTGTGTTTGTTCTGAGAGCTAAAAAGACAAAGTGATAATGTTATGTTTATATCTAGTATGGCTGGAATAATATCTGGGTCATTTAATAATTACACACAATTCACTAACTAAATGCAAAAATCTTTATTACAAATACTTACAAATAGCAAAATATATACAATATTTATAATACAAACCTTTATCTTTATTACATTTTGAAAATCGTGAATATATAGTTAATATAATTGTCTTTTTTCTTTTCTTATGTATTGATTTCTACTTTTACATATCATACCATTTACAACTTTCTTAAACACTTTATCAATACTATTTTTTATTTTTAATAAAGTGTTTAAGAAAGTTGTAAATAGTATGAATGTGTAGTTGTTAGTGGAACACTTAGTACTTTGAAAGAAATGCTGTGACATCCCTTTAAACTCCCAATCAATGTGTGGCTTGCTCATATACAGGTATATTGATGTTAGTAGCTAACAGCTTCTTGCTCTACATTTGAGCATGGCCCATTGTATGCTACCATATATTGAACAAATTGGGTTTTTATCACCAACATCTGATAGTTGTCTGAAGTTTCCAAATTATCCTTTCAAATGGACTTCAATATATAGCAAGATCCATGTTCTTATTGGAAATAACTGGATTAACTGACCTAGCCTTCCAATTGATCTGTCATTGTCTATTTATTAGCTTTTATTATTATTTCATTGACCAGTTCTATTGTAAGTTCTATCCCATATTGATTCATTATTACAGTGCTATCCTATTCAATAGTGCCAGACTTTAGTCTAGCTTTAGGCTTTTATCACTTAAGAATTTTGGATACAATGCACTTTGTCCCTTTGTTTTACTATCAAACTAATAGCCCAAATTTAAAAGCAAATTAATGTTTTCACTCTAAAAGAACATGCTTACAGGAGTATATAGATCTAAAACAAGTTCAGTTTTTACAAATTATAGAGTCCTTAGTTTTTTAAACAATATAGATACCTCTATTCCTTGGTCGGTATCGGTTTAAAACCAATTCAACATCACGTGACCCATAATGGTAAACATTGTATAAATATCACGTGGTGTAAATTAAATTATAATTTAAATAAGTTCCGCAAATAAAAATTACATACCAGCAACACTTATGTACGTTAGCATATTGGAAAAATAGCAGAATTTATGAGCTGATTTTGAGTTGAGTAAAATAATAATAATAATAAAACAATACTTCTTTAGTCAATGAATTCAAAATAGCAGTTACGCTCACCATATTCGTGAATGTTCGAAAGCCGCACGAACCTACCTTCAGAATAATTAACCATATAATAAGTATTTTATATTTTAGCAAAAGAAGAATTGTTGAAAATATTATAAATAAAAATATATTTAAATTCTCTTTATGGCCCCATTTATCTTTCATATTATCAGTTGACTTCTTTTTTTGACCCTATTTAAATTTTGAACAACATATTTCACAATGATTTTAAAAACGATAACATAATTTAAAAAAAAAAAAAGATTGACAATAACTATGCAAAGTTAAAATAAAATCAATAAAAAAAAATTACCAGTGGGGTATCTTTTCAAAATAATGTAAATACATTAGTGATTTTAAATCTAGATAAAGCTTCGAAAGAATTTCTGGTGTCATATGCGTTTGATAGTAATCTTAAATGTGACATATTTTGGCAATTGTTTCGAAATTCCTCCCAAGTTTTTTTTTCTTTTATTAAATAAGAAAAACAATGTCATCTTGTCATTACTTTTTAAAATATTATCAAAATAACGATAACAAACATCGAACATTAAATTCTGTTTTAAATATATAAGTTCGCATTATAAATATCAGTATTCGTTTTATTTCTTTTTTGTAAATATAGAGCAATTAAGACTAATATTAACTATTCGACTAAATAGCTTTATAATAATAATACGTTGCAGTAAATTATCTGACATTGGCTTCAGGGACTGTGTAATAAATATGTCAATAAATACTGAACATAAGATTTTTGCGATCACTTCTTCAGATTTAATTATGTTATCTGAAATGATAGCTGGTTGTCACCCCATTAAGGTGATGTCTGATAGACTGTTAGAATAATCAGAGAAAGACAATCGTGGATTTTTTTTTAACAAAAAATTTATATAGAGATTAAAAAATAATTGATCAAAAATTATACCTTTTATCATTTTCTAGTTGTGAAGGAATGTACTCATATTAATTTGAAATGTGTTTAACTTGTTTCATGTTAAAATATTTTTTTGAAGTGAAATTTAGGTTACTGAGATTTAATATATTTTTGTTTTACATTAAAATGTTTGTATTTTTAAAAGGATATATAAATTGATAAAAATAAAAATATGTGCGGATCTGATTAATTCATTTTAAGATTTAACTTTTATTCTAAAATACTATATCAAAACGGAATTGAAGTTAATCATATACTATTCTAATATTAATTATGTAAATAAATACTAAACTACTTTATAATGATCCCAATAATGGATATTTTGTAAGCTAGCTGTAACTCAAATATTTATTTATTTATATAATTAATATTAGTATAACAAATTCTATGTGATTCGTTTCATTTTCCTATAATCATCTCTGTTCTTTATTACTTTTTACAATGCTTGTTTGCAACCCACTATTGATAGTTTCGATTGCCCCAGCAATCTTCTTCAGAACTTCTACTTATATTTCCAAATCATAACTCTAATATTATATGGATTTGGCAATGCAATAAGAAAGATAAAGTTATAAAACTTTATTTTTTTAAATCTATTGTTCCTTAAGGACCCTGGTTAGTTTCATTGTATAATGGTTAGCATTGTGGACTTTGAAACCAGTGATCCGATTTCATATTACAATGAAATCTGTGGAAGTAATTTTTTGCTCTGTGTAATTTACTGCAATGTTACAATGTCAAATTCTGGAGCATAATGGATCAATTCCAGTTCTGGTTCTCATGCTCAGTTCCTTAGCAATAAAGCCATTCTTTTTTTAAAATAGATCTAGATTCATTAAAATTTACGATGTAATCCTAAATTTAAAATGCTAGAATAAATTGTGTTAAAAAGATAATGGCAAATACCATCATTTAAGAGCAAATGTTATGACTTGGTTATAATGTTCTGTAAAACAGTTAATTAAAAGTGGCTTTGAGGATAGAACTAATAATATTTACATATATTTTATGTTTTGTGTTATGTGGAAGTTGTGATGATGGTATTTTAGTTGTAATTATAAGCTGGATTATTCCAATATGTTTTGAGTTGGTATTATTATTGTCTTTTCTTCAGGTGTTCCTGATCTGAACGAGTGATGGCATTGCCATAAGAAATAAACCAGAGACCCTCAGATTGATGCCTAATTGATTAGTGCATGACTTTAAATTCAATATTCATGAATATAAAGGCCCAGGTTTACTTCCCATGTTATTACTGACTGCAATGGGTCCATCCAGCAACACCCAAAGAAGAGAAGATAATAATACCATTTGAAACAGTGAGTTACATACTGCATGTTATTACTAACAGTACATATAAGCTGTGTATTTCATCTATTACTAACAGTTGATAAATATAAGGATTTGAATTCAGACTTTCAAGCACTTACCAACTATACACACTATCTCATACAACTGATACACATGACCACACACATGTAGAAAAGATACATAATCACCAATATATGTATTTCATGCTAAACCAGCAATCATCAGTTGGTCCAGATTATCATCTCTCACACATATATATAATCAGTGCTCAGTTTATATTAATATAGCAAATCCTCACACTTTAATGGACAGCCGTCAGTCTACTCAAACCTCCAACTCTCCAGCCATCCATATCATTGAAAATCTGATGATGGAAAGCCCAAATCCCATGCTGATGCCAACATTATCACCATGCCCACATTGACCTGAAGTCACTCTGAACCCCCATGTATAGGACCACATCCATTTCAATTCATAGAAGAGGGATGGGCAGGATACAAGCTTGATATGTAAATATTTATTAACAGTTGAATGTATTTCAAAAGTTTAAATAAAATATGAATTTTTCTAAAGAGGATTTAACAATTAATATTAGATGGTGGAAATACCCCATTAAATAATTACAAGTATTTAATCCTTCATTGATAGCTTGTGATGGTAGCATTTTACTTGCAGTTATATGTTGGGAAACTTTTATTATCTTGTTGAGTTTGTTAAATATTTTTAGGAATTCGAAACTTGATTTATATTTTTCCAAATTCATTTAATTATTGTAATAACATCTGAAAAGAGAAATGACATCACAAAATGTGTTTAAAACTTCTATAAAGAATTGTATAGCACAGAGCCTAAACTCTCCATACTGTAGCACCACTCAGTGCAAGCCAGAGTAATCAATGGAGACAAGAAGGTTTGTGCATAAAATCCCTAGCTAGTGCCTACTCATTTAATATTCCCAGACTAGTTTCTAGTTTATGGCTTTCATCAATGAGGAGCTTTAGATCTGAGAGCACTACACCTAGATTTTAAGATCTAATACAACTCTCCAGCAGCCATCTTTTACCTTATTAGCTAACTATAAAGCTTTGAGTCCAAAATAAAAACACAATAATGTTTTCAATTCAAGATCATTAGCTTGTATAGTTGTATAAATCTGAATTTTTTCAGCATCCATATTTTTTGGTGTCTTTAGTTCTTTAATAACTACGGTCACCATAATCCTATTGGTAAGTATCAGTACTAAACCACTAAACATCACATGATCACCATTCTTTATGCTTGCACAAGCTGTTTACACAAAGGCTAAACTCTCCATACAGTAATGCCATGCAGTGCAATCCCCCAATCAGTGCAAAGTAGAGTAATCTATGGATACAGAAAGGTTTGTGCATAAAATCCCTATCTAGTGCATACTCATGCAATATCTCCAGACTAGTTTCTGTATGAACAGCTTATGCAAACATAAAGAATGGTGATCATGTGATGTTGGTGGATTAATACCAATTCTGTCCAATAGGATTATGATGACTGTGATTATTAAAGAACCAAAGACACCAAAAGATATGAATGCTGAACTGACTTCAAATCTATATGACTATATAAGCTAATGAGCTTGAATTGAAAACATTATTGTGATTTTATTTTGGACTCAAAGATTGATAGTTAGCTAATAAAGTAAAATATGACTGCTAGAAGTTTGCATCCTAAGATCTAGGAGCAATACTCTCAGATCCAAGGCTCAGCACTGATGAAAGCCACAAGCTAGAAACTAGTCTGGGGATATTGGATGAGTAAGCACTAAATAGGGATTTTATGCACAAACCTTCTTGCATTCATTGATTACTCTGGCTTGCATTGAGTGGTGCTACTGTATGGAGAGTTTAGCCTCTGTGTAAATAGCTTATGCAAGCATAAGGTGTGGTGATCATGTGATGTTTAGTGGTAGAATTGTATAGTTATAAAGAACAAGAAAACAATGTATATCTCATATAGTTGTAATATATTCTAAATTATCATGCATTTAAATGAAAAAGTGAGACATGCAATTAAATTTACAAAAACGAAAAACTTCCAGTAACCAATAGAATGATGATTGGATGGAATGCAGTAGTAATAATGATATTTAAAAAAAGTGATACCAAAGATATTAGTAATTACAGATCTATTAGTTTTCTGTCAATTCTATAAAAATCTTTACCAAGTAAATTACAACTTTTCTACAATAAACTTTGGACTGTAACCAACCAAAGAACAACTGGATTTAAAGTGGTGTCCATACAGTGAATCATATCCAAGTTTTAAGAGAAGTTATTGAACGAATCAATGAATATGAGATGCCATTATGCTTTGGATAAAAGATTATGAAAAGGTATTTAATTCTATAAACATTCCTATTGTGATTAAAGCATTGGATCATTAAGATACAGATTCAGGATGTCATATCCTGAAGAATATTTATCAAAATATGACAGGAGTGATTAGATTACATGAAGATTACTAAGAAGATTAGCCTTGTGAAAAGTGTGTCATGGAGCGGTTCTTTATCTCAAAATATTTTGTAGCAGTTTTAAAAGAAGTATTTGGTGGACTGAAATGGGGAACTAAAAAAGTAAAAGTAAATGGTGAATATTTAATTCATCTAGGTTTTGCAGATGATATCATTGTCTTTGCAAACAGTGCTTAGGAGCTTTGGGAAATGTAGCTAGAGTTATCAAATGAAAGTAAGAAGGTGAACAGGACATTATTGCAAATAATGTTTTAGAGCTTCAGGAAATGTTGCAGGAGTTATCAAATGAAAGTAGCAAAGTTGGACCAAAAATAAATGCTAAAAAGACTAAAGTAATGTTCAATGGATTTTCTCAAAAGAAGCCAATAAAGATCAATAATGATAATTAGAAGAAGTTAACTTCAAATACCTTCATTAGACTATTAATACATATGAAAAATAATGGACTAAATTACTTGCAGAAGTAAATGAATGGAATGCTTTTGGTAGAAGTAACTTAATATTAAAAGGAAATAGACCTAAGGATTTGGAATGAAAGATTTTCAGTAGATGTGTTTTACTAATTCTTGGACACTTAACAGAAGAGCAATTTCACAAACTTTGGACCACTCAATGAAGTGAATGACATCCAACTTTCTATCTGCATTTTTCAATACCTTCATAGGATTTTATTTAAAAAAAACACTATAAGATTTGATTTTCAGTGTAACATATTATCAAAATTATACTTAACTGAAGCAAAACTCACAATATAGTAGTGCCACCCAGTGCAAGCCAAAGTAATCAATGGATGCAAGAATGTTTGTGCATAAAGATCCTATCTAGTACCTACCCATCCATTATCCCCAGATTATTTCTAGGTTCTGGCTTATATCATGTGAGAGTACTGCATGTAGATCTTAGAATCTAATGCAACCCTCTAGCAGGCATTTTTTTACTTTCTTAACTACTATATGTCCAAAATGAAAACACCATAATGTTTTCAATCAAAGTTCATTCTTGCATAGTCATATAGATATGAACCCAGTTCAGCACCTATACATTTTTTTTTTAATAGCTATAGTTACCATCGTCTCACTTGGCAGGATTGGTATTAAGCTACTAAATATTACATGTTCAACCACTCTCTATGTTTACACAAGCAGTTATAACAGAGGAAAAACTCTATACAGTACTGCCACCCAGTGCAACCAGGGATAACCAATAGATAGAAGTTTGTGCATAAAATTTCCTATCTATTGCCTACTCATCCATCATCCCCAGACTAGTTTCTAGCTTGTGGCATTCATCAATGAAGAGCCTTGGATCCAAGAGCACTACACCTAGATTTAAGGATCTAATGCAACCCTCTAACAACAACCTTTCAACTTTTTAGTTAACTATTAAACTATGAGTCCAAAATAAAAAGTGCTATATGGCTATACAAGCAAATGAGCTTGGATTAAAAACATTATGGTGTTTTCATTTTAGACTCATAGTTTTATAATTAACAAAAAGGTAAAAGGTGACTGATAGAAGGTTGCATTAGTGCAGTGCTCTCAGATCGAAGGCTCCTCATAGATGAAAGCTGCAAGCTAGAAACTAGTCTGTTGGATAATGAATGAGTAGTCACTAAATAGCGATTTTATGCACAAACCTTCTTGATTCATTGATTAATCTGGATTGCATTGGGCGGCACTACTGTATGGAGTGTTTTGTCTCTGTTATACCAGCTGGTGTAATGATGGGGAATGGTGATCATGTGATACTTGGTGGGAGTTTTTTATAAGTTGTACTTCCAATATGTCAAGTGTTTCCGTTATTTGTTTACAGATTAACACATATAAAAAAATAAAAGGCAAGTGAAAAGTCTATTTTGTGAATACTTTTCTTCAATCTGCTTTAAAAAAATCGTTTTAATTAACTGTATGAGTTTAGTTTTTTTTTTTAAAAAAAAAAAAAAACTGGGATTGGTTTGCGATGTCAGATATTTAAAATAAAATATAAGGTTGGAATGCTCTATTAATGCTAATGTCATTATGTGAAAAGAAGACTAATTTTTGTATTGAGTGACATTGTCAAAAATAGAGAGGTTTGTAGCCCTTCCACGCGCTAGCAACTGTAAGCTGCCTGACAGTGGAATGTTAATTATGCAAATCTATGCATTTTAGTGCCATAACTTTCAAAACTTTTCGAACAATTGCTGAGAAGGCACAGTCGAACGTCAAGTAGTGACAGAAATGCGAATAAGAGATTACCTGGAGAAAATTTATAGGTTTCAATTTAAACATGAATGGCTTTTTCTACCCATTTTAAAACATTGGCAAAAAGTAAAAATTATTTTTAGAAGCTGTAAGGAAGAGGAAGAACGAAAGAAAATAATTTTCAGATAAAATTCTTAACATTTTTTTTTTTACAACCAGTCATTAGAAATATTTCTTCTTCATTAAAAGATGATAATTTAAAAATTAAAATGTTAAACGTAAAATTTAAACAATTTATAATAATACTATCAAATTAAATAATTGAAATCTAAAATAGAACAGACTGTTTAAGAACTTGTAATAAGAAATAAACCTTTTAAATATGTTAGACTATACACTGTAGAATACACTGCCCTCTAGTGAAATTTTGTACAACTCTGGTATAACTAACATTAATAAAAATACACTGCTTAGTTATATTTAGTTTCAAAACAATCAATAAGATTCTCCCGTGATTTACTGTACTGACACTGGAGCTCAAAGTCCATGGATCATGGCTCTAGTGTTCAAACTTCTTAGGAACTCCTAAACCAAGAAACTATTTGATTGTACATGTATACATTGTAATTTGGCAATACCCTCTATGGTTTAATACAGTAGTGTACTGTCAGATTCATAAGGTGCTCAAATGTAACCCAGTTCTGTCAGTTTGAGTGGTCAGACTTCATATGAAATTCTGAGAAATAAAGCCATCCAATTATTTATTCATTTATTGTACAATAACAGGCTTCAACTTACAGGAAAAGTGAATAAATTACGTCTATTAATTAAAACCAACCCAATAGTTTTTGGCATCCCTTTGACATCCCCATAAAAAAAAATTTTCATAATATTCTTTATATATCAAATTCAAAAACAATATTCACACAAATCATAGGAAAACAATAAACAAAATGGAACAAACTTTTCTTCTTTAAATGTTAACGTTTCAGCTTTCTTTTCAGCGAATTCCACGACGATATCTTTTACATCTATACTATTTTCTAGTTCATTTTCAATCAAAATTAATGGTAATTCAAAGTCTCTTACTTGGTCCATTGATAAGCGAAGTTATTATTTTCAATTTTAAAAAAACTTCTGTCTCCATAGATCCATTAAATTTTATGCCCCAAATATGAGTCTAATGCACCTATAGCTCAGGTTGACTGTGCTATTAATTTGAAAAGCTACCCAATTATTTCCAACTTTTAAAAAAATCTATTGATAGTCTAAAAAAAATTCACATGAAAGTAATATAATTTTGCAAATACCATCCTTAAAAGACTTTCTAGATGTAGATGCTAGTTTTAAAAAAGTCCAAAGAACCAAAGATATTTCTTCTGAGTATGTTGGATAATTGTAAACACCAGCAAAAACGTTGTGGTTTTAGTAAATGCAACTAGAATCAGTTGATCATGGTAAATTATAAATATTCTTGACAAAATATATATATCAGAATATCTTTCATAATTCTTGTAAAAAGAAACTCTTTAATTCTTAATATTTAACTCTCTTTTCATTAATCAATGTAATTTTTATAAACTTGTTGTATTACGGAAAGGTAAAAGTTGAAATTCAAGAGTTTTATAATGCAGTAAGAATGCTTTCAGCAGACGACTGCCATAATCATATTGCTGTATTAATTTAGCAGTTGAAAATTATGCATGTATGTGGATCTAATTTATTATGTAAATGAATCTTAATATGTATCATGCCTTCCATTGGTGAAAAATGGAACATTTAAATGCTACATTTACATATTAAGCCTCATTTACATAATAAATTATGTTCATATATAGGCAGAATTTTCAACTACTAAATTAAGACAGCACTATGATTCTGGAAGTATTCTGTTGAAAGTATGATTGGAACATTATAAACGTATTGAATTTCAACTTTTACTTTTTTGTAATACTCCATTACAGTGAGTTTATAAGAAAGAAACTCTTTATGGAATTAGAAGATACAGTTAAAATGACTTGTTATGAAAGTGACCAAAAAGTTAATTTGGATTGACACCATCAATTTATGTACTAAATAAATAAGGAATGAAGCCAGATTGAATCACAATAAAGATGGATTCGGAATTGGTGTAAAAACATCAACAATGTTAGATATGCTGATAACATTACAATTATAGCTTAAAATATAGAAGGCTTCAAGATTCTCATGATAAAAATTAGAGAATAGAGTAAAAGGACATATTATAGAGAATATGAAAAAGATCCACAAAGGTAGATTGCAAAATTGGTAATAAAGGCAAAGAAACGATTAATAGTTTTGGGGGTTTTGGATAACTTATTAATCAGTAACAAAGATTTAAAAATCAAAATGTTCCTTGCAGACTAAGACTGGGTGAAATCGAAATGAAAAACCTGGGAAAGATTTTAGATCCAGAAACACAGAGTATTGCTGAATCTATGGTGTTTTCTGTGAACCACTGTAAAGATTAAAGTTGAACTGAAAAAAATTCTAGCAAATATATTGATGCTTTTGAAATGCAGTATTTGTAAAATCTTTTGAAATACCCATGAATAACAGAAAAAACAAATGCATACTTGATCGGACTAGATGGAATTATTGCTTGAAGTGCAAATGACTATGCTTAAATTGAATTTATCATGAAACAATCTAAATTTAAAAACCTATAATCTTTGGAAAGGTTAGAAGGCAAAGAAGAACCAGCAATTAATAAAGAAAATAATGTGCACAGCTTAAACAATGAGTGACCATTTTGAAAAATTGTTTATATGATTTGCCATAAAAATATCAATTTAATAGCATCTTATCATAACTTATATAAAGTATAGCAAAGCACACTAATAATGGATTTATCTTACCATGGTTTTGAATTAAGGTATTGCTATGGCTGTAAATCACTCTTTTATAGTTCTCTTTAGCACTATTTTGCCAGTTTTGTTTTACTTGATGGCAAAAATTTGGAACAAAAATAAAGTTAATTTATTATTTTAAAAAAAATCCTCAAGATAGAAGTATCATAAAGATCCTTTTTATTAATGGAGCTGACAAAGAGGTTTTGTCTACTATATTTTCAATTGGTAGTTTCTACTTCTCACCATACAAGAGTGCTGTTGAATGCTATCAAACATATTCATTCTTTTATTAAATTTCAAAAATGAAAACAAATATTTTCTGTGGTGTAAATTTACATATTTACAAATATTTAGTTTTTTTAAAAGCATAATGTGATTAGAACAGCCTTTATTAGAAAATATTCACTTTTAAAAGAAGAAAAACGAAGAGAAATTGAAAATACACCATTGCAACTTATAATTAGCTGATAAACAACACTTTTATATAGACTATGGCGGATTTCTTTTCACCATTTTTAAAAAATTATAAATAGAATTTTAAATTTTAAATAAAATTTTGTTAGCTTTAAGTAATCTAAACAAAATTCATTTAGACTTTACAAACTGACATATAACAATTCTGATTTTTTAAAAACTTAATGTTGTTACTAACAATGCATCCAATAATAATAATCCATCCAATAAGAGAAAAGTATTTGATCTTCATAAATCTTGCTACATATTTTTAGTTTATGATTTTTTATGTATTTGTAAAGTTAAAATAATACCTTTAAGAATAATTTTCATTTGTAAATGTACCACTTCACAGAACATTTTCAAACAGATTCATAACAAATTATTTTAATAAACTTGCAAATACATTTTTTTTACTCTTCAAGTATCAATGAAAATGTCAAGCATTGTTAGCTGTGAGGTCATCGCAGCCACCTTGTAAGCAAGTAGTTGGTTGCAGACGGTTGTGGGTTTGGACCCGGCCGATGCTATGACATACAGGGAAAAAAAGTATCAATGAAAATTAACAAAATGAAATGATTCATTATGAATCTGCTGGAAAATAATTTGATGTAATGTATTGAATGAGAATATTCTGTGGTATAATTATAATCCTGACCCTACATATCAAAGCAGTAATAAAAGTTATTTATATGCTGTTGAAATTAGTAATATTTAATTTGTAAATTGTATATTTATAATGACTAATTTAAAATTTGTGAAATGTTAATCAAGAATAAAGATAAAATTAATTAAATAAAAAGTTGGAAATTTAATCCCATTTCTGCAAGGGCTTTTTAAAAATAAACAGTTAAATGAAGGATTAAATCTGGATTGGTAAAATTTGGGGCTTTTAAAAAAATTTAAATAGCGATGGAAATTTTTTTCAAGTGTCCCATAGAGATCAACTAACAATGTAGCCATTTAATGGATACCTGCTACACATGGCTAAATGGGAAACTGCTAAAACTCCCACAATCTATCATGAATAATACCTGTCTTTACATTTTTTAAAGAGTAATTGGAGATATCTTTGGCCAGCAATATGCTACTTTCAAACAGTTTTACTTTATATATATATAATTATAATTGAAATAATAAATTTAACAGTTTACAAACTATTATACACAATCCTTAAATCTGCAGAAGTACTTTCGGTTAATTTCTTAAACCTGCCTCAACTGCCATTAAATTAAAAAAAAAAATTTAATGGCAGTTGAGGCAGGTTTAAGAAATTAACCAAAAGTACTTCTGCAGATTTAAAGATTGTGTATAATAGTTTGTAAACGGTTAAATTTATTATTTCAATTATAATTACTATTTTATTTTAATTAATGGACATTTTATTTATATTACATATATATATAACAAGTTATATTTACCTGTTTAATGAGGTTTATTTAAACTTCTTTGAATTAGTAATTTCACTCTTTATAGTCAAGTTGCAATCTTTAGTATCTATATAAACATATTAGACCATATATAAGATGGATTTCTACATTTATTGTTTAAAGGAGTTGCCATGACAACAAATTGAGATTGTTGATTATTATTGATATTGAGATTGTTTAAGTATTGACTGCTTTCATGTATTTATATATAATATTGTAATAAAAAATTACAAAATATATGTTGATGATATTGTGGATGAGTTAAACAAGTTAAATGGATTGAAATGGACTGTTGAAAAAGAGTAGACTAAAGCCATTAAATATCCTCATTTATATGTCATAAGAGATCAGAGTTTATTGAGTTATAAATTGGTAATCAAACATTTAATATTTCTGTAGTGCAATTTTCACAACACTACTCTTACACAAGATATTGAAACAAACAGTTTGATCCATCTTCCCATTTCACTTATTTTATCCACACATCTATCCACATGCCAGGTTTAAACCCTCTCAGAGTACCCATTTAAACAACCTCATATTACTATATATGCGGAATCACGTATATATATATATGCGAGCAGTATGTCTGTAGTTTAATAGTATATGTATAGATTACAGATATGTATTCATTTTATAAATATTTCTAGTTTAAGAAATATTTTAGTTAAATTATTTAGCCAATTTTATTGTTGTATTATTGAAATCGCATATGTATATTTCCTGTTATTCTGCATGTATGGTTATAAAATTAGTTTTTTACTAATTATGAAAGTAACTTTGTCAAAATAACATTTGAGTTTGTAAACAATTTTTGAAGTAGGTCACGCATTTGTCCTAAAATAGTGTGGACTTGATTTTGTAAATATAAAATGTTAATAACGAAATTCACAGAAAAACCACAATCTCAATTAGTTGTCATGATTAAAAATGTTTTTCTAAAATAAATAAATGGGTTTTTCTGCTAGTTGTAGCTATTAAATATGTTTTTCTAAAATAAATAAATGGACTTTTCAGCTACGGACAAGTTCGTAAAAATTAACAGGTGGACAGTTTGAAAAGTATAAATACTAAAAGTTTTGTTGCCAAGTAATCGATCATATATATAATAAGTGAGTTGTAAGCAGAACCTATGCTTATTTCATCTTCAAAATGGTTGAGTAGAATGGCGATAACTCACCCCTCTCCTTAGCCGGGGAATAGAAAAACTTTGGTCCTATAAAACCTAATGCCATACAACAGCAAAGCAGCCCATGGAAAAATCTCTATTAACTTTAAATCATCACAAAAAGGGTCAACTTATTATTCTCTCAAGTGCTCCAGAAACTAACTGCAATGAAAACAACTGAATGGTAAATTTTCTCTCAGAGCTCCGTTTATAAACTGTGACTTTCGATTCTTTCTTTTAAAAGCTAGCTATTTATTAAATCAGCCTTTCCAAACATCTTTTCTAAAAGTCTACAAAGAAAGCTATAAAATGTTAATGTTGAGATCTTGTCTAAATGTAAAACTTATAATATTGAATTCTCTGTTAAAATGTAAAACTCTAATCTATTTTAAACTAAATGTATAATTTTCTGCAGTCTTTTTATGCCTATTTCTAGATCTATTCAATTTATTCTATGATTTTATCATTTTAATATTATAAGTATTTGATATGGCAAATGACTCAAAACCGCAAGTATTTATAAATATAATTTTAGCTTATCGATCTGCGAAGATAATTTCAAATCTTCGCTATAATAAATATTAAATAATTGAATTATTATTTTTCATTCTCATTCGCTATTTCGAGATCATATTATTATTTTACTGATTAAGTTTTGGGTATTGATATTACAATAATCAGTTTTCTAGTTAAAATTTAGTTTGCTTAATTATAGTTATGAATTATAACTATTTATATATGTAACTTGTACATCATAGGAACTAGCCACAAAGATATTCTCAAAGCATATTTTAATGTTTTATTCATAATTACCCCGCAAATATGCTTTGTCCTCCTTAGATTTATATATGTTGAGATGCAAGTGATAATATTAAACTAGGTTACTAATTAATTTAGTCCCTAAATAGTATATTTGAAATACTAAATTTGAGAACTGGATTGTATAGATATGCAAATAGATGCTATCTAAGTTTAAGGCATGATAATATAACTTTATGCATTTGCATCATATATATGTATAAGTTGCAGATGTGTCCTTACAAAGTATGCAATGTACAATTATCTGCTTGCTGCATGATTATTGATGAGTTGATGGAGGGTCACACTTATCCACTTTAGTTCGGGTAAAGCACACACTTTTAGAACTAGGGCACAAGGACCTAGATGATTCATAATTAAGACTTATCTGACTCCCTGAACTACTAATGTTCCTATTTATAGCAAGTTAAGCGGTTTTAGGGCAAACTGAGCATTCGATGCTGAAGCCCGTGAATAATGACCCATTCGCATCTTTTTGCTTAATTAATATTTTAATATGTGCCATAGAGGATTTAGGTAAACCTTTTATAAACCATTTTTCTCTCCTTTTATATTAAATGCTTATCTAGCATTAGTGTATATCCTAATCTAGGTTAACATGCTAACTTGTATGTCTCTGAGCCTAATTATATGCTCGATTTAACTTTGTATAGATAGACGCCACAAGAGTGCTATTTAGTTAGTTATATGACTTTGGCTATAAAGTTCCATATGATCTGGCAGACTACATAAGAGCTAGAAATTTGGCATATTAATATAGGCATAAACTCCAATACAGCCTACACTTTATTAAACACTTATAATGAAATATGTAAAATTAATCTCATTAGTTACATAATGCTTGCGAGCATAATATCTCATGTTTTCATCACATAATTTTGTATATTTTAAATTCACTATTAATTATTGTTTTATTAAATATTTAAAATTATAACTCATTTTCATAATTTTATTGTCCGTGAGCTTCATTTTATCCAACTCTTGATTTAATTGCACATACATCATTTTATAAATATATAGGTCAATCATTGGTATATTAATTAATCAGTTAGTCATATGTGTGTATATCTGACCAAATCAGTGTTAAATTAGTTAATTTGCAAGTCTTTTGTTTTACGCTGAGTGACTGCCAGACTGAGGTTAAATTGAATGTCTGTGTAAGTTGAGAAGTATCATCCATAGGGTATTATATCGTTGAGCAGAGGTGAAAGGATTGAATGTTGGTCAGATTCTGGATCTCAGTATCCGTACTCGATTAGCTTTAGTGTATTTTGCCTGTGTTCTAGATTTTGTTGCATGGAGGGACAATTCTTACCATTACAATATGAACTGGTGTCTATCCACTTTTAATACCTTAAGGGGCATAATAATAAATATATGTCCAAAGTCATGTGAAAAGATGTATGATCTTTAAGATTCTCATTTTACACTGAACTTATTAAAATGATAATATATATTGTGAATTAAAAATAGTTATGCACAAGATGGTAAATCTTAGATCTTTTCATTTTGCAATGAGCAATTATGTTGTTATAAAAGTGATAAATCATTAAATATTGAATGTTTACAAAAGATTTGATTAAAGTTGGTTATAATATTAAACAAATTTATTTTACTATATGACAATTTAAAAAGAAATATACAACCATAAGAAAGCAGAAAGTTTAAGATATGAAATGGATATTTATTCCATATGTTTCAAATGCTCAACCTAAATTTTTTAAATATATATAAATATTGATTTATGAAATGTTTCATTTTGTGTTTCACCTAGATTACTAAATAATTCTAAAATTTTATTACTTTTAAACCAAACAGTAATATTGTGCATCAAATTTTATGTAAATGCAAGGCTGCTTATATAGGTGAATCAAGACATAATCTTGAGAAAATGTTAAAGAAGCATCAGTTGTTATATAAATAAATTAAAATTAAAAGTAATAATTATTTAATAATGGCATCTATTTTTAATCCAAAAAAATATGTTTACATTCAATTTCTATCTCAAGAATACTAGGATTCTTCATGAGGAAAATAACTATAGTAAAAGAAAAATTAAGGAAGCCATTTTTATAAATAGAAATAAAATATTTTTAATTAATAGATAATGTGCTAATATTAAAATTCATGAATCATGGGATATGACATGATGATGTTTACTTCTGCTAAATTTGAATTTAAATGGTTTTCAGTTAAAGAAGGTTAATAACAAAGTATTTCTGTGATTTATTATGGCTATGTATAAAATATATTACCACTATTATAATTCATTTTTATTATGGCAATTATATCTTAAATATAAAATTCCTAGTTTCTTTATTGTCTAAATGATAAATGTATAAATGTTTCTCCATGAGGCTGCCACAAGTCAAATTCATAACCATTCCACCATTAATAAATAATAAAAGTTGTCCATAATGGTCATATATCAAATATAACAGGTATATATTTAATACCTTAAATTTTAATTTAGCTTTATCTTGCCAGGCACATTTCTGAATTTTATCAAACAGGCTGGATTGTTCCAAACATTTTTTTTTCCAATTGTGAATTTCTCACACTTATTTATATAATATTAAATTTTTTTGTTTAATTTACATTAAATCTTAAAAAAACTTTGAAAAAGCAATTAATTTAAAACAATTGTTATAAAAATGATGACATTATTAAAAAAATTATTGTTTGTTCATGATGATTACTTTCTGCCAATAATAACCATAATTGTTTATGAAGCAGTTGTCCATAATTATTAAAATCTTTTGTTTAATTTACATTAAATCTTAAATAATATTTACTAAGGCAATAAACCTAAAGCATGTGCGGTTAAAAATATGAAGGTAGGGACCTCTACAGGTCTTAACCACAAGCTTATGCATTGGAAGAAAAGTGGGGAACCCTTCTTTACTTCAACACACTTTCTATATAAATAGGTGAAGCTGAAGCAATTAGATCTGAGAGCACAAAGCTATTCAATACTTCACTGAGTAAGTCCACAATTCCTATTATACATTAGTACTCATGAAATCTTTCGATTTACAATGAGTCAATGAAAAGATCTTTTAGTTAGAAATTTATTATGATAATTTAAAGTTGTAATTATAAATTATAAATTGCTAAAGCAACCAATTAAAAAAGACTGTGTTTTCAAGACCAGGTGCATCTGGTATATATATAATATCAGACATTATAATATATAATAAACAAAACATAAGAACTAATTCTATAATTAATTCAAAATACCAATATATAGGTAAGTAAATAATATAGCTATTTTACAACATGATTGTTACCTGCAGTTAAAATTCAAAAAAGTAAAATCTCATTAAAATTTCTAATATTCAAATATGAATGATCAATTTTTACATAATCTATGCTTATTTAAACAAATGTAGTCCTTATTCAACCAATTATTCAATATGCTTATAAAATGTACGATTTAGGATTCAAAAGATAAAAAAAGAGAATATTTTGTTTATATTCAAGTAACAGTATATAAAATTAAAAAATATGTAATCTCATGTATGCTAAAACTATTATACACTGGTTTTACCTGGTTGCTAAATTCACTTTGTAATGCTAAAAGTGATAATCAATTTTAAATTCAAAGAAATTAATACACATTACACTATAAAATCTTAATCATAAAAATCTTCTCCACATTACTCTTTAATGTCTCTTGCATGTTTTAAAATTAAAGTAATAAATATTTCAATGCCTGTCTGACTTATTTCAAAACACTTTTATTAAAATATAGTAATTGTATACTCACTATCATATTTTGCACCAATAAATTTCAAATTACTTTTAATCTTAATAATTGGTATCACATTACCATTTTAAAAATGTTTTAATTATTCACACTAACAAATACACCAATCAAACAAGCTAAATAATTCTTTATACACAAAATATATGGTACTGCTTTAGAGTGCATTCATGGTCAGAATCCAAAGAATACCCAAAACACCACTGACACATCCAAGTGAGAAAAAATATTATTGTCACTACTGTTATTTGTTGTTTGTGTAAATCTTTTTATCAAAAATTTTGAAGTGGGTATTTTTGGTCTTTATGTTCCACTCTTTGAATACTGTCACAATTATAATGCATCACAAATGATATTATTTATATTTAACAAGACAGTTTCAATATTCTCAGTGATAATCAACATACTTGGTTTCAGTATTAAGACTAACTAGATTCACAATCAAAATTAAAAACAATCACAAGTTTTTCAATTTGAGTTGATAGCTTAATAATATAACAAAAAAGAGTAAAAAAAACTGGTTGCTAGAGGAAAGGCGCAGGTCCTAGTGCACTGTCCAGAAATCCAAATGCTCTTTGCTAATGAAATCCATAAGCTAAAAACTAATCTGAAAATATTTGAATATGACAGTCCTGGACAAGGATATATTAATAATTACTATCTGGTATCTATTGATTAATAAAACTTCCACTAGATGACATAAAAGTAGTGAAATTAGAAGAAAATGACTAATTATTTGTACCACAGTAGTCTATGCATTTAATAATGGCAATTATATCTCAATTTAATATTAAACACTGCCATTTTGAAATTTTTGTGTTATAATCATGTATTTTCTAACTAATCCTTTGAATAATAAATAGTCTTCTAAGGATTTTCTATCAATTTCCATCATGTTTTCAATTTAAATAATCTAATAATTAATCGTAATTGTATATTTATAAAATCCATGTGCATGTATGTACGTTTGTCTGTAAGACTGTCACATGTCAAATTCACAACCAATTAAAATACTATTATCTTTGTCCATAACATTCTCAAATTCACAATTGAAAAATCAAAAAACAAAAAATTAATTTTGTTTTTATAAGTAAGTAACTATAGCTAACTAAACTGTAATTTATATTAGGAGCATTTTAAGTAAAGGAAGCAATTCCATTCTTTATATTAATAATCCATAATTTTTGTTACAAAGCATATTTTACGTAAATGAAATATTTTCACCATTACTAAATCATATTTTTTTTATGAAGCAAATTCACATATCAAATATAACAGGTTTATTTAAAAAATTAAATATTAATTAAGTTTTATTAATATAACTTTATTAATACTTTGCCAGGTACATTTCTGAAGTGTCCCAAACAGGCTGGGTTGGTCTAAATATTTATTTTTTCAATTTTTCAATTTCTCATATTTAGTTATATAATATTAAAATCTTTTGTTTGCTTTCCATTAAATTTTAAAATTAATTTATTAAATAAACCAATTAAAAAAAAGATGACATTTTCCTCGGTTGGTTACGTGTGGTATGTCTATAATATGCTGTACATTTTAAGGCTTAATGCTTTGCTCTACAGTATTATACTTATTTTTTGCTTCGCCTTATTATTGAACAATTGTCGCTATTTTGATTGTTAATTAACATGTGCTAACAATATAATAGAATAATCTTTGAAAATAAGTAAAATTTTAGTGGTCTTAGATAGTCTCAATCAATTATTATTGTTTTAAAAGTTTTTCTTTTGTTCATGACATAATATATACAGTTGAATTGGGATAGCTTTGGTATATCTCAAATATCTCAAATGAGATACTTCGGTTTATGTACCATTCTGCTTTAATCACCCCTGTCATAGTAGAAACAAGAGTAAAGGCCACTATAACAGCCTCTCACAAAAAAAAATTAAGAAGGTGTTAGTCCCCAAGTAGATGTTTTGCTTTAGCATTTACCCAATTCGAACCCAGGTCGTAATAATGTCAGACCGATGTGTTACCGCTGCAGCGTAAAGTCATTATTTTACACAACATATGCACACATAATATACCTATATAAAATAGTAATAATTGTAGTAATAGTAAAAATGTTAAAAATAAAATATTTGAAGCATTTTTGGCTTTTTTTTTAAAAAACCTACAATATTGTTTACTTCAGTTCAACTAGTTGGGGAAATTGGTGTGATTTTTTGTAACTAACATTTCCTCCGACATTTATAAATGTAACAGAATTTACATTATTCATCTTTAAACAGAAATAAACAAATTAGTAAAATTAAAATTTATTTTCTTTTAAACATTTCATTTATAGTTCTGCTAATGTAAACTCAAGACCCAAATTTATTTTTGTTAAAACATCCAAGCACACACATACTCTTGGAAATCATTTTTTTCTATTCTAAGAACGTAAAATAATTAACAAGGTTTATTTTTTATAGCTTTAAAAATAATGTATTCTTTTAAATAATAAATCTTAAGAGTAAATTAAATATTTATATCACAAGTGCGTATTTTACTGTATAATTACATTTGAAGATAATGAGACCTTTGTAAGTTTTGTGTTTAAAAATGTATCAAGTATTAAAAACGTTGATTATGATTATTTAAATTAAGACTTTATTAAGTTTGAGTATTTATATTAAAATATTTTATTTTAGATTTGTATGCGTTATCTGTACGTTGATATTCAATCCTTAATCTCTAGATGGTGGTAAAACTTTTGTATTTTAGATAAAATGTAGAGAATTCAACAGAATGCAATACATCAAAGAAATTTAATATTACGATTTAAAAAAGTATGTTTGGGGGTAGCGGGGAGGGGGATTAAATAAGAATGCTCATTACTAAATATTTATGTAGTAAACAAAAAAAAAGGCTCATAGCATTATTGAGTAAATTGTTTAGAAACTCTACTAAATAATATTTTTCTGGATGTAATTTTTAATACGTAAATAATTGTGATCTATCAATTATTTTAAAACAAGAGCTTTTTAAAACTTGACATTAATATAACTAGTTGTTATAATTAAGTATAATATAGCTGTCAGTACTTTGGGGGGTTGGCTAGAGAGCAAAAGATTTACAGATAGATTTCTAGTTTAAAACTTCAGATGCTAATTTATTTTATGCTATCGCATGGTGATTGGGTGAACATCCGATTAAACTGTGAATAAATTATCAAAATTTTTGTTTACTTGCTAATAGAGATTGTGCGTTGCTGATAAAATAATACAAGGGTTTATTGTTGGAGTATAGGGTATGAAAGTGCTGGAGTCATGATCCACACATCTTGAACTCCAAAGTCCATCACATGAAAGATAAAACTGGAGTCGTGTGAACCATGCAATTTGAATTCCAGAATCTATTAAGTGATAAAGCTGGAGTCATGTGATCTATGCATTTTGAATACCAGAGTCTATCATAAGATAAAGCTGGAGTTATGTCATCTATGCATCTTGAACTCCAGAGTCTATAATAGTGATAAAGCTGGAGTCATGTGATCTATGCATCTTGAACTCCAGAGTCTGTTAAATGATAAAGCTGGAGTCATGTGATCTATGCATCTTGAACTCCAGAGTCTATCATAAGATAAAGCTGGAGTCATGTGATCTATGCATCTTGAACTCCAGAGTCTATTAAGTGATAAAGCTGGAGTCATGTGATCTATGCATCTTGAACTCCAGAGTCTATCATAAAATAAAGATGGAGTCATGTGATACATGCATCTTGAACTCCAGAGTGTATCGGTAAACAGGACAGAGCATATCTTATAATCAAAATAAGTTAGACATAATTCAAAAATTACAAAACAGGTTCTTTTATTAAGTAGGCTTCTATGCATATTTCATCTTTTAAAGACTTTTATTTAACTTAGAAATTCTGTTTGTTTGTTTGTTTGTTTGATCTAAATCTTGTAATTGATTTTTAAACCTTCAAATTTTGTACATGTGATAAGCATTGATGACAATGCCATATGACAGTGCACTATTTCAGTGTTGTTTAGCCAGTCTAACCGTGTTGGCAGGCTGAATTTCAAATCACAATGATCTTAGTTCAGTATGTTTTCTGTGATGCACACTAGATGGCAGTATATATTTGTTAAAAAATGTTTGGTAGATTGCAGTTTATGGATAATAAAAGAATAGCTAAAATAGTATTTAATTGGGTTATGAGTAAAGGGCAGGTAACAAGATGGGTGAGAAAGGTAATGAGGTATGGAAAAGATTTGGATAAAGAATTTATATCAGTATATTTGTACAAAAGATGGGATGATTGTGTTAAGAAGATTGTTGAGTGTTGTAGTAGTAAGGAATGGGATAAAAGAATAGATTTATTAATAAAGAATAGGGAGTTAGAGAGATGGAGAAATAGTATGGAGAATAAAAAGTTTAAATATATATATATATATTGAAACAGATATACTGTTCCTCATATATATATTCAAAAGATCCCCCCCCCCATTTAAAAATGACTAGCATGATTTGATCAAATTGGGAATGAAATAAAGCAAAAAGTTTATAGTTTCAAAATTAAGAGGTAAATAAAAGCTGTGATTTGTTAAAAAGATTATATTTTTAATTTTTTGATCGATGGTTTTGAATAAAGTGTTATATCATTTTGCTTTCTTATCTCTCACACTAAAAAAATTAGATTATCCAATCATTAAGAAGAAAAGAAAAAACGTTTGGGCTAAAATGAGGCAGTATGCAAATTAGACTCAGCAAGAAAGGAGAAGAAAATTCAGAGAGCAACAGATTAGATTGAATTTTTTTTTTTGTTTGTTTTAAAAGGTGTATTATTCAATTCTGACTTTTGTCATCCTAAAATATAACTTTTACTAACACTAAAAAAATATGGAAAAGAAAGCGTTATTGAAAGAAATGGTGATGATAAAGGGGTAAATTAAAAAAAGCTTCAATTTTCCATTCCACGTCATGATTTTACGGATAATGCTATTGAAATGAAATGATTTTTTTTTTCTCTTTTCTTGAATAAATGGAAGGTAACTATTTATAAAATATTTGAATATAAAATTACAAATGCTTAATTTTTATATGAACTTTAAATGCTTCTCTGTGTATAAATATGAAACTTATATGAACTTTAAATGCTTCTCTGTGTATAAATATGAAACTTATATGAACTTTAAATGCTTCTCTGTGTATAAATATGAAACTTATAAAATATTTTAATGCTCAGTGGATATTAATTTGTGAAATAATCCAAACCAGATTACTGAAAGTATAAAACATTATATGAACTTTAAATGCTTCTCTGCGTATAAATATGAGACTTAAAATGTTTTAATGCTCAGATGGATATTGAATTTGTGGAAATAATCCAAACCAAATTACTGAAAGTAATAAAATATATGATTTCTAAATGCTTCTCTGCGTATTAACATGAGACTTGCAAAATGTTTTAATGCTCAGATGGATATTGAATTTGTGGAAATAATCCAAACCAGATTACTGAAAGTAATAAAATATTATATGATTTCTAAATGCTTCTCTGCGTATTAACATGAGACTTGCAAAATGTTTTAATGCTCAGATGGATATTGAATTTGTGGAAATAATCCAAACCAGATTACTGAAAGTAATAAAATATTATATGATTTCTAAATGCTTCTCTGCATATTAACATGAGACTTGCAAAATGTTTTAATGCTCAGATGGATATTGAATTTGTGGAAATAATCCAAACCAGATTACTGAAAGTAATAAAATATTATATGATTTCTAAATGCTTCTCTGCGTATTGATATGAGATTGCGAAATGTTTAATACTCATATGGACATTGATTTTGGTGGAAATAATTTAAACCACATTAATGGACTTGAAAATGAACTATTGCAAAGTTAAACTGTTTGTAGGCATCATTTCTTGAGTGGAACTTTGAATTAGACGTTATAAATTGTTAAATAAAATAATTGTTACCTAAAACTACTTTTAGTTCTCCGGTTGTTCAGTTTTGTTTATTTGTTTGTTTATTTATTCATTTGTTTATTCTTTTTGCATCACTCGTCATTCATTGAACTGATTCATAGGAATATCATGCTACTGAGCTATGTCAGGCATAATTAGACCCTTGTAAGTAAGGTTGTGGTGAAGTTGAGCTCTAGTGGTGCTGTTTGCCAAGTCAAACATATAAATAACTAGATGCTTCTAACCTCTATGTTGCCACATCCTCTGATGAGCAGGAAATATTGTTGTAGGGGGCGTTAACATCTGCATCTGAGAATACCAATTGATTGTTCCTTCCTGCAGCATGCTCATCAGAAAATTGTTATGACCGATGTAATAAAGGGGTTGTATGGGGTCCGGTTACATTTGGCGCCCAACATGGGGCCTTATCTGGCTAGCCTACTCATAGGCCGGTTAATTTGCCACCCTACTGTGAGGTCCGATCTAGCTAGCCTACTCATAGGCATAAGCAGATCACGATTCTGTGATATGAACAGTGCATATGATGTAGTGATGTAATTTGTTCAGGAAGGGTGGAAAAATAAAAGTTTAAAAGAAAAACAACACAAAAATGAATGGCATAAAGAATGAAACAGGCATTTCAAAGAAGATGGAGTAAAATCATGGTGTGGATGGAGAGAGAAGCTTATTAAAGTTGAAATAAAAAAATACAAATAAACTAGAATAAAATATTGATGAAAACCAGATCAAAAACAAAAAAAATGATGAATACAGAAAGCATAGAGGATCCTCCTGAGAAAGAAGATAAACAAGAAGCCAAAGCAGATGAGGAATCAGAGAAAACAGGGGAGACGTCTACGTTAGCCCAGTTATTGGAAATTATAAAAGCAGACCAAAAGAAAAGAGATGAACAAAGAGAAGATGATATCAAACAAAGAGAAGAAGATAACCAAAAAAGAGATAAACAAAGAGAAGATGATATCAAACAAAAGAGAAGAAGATAACCAAAAAAGAGATAAGCAAAGAAAAGAAGATATCAAACAGAGAGAAGAAGATAACAAGCAAGCAATAGAAGTAAACCAAAGAATAGAAAAACAAATTATAGAAGCAGTGGAAAATCAAAATGAAAAGTTCAACCAGTTGATAAAGGAAATAATTCAGTCTAAAAAATTGGATGAGGAGGAAACTTTGGAATTTCCAACCAAAGATATTTTAAAGGAATCACAAATTGAATATCCTATTACTGATGAAGCAAAATTTGAGATTGTTAAAAAGGAAGAAATTGAAATTACAAAGGGTGATCTTGAAATTGTCAGTCTACCTTCAGGAAAACTTCTGATTGTGGAATATACCTCTAAAATTGAAAAGAAAGAAGCAGTATATACAGAAGCTGAGACTGAAATATCAAACACAGCAAAAGAGTTTCAAATGGATGAAAATAAATCTAATAAAGCAAAATTAAAATCTTCTGATCTTCAAGAAGATGAAAAACATGAAAATGAACATAATCAAAAACTTAATTCTCATATAACTAAGGAACTGTCCAATATAGAAGAAAATGTTTCAGAAAAATTGTCTGATATATGCTATGAAATAGTAACAGAGATAGAGAAAGAAACCATAAATTGGAAAGAAAAGTGTGTTAGTCCTCAGCCATATATAAAAATTATAAACAAAAGCTTAATAAACTCAAATCAAAAATTGAGTACAGAAAAAAAATATATAAAGACAGTTATTAAAAATATAGTTGCTTATGCAGGAAAAGACACCAAAAAGGAATCTGAAAACTCGGGATTTATCAGTGTGAAAAAAATTAAGCAACAAGAAACCTTTACAAATACCAAAAAAATAATTACTATGGCAGAAGAACCATTTAAAAAGAAACTTTTATGTAAAAATGAAGTACCACCATGGAAGAGGAACAGGAGAAAATCCACAGATGGTGTTCATGGTCCATATCGGACGCGTATAATTAGAAGATCAAACAGTAACAAGGATCTCCAAAGAAAATACAGAAGTGAAGAAGCAAGACACCACAGTAATGTTAAACATGATAAATTTTCAACAAAAAGACGATCCAGAAGTATGTCACCTCATAATACAAAAGAGGACTATAGGAGAACTGATCATGATCCTCAGTCTCCCAAACCAGGTTGCAGTTATAATTCAGAATAAAATAGAGATAGCTGATGGAAAAAGTTTGTGAGTGTGATGTAGTGATGCATGAACTTGTGTTTTTCATGTTGAGATGGTGGATGATTGAGCGGAGCTGCTTGGATGCATTGTGTTATGATGCTCCGAAGTATATGCTCGGCACTATCCAGACCTGGATGTTGTGCTCCAAGAGTAGTCCAGCAGTGCATATATATAGGTCTCATGTATAGGCCTTGGTCTCATGAATAGGCCAAATGATAGCCCCTAAGACTCACAGAAGCTGAGCAGGGTTGGCTGAGTGCCAAATTGTTTTTTTTTCTCTGGCTCCTACTCTTGGTTGGATGATACTTCTAGGTACAAGAGAGGTAGTGCTTAAAAATGAGATATTTTCTCATGACATTATGGGGTGGTGCATGCTGGTAGTTTGTGCTTGGCCGTCTACTTATCCTGGCATTGGAGGCTACAGTTCATGTATTCACTTTTCCAGCTCATCTTACCATTTCATCAGCACATCTAAAACCAAGCAGTAATAAGAAATGATGTGTATAGTATATGGAATGAAATCGTACTTCCAGGCGATTTCATCCCAAAATTTGGTGGGGGGTAATGAAACAGATATACTGTTCCTCGTATATATATTCAAAAGATCCCCCCCCCCATTTAAAAATGACTAGCATGATTTGATCAAATTGGGAATGAAATAAAGCAAAAAGTTTATAGTTTCAAAATTAAGAGGTAAATAAAAGCTGTGATTTGTTAAAAAGATTATATTTTTAATTTTTTGATCGATGGTTTTGAATAAAGTGTTATATCATTTTGCTTTCTTATCTCTCACACTAAAAAAATTAGATTATCCAATCATTAAGAAGAAAAGAAAAAACGTTTGGGCTAAAATGAGGCAGTATGCAAATTAGACTCAGCAAGAAAGGAGAAGAAAATTCAGAGAGCAACAGATTAGATTGAATTTTTTTTTTGTTTGTTTTAAAAGGTGTATTATTCAATTCTGACTTTTGTCATCCTAAAATATAACTTTTACTAACACTAAAAAAATATGGAAAAGAAAGCGTTATTGAAAGAAATGGTGATGATAAAGGGGTAAATTAAAAAAAGCTTCAATTTTCCATTCCACGTCATGATTTTACGGATAATGCTATTGAAATGAAATGATTTTTTTTTCTCTTTTCTTGAATAAATGGAAGGTAACTATTTATAAAATATTTGAATATAAAATTACAAATGCTTAATTTTTATATGAACTTTAAATGCTTCTCTGTGTATAAATATGAAACTTATATGAACTTTAAATGCTTCTCTGTGTATAAATATGAAACTTATATGAACTTTAAATGCTTCTCTGTGTATAAATATGAAACTTCAAAATGAACTTTAAATGCTCAGATGGATATTAATTTGTAAATAATCCAAACCAGATTACTGAAAGTAATAAAACATTATATGAACTTTAAATGCTTCTCTGCGTATTAACATAACATGAGACTTGCAAAATGTTTTAATGCTCAGATGGATATTGAATTTGTGGAAATAATCCAAACCAGATTACTGAAAGTAATAAAATATTATATGATTTCTAAATGCTTCTCTGCGTATTAACATGAGACTTGCAAAATGTTTTAATGCTCAGATGGATATTGAATTTGTGGAAATAATCCAAACCAGATTACTGAAAGTAATAAAATATTATATGATTTCTAAATGCTTCTCTGCGTATTAACATGAGACTTGCAAAATGTTTTAATGCTCAGATGGATATTGAATTTGTGGAAATAATCCAAACCAGATTACTGAAAGTAATAAAATATTATATGATTTCTAAATGCTTCTCTGCGTATTGATATGAGATTGCGAAATGTTTAATACTCATATGGACATTGATTTTGGTGGAAATAATTTAAACCACATTAATGGACTTGAAAATGAACTATTGCAAAGTTAAACTGTTTGTAGGCATCATTTCTTGAGTGGAACTTTGAATTAGACGTTATAAATTGTTAAATAAAATAATTGTTACCTAAAACTACTTTTAGTTCTCCGGTTGTTCAGTTTTGTTTATTTGTTTGTTTATTTATTCATTTGTTTATTCTTTTTGCATCACTCATCATTCATTGAACTGATTCATAGGAATATCATGCTACTGAGCTATGTCAGGCATAATTAGACCCTTGTAAGTAAGGTTGTGGTGAAGTTGAGCTCTAGTGGCGCTGTTTGCCAAGTCAAACATATAAATAACTAGATGCTTCTAACCTTTATGTTGCCACATCCTCTGATGAGCAGGAAATATTGTTGTAGGGGGCGTTAACATCTGCATCTGAGAATACCAATTGATTGTTCCTTCCTGCAGCATGCTCATCAGAAAATTGTTACGACCGAGGTAATAAAGGGGTTGTATGGGGTCCGGTTACAATATATAAACAGAATATTAGGTGTGAGTTAATATATGATAATAGTAAGGAAAGTAGTTTATTATTTAAGGCTCGAACAGGATCTTTGGCTACAAGAGAATATACATGTAAATGGAAAAAAATGGGTGATTTATTTTGTAAATTATGTAAGGAAGGAATAGAAAATATTAGGCATTTGTTAATTGAATGTAAATGTTTGAAAAAAGAAAGGGTACATATAATGACGTTATGGAAGAATAAATATGAAAAAAGTGATTATACAGAAAGTGAATAATTGGTTTTTATGCTGGGTTTGGGAAAAGATAAAGGGGTTTTAGATATAAAGGTTATAGAGTTGACAAAGATTATGTTGTGGAAATGGAATGGAGCATAATATGGGAAAATTAAGAGTGTGGAATGGAAAATAAAGTGGCTAACAGGTTTATCTGGGCATAATTGCTGAGATATTCTTGACTTCATTTAAGGAGAAACCACAATACCTCACATCACATCACATCACTTTCATTGAATTTCATGACTAATTTACTAAAAACCATTTACTGCTAATTAAAATAATTGCAATCATAAAGAAAGAAAGAAATTCCAAATTTTAATTTCTCTTAATTGTTTAGCTAAAACTTTCTTTTTCTAAAACATTGCCTTCTTAATCAAACATTTTGTGAACAATTTTTAACATGTGTGTATTTATTTTCAATACTTAAAAATATGGCAACAATGTTTAAATTCACAGTTTTTAAATTTGAATATGAATAATTACAAAAAGGCAGCTGCAAAATACCTGAATACTAAAAAGTAAAAAATAATATATATATATAATATTTTATAAAAAATATATTTATTTAATTTGAATATCACATGATCACCACTTCCTGCACTTAAAATAAGCTCTGTTAAAATGGTATGCGATGCAATGTGATGTGATACACTCTGGTTTCTCCTTTTTTAAAGTTAGAAATCTCAGCCACTATGCTCAGAAAAATTTGTAAGCCACCTTACCTTTCCTTTCCCCATCCTTAGTTTTTCTCATATTATTCTCTGTTCTGGGATTTTTCCCCTAATAAATATCTTGGGTCTTTGATACCAATAGTAGATTTATTTTGATCTGCTTTGAGATGTTCAATCCTTTCAAATTCTGATAGTTTCTATTATTAGACCTGGGGACAGTTTTTGTCAATGTTCAATTTTTCAAAATCTTTGTTTTATACCAAAACCCAACAAATTGTATTTTACCTGATAAAAATGGGTCTTTGCAAAGAATAATTTATTTTAATCTGCTTTGAGGTGTTTAATCCTTTTGAATTCTGACATTTTTTATTGTTACACCTGGTGACAGTTTTTGTCAATGCTCAAGTATTTATGTCTGTATAAAATCTTTATTTTATACCAAAACTCAATAAATTGAACTTTCTTTAATAAATATCTTGGGTCATTGGAAAGAATGTATTTATTTTAATCTACTTCGAGATGTTTAATCCTTTCAAATTTTGACAGTTTCTATCATTACACCTGGTGACAGTTTTTTTCAATATTCAACTTTTCATTTCTGTATAAAACCTTTATTTTATATCAAAACTGAGTTAATAGGATTTGATTTTTTTTTTAAATTTAATTTTACAAATGAAAAATATTCTAAAAAAATCAAATTTGAACTTTGCAAATATTAAAAATAATGCCACACAACAGTCATGAAAAGATGAAAAGAAGCTCTTTCAGAAAATAAATGAATTCATTTTTATTTTAAGGTTTTTCTTTAAATGTGAACAAACAAATATGTATTTACAATAAATCTATCAAGTTGTGCTTTAAAATCTATCTGCTTTATAATTATTACAATGTTTAAAAAAATTTTAATAGTGTGTTAATTCTAGAAGATAGTAGCATTACCTAGGCCATTGTTTACTTTGTTAGTGTTATGATCAAATTTATTAACTTCTATATTTAAAAGTAAAACAAAGTGTATATGTGTATTCTTTTTGTTTTAAATAATTATCAACCAATTAGTATGTAAAAATAATAAAAAATAGTTAATAAACAAATATTCCAAATTCTTTGTGTGATACTAGACCAGAAGAAAGTGAAGGCCTTAAAGGAGATTATTGTCAAACAATAAAGACTATTTATGTTAACTGTCTGCCTATAATGTATTGACTTCTTAGATTTTTTTAAAATTATCTGTTTCACAAATGTAAGCTGCGATAGCACTATCATATTTGACATTTTAGTCAGGATGATGGTATTGCAATAACTACTTTTCTACGTTGTTTTAGAACATTGTATATGTTAAATTATGGTATATGACAGACTGCAGTGATTCTTTCTAAGAAGCTCTCATTTTTAATGTATTAATTAAAAAAAATTTTTAAGAGATATTGTCAGTATTGTCTGTGATTGACAGAACATTCTATTGTTCTGACAAAGCTATGAAAGAGGTGACAATTTGTGATTGGTAAATGCTTTAAATTCATTTCCCCTGTGGCTAAATGCCACACAAAACATGACTTTCAGTAATTTTTATTGACTATGACACAATATTTTTGTAAAAGACATTCTTAAACAAAAAAACTATGTTGCTAGGGGGGGGGTCTGACTTTGAAAATATTTTATTTTGAAAAGACAGCTCTTAGAAAGTATACAACTTACATTACAAAGATTGGAAAATACCTCAGAAAAGTCATTAGAAGATAAAAGAAAAACATTTTTGTAAAAACAGTATGTGAAATATTTTAATAACAATTAATAATATCTTATGTTTTAGAATTTTTTATTTCTTTGATGATAACTAATTCTAAATATATAATTTTCAATAACATAATATTTTAACATGTAATATTTTTTTTTGAATAGATATTGTGAAGCCAATAATGATGTTTGCCTTTGTTATCATTAAGACCTTTAGTTAGATACTTATTTTCATAACTTTAAAATATTAATTTTTCATGTTTTCGATTTTTAATTATTAGAAGGCTTAAACATTTATAATATAGCCTATAAATCAATGTTTTAATATACATAAAAAAGATTTATTGCACACAAAAAATCAAATATGAAATCATACTAAAAATTTTCATCGTTAGAGTCTATTCAAAAATTTGGGAGTCATGTTGACTCTTGAATGAATTAATAAATTAATAAAAACAGGACCCCAAAAACTGCATTATAAAAAAAATTTATAAATATTAGTTAAAATAACAATAAAACAGTGATCTAAAGTAGAAAAATTATAATGCTTTTTCTAAGTAAACAAGCTATATTATTTAATGGAAATCAGTGCAGATTAATTAATTAAATTTAGTATAGACAGTTCTTGGAGGGTTCATCATATTATCATCATTTTACTACTAAAAGTATGTACTACTGCTGCTATGGCTACACAGCTACTACTACCACTACTATGACCACCACCATCACTACCACCATCACCTATCCACTGCCATTACCACTACTGCCACCACTACCACTATTACTATCACCACCACTACAACCTCCAGTACTGCACTACCACTACCACCACAACTACCACCACTACCACCACCACTACTACCACCACTATCACCACCACCACCACTACTACTACCACCATTATTACGACTACCACCACCACTATCACTACTACTACCACCACTATCACCACCACTACCATCGCCACCGCCATCACCATTCCCACCATCACTACTACTACCACCCCTATGACCACCACTATCATCAACACCACCACTTCTACCACCACCACTACCACCACATCCACCACGACCACCACTACTACTATCATCACAACCACCAGTATCCCCACCACTCTTACCACTATGACTACCACTACCATTACTACTCCCATTACCACCACTACTACCACCACTACTACCACTATCATTACCACCATCCCTACTACCATCACTACCACTACCACACCACCACCACCACCAATACCACCCCACCACACCACCATCACTCTCACCACTACCACCCTCCCTACCACTGCTATACCACCACTACTACCAGGTCACCACAATTACTACCACTACTACTACTACTACAACTATTATTATTACTACCACTACCACCAATACTACTTCTGATGAGAAGAAGGTACTTTAGTATTTTTTTTGCTATGATGTATTACCACAAAGACGTACTACTCTAATCTTCCAATCTTTAAGATAACATCTACTAGTGATTTCCAGACAATGTTAATCGATAAAATTTGTTCAGAAATCATGTGGAGACATTACATTAAAGATCAAAAGATTAGAGCAGTATGTCTTCATTATAATATGTCATAACAATAAAAAGTAGTAAAGAAGCAAGCCATCTGGTAGATATCAGATGCCATGTTTGTTAGTTTCTGAAAAAAATTACTATAATAATTACTATAAAACATAGCAAGAATAATACTAAAGAGGGCAACTAGTAAACATAGCAGAAATAAAAAAAAACATTACATCTAATAGCAAGAATAATACTAAAGAGGACATCTAATAGCAAGAATCATACTAAAGAGGCCAACCGGAAAACATAGCAAAAATAGAACAAAACATGACATCTAATAGCAAGAATAATACTAAAGAGGACATCTAATAGCAAGAATAATACTAAAGAGGCCAACCAGAAAACATAGCAAAAATAGAACAAAACATGACATCTAATAGCAAGAATAATACTAAAGAGGACATCCAATAGCAAGAATAATACTAAAGAGGATATCTAATAGCAAGAATAATACTAAAGGTGACATCTAATAGCAAGAATAATACTAAAGAGGACATCTAATAGCAAGAATAATACAAAAAAAATCAACTGGTAAACATAGCAAAAATAGTAGTACAAAATCTGGTAGACATAGCAAGAATAATACTAAAGAGATAAACATAGCAAAGAAATATGGTAGACATAGCAATAATAATACTAAAGAGGGCATCTAATAGCAATAATAATACTAAAGAGGACATGTAATATCAAGAATAATTTTTATTATAGCGAAAAATATTGACATTTCCAAAAAAAAAAATACCAAAAAATGTTAAATAGGTACTGTTATATATATATAAGACATTAACTTAAAAATTGTTTTAAAGTAAAACTGCAATAATTAGTACGAAAAGGGATTACTAGGGTGGGCTGAATTGTCCTATATGATGCAACATGGTGCTAAAGGGATCGTCTTTGTAAAGGCGCCTCCACATAAATTCCGTCAAATATGAATCAAGGTGTTGCTGTGCCATCCCTCTATGATTTTTATTACGCCACTTTTTTAAACCCCACAACCTTTCAATATATTGTGTGTGAACACCAGTTGTGGGGTCTACAAAGTTATAGGTGTGATTGACTCTACGATGATCATATCCTGCCTCTGCCAATTCTTCACTTTTGTAGCCTTTCCAGCAATCACTATAAATGGTAAAGCCTTCTTGAACATTTTCCAAAATGGCTTGCATAAGAGTAGACGTGCTTGGGTCACAAATGGCTGTTATAAAGCAATCATCAGTCTCTCTGCAGATACCTCCAAATAGCCACTGTTGTGGAAGTACTCTGCCAGCATTATTTTTCTGCTTAGAGAATAGACTTTCATCTATCTTGATGATTGTTTTAGGACCTCCAATTTTACATTTCTCTAGGAATAGTAATCTCCATGTGCATACTTCCCAAAGATAATTGTTCCAATCTACTACAGTTTTATCAGCCATGTTTAACTGTTCTGTGCAGAAATATATGGATGTTAGTTGTTTCACCCAGCTATAAATAAAACACAGAGCTGTTATAAAAAAAATTTTGAGCCTTCAAACCACATTCCTTTTCTTATTGATGTTTTTTTAAGCAGCGCTTTAGATTACAGCACCATTGTTTCTCTGAGTTATGAATATATTTTTTCATTTCATGGCCATTTTCACATAATTTAAAGTTTGAAATAACTCCATGATTTTGGAAATAACTTACGGGTTCTTGTTCAGAATCCGGTAACTCCCACAGGTTAGTAGTTTCAGACATTCCAAATTATAATCTGTCAATTACAAAAATGCAAAAAATAATATAGTATTAATCTAGAAATGATCAAAAATAAAAAAAAAAAATTCAACTTTAAGCAACTTACATCAAAAAAATCTCTGCAAAATATCAAAAAATGTCAATATAAAACTCTGAAAAATTGTACGGAAAAGCACAAAATGGATGCAAATCTGTAAGTGCAAAAAATATTATAGTATTAATCTAGAAATGGTCAAAAATAAAAAATGAAATATACCAATCCAACTTTAAGCAACTTACATCAAAAAATCTCTGAAAAATATCAAAATGTCAATATAAAACTAAAAAATCTATGAAGTGACTCTGTTAATGGCCTATTCACAAAAGACAGAATAAAAAATTTGACGTAGTCTCTCAACTTAAATCTCACGGGTTACCATGTCAAAAAAAACACCTTTCCCATAGATTAGTCATGCCAAGTATCTTCATTGCCATGACATGTTTATCTAATCTTCGATGAAATCTTACTGGCAAAAAACATGCTAAGCAAAACACATCATAGCTTATAAAATACTAAACTACCAATAATAATAATAATAATAATAATAATAATAACAACAACAACAACAACAACAATAATAATAATAATAATAATAATAATAATAATAATAATAATAATAATAATAATAATAATAATAATAATAATAATAATAATAATAATAATAATAATAATAATAATAATAATAATAATAATAATAATAATAATAATAATAATAATAATAATAATAATAATAATAATAATAATAATAATAATAATAATAATAATAAAAGATGTATTTGATCTTTATTATAAAAATTAAAGTATATGTTTGGAGTCAAAGCAGTATAGTAATTTCTGACCTGATAATGTATGATTGGCATTCATTTTTATATTTACTAAAAGATATTAATGTCAATCAGTATATGGCAAAAATATTAACTTGTAAAGTAAATGGATATATCATTATTTTTTATTGTGTTCAACCATTTTTCAATTTATAAGTATGATCATATTCGACTATAAAAAAAATAAAAATTGTAAAAGTAAGAAGTTAAAAGCTATTCTATCTAAATAGTAAAATCATTTTGTTAAAAAGCTGATGCTATATGATTATGATTTTATCACTTATTAAGGAAACTTAAATTATTTTTCATCTTTTCATTTTTAAGTCTACTTAGTTCTTTTTAAAATAAATTTTAATGTAAACAATGGAAATTAAGGATTATATCGAAGTAAACAACTGGAGATAACTTTACTTTTGATCTTGTTAGGAAACTATCAGTTACTAATTGATAATCCTAAGGTTAAACAAGTTTTCTCTCACAACTATTCTTTTGTTTTCAGTTTAAATATAAGACGAATCAAATCCTTGTTTAACATTAGAACAGTTAACTAATAACTGATATTGGTTGAAGGCTATGAATATGGAGATGAAAGCTTTGAAAGTGCTTAGCCTTAAGAAATAATTATTGCATTTTTTTTTAAAGAATTTAATTTCACTATATACGTCAAGCGTATTAAATATTACTATAATAATTTCTTAGTAATATTAAAGGTAAAATTATCCCATGTTGTTAATATGGATATAATCTTTTAATTTCCATTGATTATATTTTAAATTAAATACAGCTCATTGCATATGTGAACAAAGGAAGTAAATCACTCATCCCCAGGCTATGAATTAAAAGCATTCTAAATGTTTAACAAAGAATCAAGATGGAATGAATCCACCTATTCTTGAGAATGCAGATGTTTATAAGCATATCTTTGTCAACATATCAAACTATTATCAATAATGTTGGCAAAAATGTGCTTATCAACACCAGAACTCTTTGAATAAGTGAACTCATTTTATTTTTGCTTCTTTGTTCAACATTACTTTTAATTCATGCCTGGGAGAGATGATTTAATCATGTTTGTTTACATTGATTATATTATATTAAATCTATAAAAATATTTAATAATATATACTATATTATTTCAAATTTAAATGGCTCTCACATTTAAGCCACAGTAGGATTTTAAAATTGGAAAAAATATATAAATGATTTTATAATAGGAATCAAAAAATAGAGAAACTAAAAGAAAAATGCAAATGGGAAATTACCGAATGAACTGTTATCAATGATCATAATACTATGTGTAGGGTAGAATTTTAAATTTGGAAAAAAAGATAAAAATGATTTTAAATAGGTATTGAAAAATAATAAACATTTGTATTTTCTTAAATAAGAATTGAAAGAAAAGTGTGAATGTAGAACCCCCCAAATAAACTGTTATCTATGATCATAATACTATGCACATATGTAGAGCATGAAACAAAGACGTGATTGTTGGGAGTATGAGATTGATAGAAAAAAGACATTAAAATATTCACCTTTGAATTTAAGCCACATCCTAATTTTACATCTACAAAATGTGAATCAAAAGTGTGGTTTAATTTCAAGGTAATACGATATATCATTTTAAGGGATTCTTATTTTTGATAATATTTCATAACATGTTTTTCCTCAATATTATCTTATAATATGCTTCTAATAAAGGATCTTCTTTTTAGGTGTTTATGCATGTGCCTATTATATAATTTGGTACATAACCAATAACTATTAAAACTTTACCAAGTCGTAAACAGACATCCGATTGTGATTGACAAGTGGATATCAGTTATTATTAACTAGAGAGTAAAGAGTTTCAAATAATCTGAATGGATTGTGTGGAACAACTGTAAAAATAATACATATATATATATATAATGTGATCTTCTTTACTGATTAAGAAGGGATCTCACTTCTTGAAAATTTTAATACTTTTTTTTTTGTTATTAAGTATATATCTTACATCTGTAGACTAAATTTATTTAATATATTGCCTTTGATGCGCTATAATATTTTTTTGACTATTTTTTATTAAAATCTCTTTCTTAGATGCACATATTTTCCAATTTGTACTCTGACATTCACTACACACTCATTTCATATCTATCTATTTATCTCTTTATCTATATGTCTGTCTGACTATTTGTCTAAATATTTATTTATTGATCCAACTATCTTTACACTCATCTAACTACTTCCTTATCTATCTACCTATCTATCCGGAAAAATATACAGAGAAAAACAGATAGATGAATATAAGAATAAATGGATTGATAAAGAAATAAATAGATAAATACAAAGAAATGAACAAGCAGATGGATAAAAATGGATAAAAAAAAATAGAGGCCTTGATCAGTTTCATTGTTAAACATAAATTGATGAATAATTAGATATAAAAAAAATCAAATTGAAAAAAAGAGATAAAGACAGTTTCATTGTTAACATAAATGGATGAATAATTGGATATAAAGAAAAGGGATAAAATTTACAGATTATCTGATAGACAATTATGGACAAAAAGTCTGGCAGACAGACAGACAGGTCAGATAGATAGATAGATAGATAGATAGATAGATAGATAGATAGATAGATAGATAGATAGATAGATAGATAGATAGATAGATAGATAGATAGATAGATAGATAGATAGATAGATAGATAGATAGATAGATAGATAGATAGATAGATGGATGGATGGATGGATGGATGGATGGATGGATGGATAGATAGATAGATAGATAGATAGATAGAGAGAGATAGAGAGATAGATAAAGAGATAGATAGATAGATAGATAGATAGATAGATAGATAGATAGATAGATAGATAGATAGATAGATAGATAGATAGATAGATAGATAGATAGATAGATAGATAGATAGATAGATAGATAGGCAGGCAGGCAGGTACGCAGGCAGACAGATAGACAGACAGACAGATAACATATAGATGGATACACAGATAAATTGATAGGCTGATAGGTACATAAACAAGGATTTAAACAGATGGCATATATATATATATATGCAAATAAATATGCAAGTATATAGATTGATGAATAAGTAAGTGGATAAATGGACAGGTAAATGGATAGATTAAATAGATAGATAAGATAGGTAAATTAAATAATATACAAATTAAAAAGCTTATGAAACACTTGAACGAGAAGCTATAAAGATTCCAAAAATTATTATATGCTAAGTGCTTTCGAGACCACTTGCCTCATATTCATAGCGGTCAAGTGGCCTCGAAAGCACTTAACGTATAATAATTTTTGGAATCTTTATAGTTTCTCGTTCAAGTGTTTCATAGGCTTTTTAATTTGTATATTAAATTATCAAGGGAGAAGTTTAAAATCCTTAATATTGTAAATTAAATAAATAAATAGGTGCAAAGTAGATAGATGGATGAATAGATAGATACATGAATAAATATATAGGCAGGTGGCTAAATAGATAAAGAAATAGATATAAAGATAGCTTATGTATATAGATAGATATAATCCAGACCCGCGGTATGGGTGTGAAGCACCTTGGTGCAAGATAAATTTTGGCACCCATAGCTCATGAACAGAACTGGATTGAATGCATTATGATGGCACATGACACTACATTTATGAAGTTCCCGGATCTGCTTAATCTACATTTTTTGTCAAAATTAAGACATTTTATCATATGCTAAATAAAATTGTTTCTTTTTTTTTTTCACCTCTTTAATTTGTAAGTCCTACAATAAATATCAAATGCGAAGGAATACAGTTGTGGGTGTACGAATATGTGAAAATGCAAATTATTGAGTTACATTGTTTACCTAAATGTTTTGGAATGTTCTGGTCATGTTATTGTAAAATCAGCTCTCCATTAGCATTTTTATGTATTGAATCAGAATATGCAAAAAATAATAATAAAATTAGGACATTATTATTAATGGATTCACAATAAAACAAAAGAAAAAAAAAATTTTTTTTTTGCATTATCATTACAAAATTGTGTGGATCTGGTTGGTTTAGCATAATGATAAGAGTATATATGTAGTATATTTGAAGCTTGTGCCTAGAAATTCAAAGCCCAGATAATTGTCACAAACAAATTTAAGTAAAGAAGTATTCCTCTTATATTTAAATAAAAAATATTTACACTCAGAACATATTACTAATGATGAAATGTTTCAAAAATGTGCCCTGCACAATCTGCACACCAACATGTGGCAGTAGATAGATAGATAGATAGATAGATAGATAGATAGATAGATAGATAGATAGATAGATAGATAGATAGATAGATAGATAGATAGATAGATAGATAGATAGATAGATAGATAGATAGATAGATAGATAGATAGATAGATAGATAGATAGATAGATAGATAGATAGATAGATAGATAGATAGATAGATAGATAGATAGATAGATAGATAGATAGATAGATAGATAGATAGATAGATAGATAGATAGATAGATAGATAGATAGATAGATAGATAGATAGATAGATAGATAGATAGATAGATAGATAGATAGATAGATAGATAGATAGATAGATAGATAGATAGATAGATAGATAGATAGATAGATAGATAGATAGATAGATAGATAGATAGATAGATAGATAGATAGATAGATAGATAGATAGATAGATAGATAGACAGACAGATAGATAGATAGATAGATAGATAGATAGATAGATAGATAGATAGATAGATAGATAGATAGATAGATAGATAGATAGATAGATAGATAGATAGATAGATAGATAGATAGATAGATAGATAGATAGATAGATAGATAGATAGATAGATAGATAGATAAAAAGTAACTCATTTGGAATGCAAGGATTTCTCAGCAAGTTTTGGAAGTCAGGACTTAGTAGACTAATGGAGTGTTTAGTTGTGAAAGTTTCTATCTTTTGTTTTTGTTTTTATCTTTCCATATAATATTATCAAGATACCAACCATATGCTAATGAATTGTTGGATAGTTAGTTGCTATGGGACAGTTAACTGAACGAAAAATCCTATGCTGTCTAAATGAGTTTTCTTTGGATTCGAACTTCAGTTCATTGGCATTGTCGTGTGTTCTTAATTGTATATATATATAAGAAAATAATTTCAAAATATGCTTATAAAAAAACAACAACATAAATTATCAACTAAATAAAAAAGAAACGTTTGTATAAATAAAATATATGCGTAGTATGTATTTTCAAAGGTATTTCAATTAGAAAGTTCTTAATGAACGAGTGTTTTGAAAAATTACTTAGACAGCTTGTATTTGTTATTTAAAAAATTACAGCTTATCAAAGCTTGTGCAAATGAGTTAAGTTTTTTTTATTTGACGTTTCACAAAGCTTAAATAAGTGAAGAATACTCCCATTTAATTAAATTTGTTGCTATTAATTTTGCTGGAGATTGCGCTGACCTTTGTAAAAATGAATACTAATGTATCGTAATTAGTGACACCATTTTTAGTTTTGACTGTTCTAATAAATGAGAAAAGCCTTGCACAAAATTTGGGCTAAATATAAATTTGGAGATAGTCTTGCCAAGTCACAATTTTATATTTGGTATCAAATATAAGAAAAATCTTTTTTTTTTTTTTTTAAAGGCCTAATTATTAATTATGTTACATTGAATTCATTTTTTCTATGCAAAAGAACTCATTCATAGAAGTTGCGTATATCTATCAATACACTTAGCATCTTACTTAACTATTTATATATCTCTTTTATATATATATATATAAATGCATCTATCTATCTCTGTCTATTTATCTATATCTTTATTCTTTATTCACCCAAGCACCTATCTATCTATCTATCTATCTATCTATCTATCTATCTATCTATCTATCTATCTATCTATCTATCTATCTATCTATCTATCTATCTATCTATCTATCTATCTATCTATCTATCTATCTATCTATCTATCTATCTATCTATCTATCTATCTATCTATGTCTTTCTGTCTGTCTATCTAACTATCTGTCTGTCTGTCTCTCTATCTATCTATCTATCTATCTATCTATCTATCTATCTATCTATCTATCTATCTATCTATCTATCTATCTATCTATCTATCTATCTATCTATCTATCTATCTATCTGTCTGTCTGTCTGTCTGTCTGTAAGAAATATTTAAAATAGAATAAGATTATAGTGATAAACTTCAGATATGGTGTAATATTATGAGTCATAAAACAGATATAAATATTTTATATGTATTACAACTGGAAGGTCACAAGTTTTTAAGTGTTTTTCTGTAAACGAATCCTTTCCTTAAAGAATAATATATATATAATTCTAACAAATTTTAATAAGCCCAAAAATGTATTACAACTTTATCAAAACTATTATGCTGATCATATGTACATACTCACAAAACAACTAAGTTGAAAATGTTACTACTTAATTAGAAAGCCAGATTCATAAAAAATATATCAAACTCATAAAAGAATTGTTTTAAATTAATTTTCCAATAATGCCCTTTACTTATAAGAATGCCATTGATATAAGAAAAAGATATTATTTGAATTTTCATTTAAAATGATTCTTTAGGGTTCTCACTTCTTAATTATCATAGTAATGTTTTCAGACTATTTCATAAATAGTATTATATATGTAAACTTGTAGCTTAACCCTTTATTTACCGAATTTCTTAAAAGTTTTTAAAATTTGTGCTAACTTTTTTAAATACTTAATTTGGGTACAAGTAAATACCCTATAACACACTTTTCATTATAAGTCATTATCAAGGTCATTTATTACATTAAAAAAAATTGTGACTTCGAAGTCCCAACAGGAGTTTACGGAAGCACTATTTTTGTAATAATAATATATTATTTGGTAATATTTGAAATTTTAATGGTAATTTGAAAGATACAAAAGGTAAAAATATAAATAACACCATAGTATATTAAAATACAGACTGCGTACATTACCTAACCTCAAAACATATTGCCACACACGAGCTGACAGGATAGGAAAGTCCCAACCATGAAATAGTATATAATTTTATAATATGGGCTCATAAAGTTAATAACATATCAAATTTTATATTACATATAATTAATAACTAAAAATTATAACTTACCAAAATGCAAAACAAATAAGTATTTTATATATGCAAACAAACGAACGATTTTCAATCTTCTAGGCATCCATCTTGGCCATATATCATCTTATATACTTGTATCTAGCAAGTTTCAAAAGTGAAATAAGCTTGTGCTGCCATCTAACAATTGAAGAACGAACTTCATAAAAGTGGACTTCAAAGTCCCAATGGGTTTCAAAGCATTTAAATTAATAAGTACCATGAAAAAACTGATGGGACTTATAAATCCTGGCAGTAAATAAAAGGTTAAAATGGGAAGCTATGCAGCTAAAAATGTCATCTAAATTTTGCAAATGATGTGGTTGTTTTGCAGATTTAGGAAATGTTGCAGGAATTATCAGATAACAGTAAGAAAATAGGACTAAAGATAAATACTACAAAAGATTAAAATAATATTCAATGGATTTTTGCAGATAATCACATCTTTCTGGATATTAGGATGAGTATACGCTAATATAAATTAATTCATTCATTTTTCATTCATAATAATATGTAGTCAGTTGTATAATTAAATTATTGAAATGACTTATTTCTCAAGAGTTCATATTAAGTTTGAGCACTGAAAGTATTTGAACCGGAATTGATAGAAGGACATTATATTCCAATGTCTGACATTCCACCACTGCACTAAATCATGCAGGGCAGTAGAGCTATGATTATGGTGAACTTCACCAAAAGTACACTCAATTTTAGATTCTAAAGAAGAAAGAAACAACTTCATTACACACAAATTTGAATAGTTAATTTTATCTAACCATATGAGTATAATCATCATGTAACTCAAAACTGGAATTAGATTATCTCTGTATCCAAAAAGGATAAAAAACAGATAAAACTACAATAGATCACTGAAATCCAGTATATAAGGAAGTCATGTAGCTAAAAAGTATTCTTTAGTGGTAATCTTTTCTAGCAATTATAGAAATTTTCTTCATGACTGATGAAGTGATGAGTACTCACTAGCAGTATTCATCACTCACCAATTTCCATCATGTTATGCCATGCCTCACAGTTTATAGTGTAAAGATGGTGGTCTTATAAAAATATAGCCTATTGCATGTCTTATAGATATGTATTTCTGTCACTCAAAAATTTACCTAGCTTGCTAAATAAAGAAATTCCCCCAAATGGAATAACTTCTGAGTATAACTAAGAAAAACATGCAGTATGACGTGAAAAGATGATATTAAAGGACTTCTATTCTGCTCAAATGTATAATTTATAGGCACCTGGATCTATAAGCTTATGTAGCTATCAAATCTGTAGTAAGACTTGATTATTTATAAAGAGAAAAAAAAAATCTGTGTCTTACAAGTAAGCTGATTAAATTTGATTCATTCTATCTATCTATCTATCTATCTATCTATCTATCTATCTATCTATCTATCTATCTATCTATCTATCTATCTATCTATCTATCTATCTATCTATCTATCTATCTATCTATCTATCTATCTATCTATCTATCTATCTTCTATCTTCTTCTATCTATCTATCTATCTATCTATCTATCTATCTATCTACTTCTATCTACTATCTATATCTTCTATCACTACACTACTACTATCTACATCTACTACTACTATCACTATCTACTATCTATCTACTTCTCTTCTATCCTACTATCTATCTATCTATCTATCTATCTATCTATCTATCTATCTATCTATCTATCTATCTATCTATCTATCTATCTATCTATCTATCTATCTATCTATCTATCTATCTATCTATCTATCTATCTATCTATCTATCTATCTATCTATCTATCTATCTATCTATCTATCTATCTATCTATCTATCTATCTATCTATCTATCTATCTATCTATCTATCTATCTATCTATCTATCTATCTATCTATCTATCTATCTATCTATCTATCTATCTATCTATCTATCTATCTATCTATCTATCTATCTATCTATCTATCTATCTATCTATCTATCTATCTATCTATCTATCTATCTATCTATCTATCTATCTATCTATCTATCTATCTATCTATCTATCTATCTATCTATCTATCTATCTATCTATCTATCTATCTATCTATCTATCTATCTATCTATCTATCTATCTATCTATCTATCTATCTATCTATCTATCTATCTATCTATCTATCTATCTATCTATCTATCTATCTATCTATCTATCTATCTATCTTATCTATCTATCTATCTATCTATCTATCTATCTATCTATCTATCTATCTATCTATCTATCTATCTATCTATCTATCTATCTATCTATCTATCTATCTATCTATCTATCTATCTATCTATTATCTATCTATCTATCTATCTATCTATCTATCTATCTATCTATCTATCTATCTATCTATCTATCTATCTATCTATCTATCTATCTATCTATCTATCTATCTATCTATCTATCTATCTATCTATCTATCTATCTATCTATCTATCTATCTATCTATCTATCTATCTATCTATCTATCTATCTATCTATCTATCTATCTATCTATCTATCTATCTATCTATCTATCTATCTATCTATCTATCTATCTATCTATCTATCTATCTATCTATCTATCTATCTATCTATCTATCTATCTATCTATCTATCTATCTATCTATCTATCTATCTATCTATCTATCTATCTATCTATCTATCTATCTATCTATCTATCTATCTATCTATCTATCTATCTATCTATCTATCTATCTATCTATCTATCTATCTATCTATCTATCTATCTATCTATCTATCTATCTATCTATCTATCTATCTATCTATCTATCTATCTATCTATCTATCTATCTATCTATCTATCTATCTATCTATCTATCTATCTATCTATCTATCTATCTATCTATCTATCTATCTATCTATCTATCTATCTATCTATCTATCTATCTATCTATCTATCTATCTATCTATCTATCTATCTATCTATAAAATACAGATAGATAACTTTTACACATTGTTCTTCCAGTCTTTTTTTTTCATTTTACTTTAGTTTTTATGATTGAGTTTAATTATTATATTTTCATCTGCATCAGTAATTTGATGAAGATATTTAACTTTTGTTGGTTATTTTGTCTTTTATTTATTTTTAATTCGTTTTTTTTTTAAATTCCAATCTTTTTAAAACACTGAAATATTATTTACAAAAATCTGTAAAATTTAAATAATTTTCATTTATTTTTATTGCTTTTCATTTTATTTCATAAAATACTTTTCTAATATTGCTGAGATGTTGTGGAAAAGTAAAGTCACTCTTTTGAACCTACTTACTAAGGTTAATCTTTTTAGTATACCCATGCGATCTATTTAATATTTTGATAAACATTTTCCAACATTTAACTCTGTTCACATTTTTGTGTCATTATGTTCTAAAGATTTAATCAAAGCAGAAAACCTTAGAGAGTCAAATGTCTTTTTGTAATCTGCAAATCCATTGCCAAATAACAATGGAAACTATTTGCCTCTTTTCCAAACATCTTTTAGTATTTGAATTTATCATGCTATGAATACTTTTAACCTCAACTTGTTCTTTTAGTCGATTAGAATATAAAGTTTTTTCTTGTGAATAACTTATACTGATCTTTAGAAAATATCTGTAGTAAAAATCTGATAGGTCATTTGGAATATTATATTTTTAACATTTCTTATATCAGTATTTTTACTTAAACCATGCCTATTGGATATGTATATTTTATATAAAAATATGCATTTTTCTAATCATGTAGAAAAAATTAGACAAGTCTAGATTTTTATATTTCTTCAATGTTTTTTTAAATATCTACAATGATTTTATCATTTGTTTTCTGATGCATTTCTACTCCTTATAATTTAATTCTATCATTTAGTTTTCTACATTTAGACCATGGAGCATTGCAGTTAACATGGTTAGTATATAATTTATTGAGTTTTTTTTTATTTTGTTTGTAATAAAGCAAGTACTGATTAACGCTATACCACTTGAGGTATTCTAACATTTATGAATAAAATTTCTATAGGTGATAATTAATTTATTTTATTTAAACACACAATTTGATTATCGTATCAAAATATATTCATTCCCAACTAATTTATACATTAGCGCCCTCTTTATTTACCATAAAGAATGTGTAAGCGTTGATTAATCAGTGAATATAAGACTTTAATTAATTTTAGATATATCAACAATAAAAAAATATTAATCAGGGATATGATTTTATTCTGCTGTTTACTTACAAATTTACATGTAAAAAACAAACAATTATTTGGTCTCTACTTTTTAAGATTTTGATACCCCAATATCATTTGACATCCTGAGTATCTGAGAATTATAAAAAATCCATATGTAATAAGAGTAAAATATAGTACAATAAATACATTTTTATTAGAACATAACATATTAAGAAATACCTTAAAATACTAATACAGAATATATCAAACAAGCTCCATACTTCCCCATTTTTTTAAATTTATATAAATAAAGATACAATAAAAGACACATAACCCCTAGATACATTTCATGCTGAACCAGCACTCATCAGTTGGCCCAGGTCACTATGTCTCATATATATCTTTATTATATGAAGAGTATTTATTTATAGTAAATTGTCACATTTTTATTTACCATTGTCAAACTCACTCCACTCACAATTTTGACACCATCCATCTCAGATAAATACAATAACAATAACTCAGAATAGATATCCCAGAAAATAACCCTATTTTTAGAAAGAACAACCATATATGCACACATATAACATATATACATACACACATCTACATACATGTATTTATAATAATTTACATTTTAAAAAATAGAGATGCTACTGTGTTTAAACTCAGATTAAGAAAATATCTTTGCAGACTACACTTTATAATTAACTATTCAATATTTTCTACCCTAATATAATAGACAGATTTTTATCTATTATATTAACATTGACAGTGAAATAGAAATATTCTTAAGTTTAAATATAGTTGCAGCTAGTAATATTACAGGTGAGACTTTGCTATTCATGGAAATAATAGTTTATCTTAAATTTTTCTTTACGTAAAGTAATCACAATTTTTGTAAGAATTTATCTACTGTATAGTATTATTTTTTAAAAAGAGAATAAATTAACAGCTATTCTGCCCCTGTTTAAATTCAGTTTTAGAAGGTATTTTTATGGTATAAGTGCACGTTTACTGAAGAAATACTTTTCTTATTATCCTCCCCCCCCCCCCCCCAATTTTTTTTTACATAGATTATTTTGAAATCAGGGATAGCAACAGTTAATTACGATCTAGCAAAGATAGAATTAAGATATTAGAAAAGAAAGGAAGTAGTTAAATTTATCATTGCCTTTAAAAATCGTTAATCCCATCCTTTCTAATTTGAAGCTTGCTTGAAAAGTCTTCACCTTCATAAAAATATTCTCCCTGAGCCAGCCTGAATTTGAATTCATAAGTCTGCATTAATGTATTGTGTCGAAATCTCCGTCTATTACTTAAACAGATAAGCACTTTTAGAATAACCGTTTGAATTAGGAAAATGATAAACTTAAAAGTTCTTTCACTGAAATAATCTTCCTACTGGAGAAAGCGGTTATAGATAAACAAATTATTAATCCTTAGGTCATGTGATGTTTAAGCACTTAAAGTAACATATTAAATTTTGACCTACAAATTTTATGCTTTGAGACTATCATACTTATTTTCGTCACTTCAATACTGTACTTCCGAATCATTACTTTTTTGTTTCCTTTTCAATCCTTTTTGGAGCCCTAGTGGTTAGCATAGCTGCCTTCCAAGCAGCTGGCCCAGGTTCGCTTCCCGATCAACGCATTTGACATATGAAAAAAAAAAAGTTTACTTCAAATTGTAAAAAAGCTATAAATCTAACAAATAATAAAAAAAAGATTTTTGCAATGTAAGACATTAGTTAAACATTGTCTATTGTTAAAAATAAGAAGCTAAGATACCAGATTGCCTAGAAATATTTTACTAGTTTATTTCAATCGTTTTGTTGTAAACAGTTCTTCCATTCTTTTCTCACTTCCATATGTATGAATGATTATATACACTAAGACACAATGTTTTTAAGTAATCAGAATAGCGAATAGTCTGCAACACTCTATGTTCAATTCCTATGATGTTCTCTTGCAACAAGCCCTTCTCTTCCGAATGATCTGCTGTTCTCTTGCAACGAATGCTCTGCTGTTCTCTTGCAACGAATGCTCTGCTGTTCTTTTGCAATGAATGCTCTGCTGTTCTCTTGCAACGACCTCTATTTCTACAGTTCGCTAAAGTTCAATTCCCTCGATGTTCTTTCAGGCTGGCTGCTACAAAAACGGTTCACAATGGGCATACCTTTGCCCCAGTCCAGTTTAGCAGTACACGAACTCTTCATAGTAAGCACTGCGACTGATGTTAAGCTCCTTACAGCTTCCATCTTTGCAACAGTCTACTTCACTTGAAAACCATTGGAAACTCGATTCTTTATTCAGCTGCTATCCAGACGGTTTCCTCAGGCTGTGGTCTCCTTCAGCTATACCCGTGAACTACATTTCCACTGGGCGCTGGACATTAACCGCAAGCACTGATGCTAGATGTCTCCTACTGGAATTGAACAGTAACTCTTCTGTAGCTGCACTCAAATACTGTCTGCTACTCCCTCTGCTTACACTGCTCTGCCTAGTTGTTATACAGTCTTTCTATAGCTTTCTGATAACTGCAACAATCAATTACGTTGTCCAATCATGTAAGGTCTCTTATCTAGAAATATTTGCAATCAGCAAATATTTCTTGGAATTATCATCTGCCATTACGTTAATTAAATTCCTCAGTCATCAGTGCGTGATCTGAAAACAACCTCTCGAATAAATATTAGTTTTTCTGGAGTGCACAAACTTGCATTCAATTTTTACAAAATACAACAGGTATGTTTAATGAAGTTATTAATATTTTTTTTATTATGAATATATATAATATTTTTAATCATTATTAAATTCTCTCTCTCTGTTTTTTAATGTATAATAAGTATCAATTAGAATTAATAAACCATTGATCTGCTATGAACGTTTTTCAATATATATACATTCTAAAAAATATCTTTTAAAAAGTTATCATTTGTAAGGCTCATTAGTAATTTGGACTTTGCTCAGCTCATTTGTATACTTTTGATATTTATATAATTAGCACATTTTAAGGGACTTTGATGTAAATATTGCAATTACAAAGAGTATTTTTTGTACTTACCTAGATATATTTCAACTCACTGAAAAAATTAAAAGGCTGAAGTGGAGTTGGGCTGGACATATTGCTAGAAGAGATGATAATAGATGAACGATTAAAATCTTAAACTGGGTTCCAAGAGATTGTAAAAGACCTAAAAATAGACCACATGTGAGATGGATGGATGAAATAAAAAAATGTGCAGAGGGTGATGTGGAGAATAGAAGCTAAAGATTGGAGAAGATTGTTTGAACTTGGAGAGACCTTCATCCTGCAGTGGTTTTGATAATGGTTGATGATGATGATGGCTACAAAAATATTATTCATTAAATGCATAATCCCTAGTTTTATAAATGACTAATAAAAAATACTAATATACTTCCATCAAGTGGTTTTTGTCAAAGTTATAAAGAGGACAGTAAGTTTGTTACTTAACAATTAAGCTATTGTAATATGTTACTTATATTTACTGAACAATGATAAAGATATATGTAAGAGATTATGATTTGGGCTAATTGATGAGTACTGGTTCAGCATGATGTGTGCATCTTGGGAATCATATATCTTTTTCACATGTCTTTGATCATATGCTTATGATTACACCCCTCCACAAAGCGTTAAAAGCAGATAGAAACCAGTTCCTTCCATGAAGGTGGTGTAGTGAAAATTATACTACAGAAAAATTATTCATTAAGTGGATAATTTATAGTTTAATAAATGACTAATAAAATTTATTAATATACTTCCATTGAGTGGTTTGTGTCAAAGTTGTGAGGGCAGTAAATTTGACCCTTATCAATTAAAGTATAATTCAAAAAATAAATATGTACAAAGTACGTAGAGAAAAGCTTTATTTAATCATAATAACATGGTCTGCTTAGCATGCTTTTTGATTACCTAGGAGTAACAAATGTAGCACTGATTTAAGAGGGGCTTGTAATGTTCGTAAGATATAAAATTTATCAAGTTCTTGAAAGTACAATTAAAGTATAGTAATCATCTATAAATATATACTGAACAATGGTAAAGATACGTGTAAGAGATTGTGATATGGGACAACTGATGAGTGCTGGTTCAGAACAAAATGTGCATCTTGGGAATTACATATCTTTTTCATATATCTTTGGTCATATGTTTATGATTACCCCCCCCCCCCTCCATGAGGTGTTAAAAGTGGATAAAAACCAGTCTCTACCTTGCATGAAAGTGGTATAGAGAAAATTGCTCTACAAAAATATTATTGATTAAATGGATAATCTTTAGTCTCATGAATGACTAATAAAAATTATTAATATACTTCCACTAAGTGGTCAGTGTCAAAGTTGTGAGGGCAGTAATTTTGACACTTATCAATTAAACTATAATAATTGGCTATCTATATATACTGAACAATGGTAAAGATATATGTAAAAGAATGTGATCTGGATTATTCTACGATGTAAAAAGCAGATAGAAATCAATCCCTACCTTCAGTGAGATTGGTGTAATGAAAATTACATTATAGAAATATTATTCATTAATTTAATACAGTATTTCTATTTGACCCAAGATTAAACCAGAAGTGGATGAGCTTTTTGTTTAAAGTAGGTCATGCAAAAATACTATTTGCAGATAACATCAATTCAAGTTGCAATATGTTTTTAATTATAAATTTTATTAAACGCTCACTATTATTTCAGTAATAGTTTTAACAAGGCTGTAAACCTTAGCAATGAGCGTCTGAAAAAATCGTCACTAGGGACCAGTGACCATTTTTTCAGACGCTCATTGCTAAGGTTTACAGCCTTGTTAAAACTAATATGTTTTTAAGTAAATATACAGAAATTCTCTGTTATAATTTCAATATATATATATATATACAACATACTATACAAATACTTAAATAGAAAGTGCTTTTATAATAAATGATATAAACCATTAAACATCACACAATCACCATTTCTTATGCTTACACAAGCTGTTTATAAAAGGCTAACTCTCCAAGCAGTAGTGCCACCAGTGCAAGCCAGAGTAATCAATGGATGCAAAAAGGTTTGTGCATAAAAATCCCAATCTAGTGCCTATTCATTAAAATCCCTAGACCAGTGTCTATCTTGTGGCTTTTATCAGTGAGGAATCTTGAATCTGAGAGCACTGCACCTAAATCTTAGAGTCTAATGCAACTCTCCAGCAGCCACCTTTTACCTTATCAGCTAGCTAACTGTAAAGCTTTGAGTCTAAAATCTTGCCCAATAGGATTATGGTGACTGTAGATATTAAAGAACCAAAGACACCAAAACATATGGATGCTGAATTGAGTTCAGATCTATACAACTTATACAAGCTGATGAGCTTGAATTGAAAACATTATTGTGTTTTTATTTTGGACTCAAAACTTTATAGTTAGCTAATAAGGTAAAAGGTAGCTGCTGGAGGGTTGCATTAGATACTAAGATCTAGATGCAGTGCTGTCAGATCCAAGGCATCTCACTGATGTAAGCCACAAGCTAGAAACTAGTCTGGGGATATTGGATGTGTAGACACTAAATAAGGATTTTATGTGCAAACCTTCTTGCATCCACTAATTACTCTGGCTTGCATTGGTGGCGCTACTGTATGGAGAGTTTAGTCTCTAAATAAATGATATACACTCTCATTCAGTATTATATACATAATAAGAAAGCGATCCAATTTCTTACTAAGATCTCGTTGGTTATAAAGAAGACAGTTTACAATGTTATATATATTCACAATGTGATTTTCTGTATTTATAGGAAGAGCTTCCTGTAGTAATAATTATATATTAGGCTTGTTTTTGAACCTGGATGAATTTTAAGTTTCAAAAGAGCATAGGCTTTTCTATTTAGATAGTTATTCCATAACCAAACCAATTAGCAAATTATATATTAGCCAGTACATGATGATCTAGATATTTTTAAGCTAGATGATAAAATAGCGGCATCTTCCCCCATGAACTTTCAACTTTCAATACTTAATTATCCTGTTGAGCGTTATTTTCTCGTTCCTTGTTTTTTTTTTTTACTCCACAGAGGAATTCGAGAGAAGTCTTAGTTCTGCAATAGGCTATTTTAAGTGTTTTATTTTAATTGTATATACTAGCTAAATCTAACTGAATGATAAGTAACTAATAATAATCATATTGATAAACTTTACCTAATATAGATAAATAAAAAGTATTTCTATCCATTCTATTTTCTATTTTTTTTTTTTTTAAATGTTCGTTAAGTTTTTAAATTTGAACATAATTAACATCTATTTTAATGTAAAAAGATTTTAACATTTACATAAAGTAAACAAAGTTTAAAAATTTTGGTCCAAAGTAGCCTTAAACCCCTATATACTAATAATTCCTTTATTTTATGATTGACTTTTTATTAAAAAAAAATAACGCATATAATTAATGTCATATAAACAACAAAAGTAAAAGCAATTTATCTTTTATTCGTAGGAATTTTTTAATTAGACCAACCTTAACATTTGGACTTCTTTTTTTTTACTCATTTTTTTTAAAAAAAAAAAAAACTTTAAAATAAGTCATTAAATCATTTGTTTGACTATTACTTAATACTGTACTAAAAATGAAAGCAAACTTTTTATGTTACCTATACGTTCAGAAACGGAAGTTTGCTTAAATAATATAAAAGAAGTAAATATGAAGAAATAGGAGTTATAACAGGTTTAATTTTCTATAAACCTTATTGTTATATTAATAAGAAATGATATTACTTATTTTATTTAAAAGTGTTATATGAAATCATAAAATAAACCAATAAAATGTCACCTGAACATCACATGACCTTAGCATACATATTGCTATTATAGCAGCATGATTGTAAACTTTAGTAAATAATAATAGATACCAGATGATAGTGTTTATTAAATCCCTATCCTGTGCTGTCCTATCTAGTATCTCTGGACTAGTTTTACATATATGACTTTCATCAGTGAGGAGCTTTAGATCTTGGACCAGCATATCTGACCATTTAGGATCTAATGCACAAATCTTCCAACACCTATCTTTTACTTCTTTGTTATACTATAATAGCAATATGTAAGCTAAAGTCCTGTGATGAAGTCAGATGATATTTTACAGGTTTAAAACAATTCCTAACCACAGGATAGAGATACTCATAGTTATCAAAAAATTAAGGGCATTATAATATATAGAAATGGAACTGAAATCAGATCTATATGACTCTGCAAGCTAGTTGGCTTAGATTAAAAGCATTTACATGTTTTTTTTTTTAATTTGGGCTGATACTTGATAGTATAACAAAGAGATAAAAGATAGGTGCTGGAAATGAGAATGTGTTAGAACCAAAAGGTCCAGGTGCACTGGTTCAAGATTCAAAGTTCTTCACTGATAAACTTAAAAAATCATTTGGATAGGACAACACAGGATAGTGATTTAATAAACAATATTATCTGAGCATATTACTTATTAAAGCTCACAGTAAGTGATATAGATATAGAAAAATTATGTTGCTACTCATGTAATAAAACAAATATATTTTGTGATTGCCACAATATAATTATTTCAATCTGCTTAGAGCAAAAAACAACCTATAAAAATTGTTAATTTTATTCACATAAATAAGCAACAGTTTGCATAATGATTATATTAAAGTTTTTACTTATGACACCTATAATATATAATGCACGTGATAATTAAGTATCAGTCATGTAACGTATAGTATATAATGCATATTTTGTGTGTAATAATTAATCGTGTACACATGTTAACATCTTTTGTTTTAAGTAGCTTGATGTAACTAGGCAACGAAATATTGCAATCAAGAGAGAACTTTGATCATCGGCGGTCAGTGATGATAATTTACTATCGTTTGAACATCTTTAACACAATTAGTCTTCGATCACAATATTTGATCTGTTTCATAAAATTTAAAAAGTTATTTACGTTGCTAAATAAGTTCATGCAAATCTATCTAACAAGAATATAATTATATGTATATTTTAAAATTCAATAACATCAAAGTATTTTTTATTATTCTTAACTCAAATCACAACTTTTTAAAAGTCGGAAAAGTTAGCCGCAAAAATAAACAATTTACGGTTGTATTAAGAGTACAGTTATTTATAACAATATTTAATACTTGTTACGTACTACATTTATTGTTACTATCGGTTCAAATAAAGCTCAGAATTGTAATATGAGAAGTTTGTGTTCTCAGTTTACATTATGTTTTTTTTTTATTAAATCAATGCACATTTATAGGATATCAGTAACGGTAACTTTTAAAAGTATGAAGAAAACTTGACAGTTTGTGAACTTTAGCAATATCCCACCCTCTTAGACAAAAATTAACTGTAACATAAGCATTTAAGTACTTAGCTAACTACTTTAACATTTGTGATGTATTTTTAAATATATCTTAAGAGGAATTTTATATCAATGAAAGGACTCTTAAATAAATAAAAGAAAATAATGAGTATGTACAAATATAATTGTAAAAGTGATAATTTATTTTAAAATTAAACGCCATTACGTAAAACGTCAATACGCTGATAATTAAAATCGCCTTTTAACCACAGGAAAAAACAATACACTTATAAGTATTAGTAGATATTAAAAAAGTTAGATAGCATGAATATATACTGTATATTATCAGTAGAATAGATAGAGCTGTGAACAATTTCTTTGCTTGAAAATCATTGAATGCAAGTCTCTTAACAGAATGCCTACATGTACCTTAAAACTGGAACTCCTTGATGAAAGTATAAATGTTTTACATCATTAAGGTATACATTTACATTTAGTTCTACTTTCTTACTTACAAGAATTATGAAAAGAAAGTAGGATTAAAGGTAAATGTTAAAAAGACTAAAGTAATGTTCAATGGATTTTTTCAAAAGAAGAAAATAGGGATAGGGATTGATAAATGATCAATTAGAAGAAATTAACAACTACAAATACTTTGGTTAGATTATTACTATAGATGGAAACCATACTGGATGAAATTAATCATAGAATTAAACTTGGGTGGAGCACCTTTGGCAGAAATAACTTAATATTAAAAGAAATAAGCCTACGTGCTTGAAAAGGAAGGTTTTAATAAATGTGTTTTACCAGTTCTTACTTAGGGATCTGAGACTTGCACACTACAATACAGAGATTTCAGATACCTCAACAAAGTATGAGGAGATGCATATTAGGAGAAACAAGAAGGAATCAAAAAGAAAATACATAGGTGAGAGAAAACAAACAGGCGTAACTGACATTATTGAAATAATTAAGAGACCAAGATGCGGTTCAGCTGGACATATTGCTAGAAGAGATGATAATAGATGGACAGTTGAAATGTTAAATTCAAAGAAACTGTAAAACACCAAAAAAAAGACCACATGTGAGATGGATGAAAATGGTTGAACTTGCAGATACCTTTATCATGCAGTGAATTGATAATGGTTAAAAATGGTACTATGGTTAAGTTTAAATCAGATGATTAACCAACTAGTCACAATTGTGTTGTTTATATAGTATAAAAATTAAGTCAGAAATCTAGATTGCATATTACTTACAAAGGAATATAAAATTATCTTTTCTCATCATAAATAAAATAGAATAGAAGAATATGGAGCCATCTTAATTATTCAGTTACAAAATCTTCTAAACAGTTAATTAAGCCTAAATATATTAAAAATTTGGGAGGGGGGGATTTTTAAAAACAAAAAAGATTAATTATATTTTTAAATGCTCTTATTTAATTTAAAAATCCTGTTTTCTTGTTTTGTTTTGGTTAAATTCCTATAATTGATTTTTAACATAATTCTATTAAATGGATTACTTTCAAATTTTGTACATGTGTTAGGTGTCAATGACAATGTAGTATGACAGCAGTTTGTTTAGTTTAAAAGCATTGATGGGCTAAATTTAAAGCTGTAATGATATCAGTTCAATAAGTTTTCAGAGATTCACACTAGATGGCACTATATTTTTAAAAATAAGCTTTCATTGAATTTCATAATGAAAAGCATGTACAGTTAATTAAAATAATAAGAAAAAGAAATGAAGGATAAAATCTTAATTTCTTTTGATTCATTAAGTAAAATTAGCTTCTTCTTTTTTTTAAAAGAAACAATATCATCTTCATAAACAAAAAAAAATTATTGAAAATGGTTTTTAACACATTTTGTTTAAAACACTAGAAATATTGCAAAAATATATTTATTGCAACATTGTTTACATTTGTACTTTAATATATTTGAATTTGAATAGTTACAAGAAGTCTTTTGCAAAATATTTTATGACTAAAAAGTAAAGAAAATTATTAATTATTAATACAAAAGAACATTTTTAAAAATCTATTTTTCTTGAGTTAGATTGATCATATTTACAAATGGCTGCCAATGATAAATAATTTGGTATTTTAAATATAATTCTGGAATATCCTAGCACCACACTGATGACAGCCAGAGCTAGAAACTGATCTGAGGATAGGGATATTCTGAAAAGCTTGTTAAGAGCTATTGACATGTTCATATATAACATTTGTAATACAAGCTTATAAAATTAGGTCATGTGATATATGACTTGATTTCATTGCAATTATTGTTTTTTCTCTTAAGGTTTTCATAATTTTATATTGGTAAAGCTGTTAATATATGATCTATTCAAACTTGGTTCAATCCCATATGGCTATTTAAGTTAGCTGGATTTGAAGATATATGGATGTCTTAAAATTTCATATTTTCTGCTTAATAGTTAAACATTAGACAAAGTGCTAGGTTTGACCTGGTATTTTAAATCTAATGCTGGAATATTCTAGCACCTCACTGATGACAGCCAGATCTAGAAAACAGCCTGAGGATAGGGATATTCTGAAAAGCTTGTTAGCTATTAGCACACTCATTATATAATATATATCCCAATGAATACTACTAGCTGAAATTTCAAATACAAAATATTCAAAGCACTGGCCCTTTTGAGTTATGCTGTTTGAAGTTCAGAGTTTATATTTACTCACAGAGGACGCTACTGAAAAAATCTAACATTTAGGAGGATAATTTAAATATTTTATATATATATAATTTTCATGTATAAATTCTTGTTGACTACCTGTCATCTTGTGTGAAATATGGGTTGCTCAGTAGCTAATAAGTATTGTTGAACTATTCATTCTATCCAGACAATAGAAGGTATTTATGGAATATTTACAGAATAACCAAGTCCAGAAATATTTATACGGAGACTAAAATCTTCATACAGTAGTGCCCCTCAGTGCAAGCCAGAGTAATCAATAGATGCAAAAGGATTTGTGCATAAAATCCCTATGTAATACCTACTCATACAATACCCCAGCCTAGTTTCTAGCTTGTGAAAGCATAAAGAATAGTGATCATGTAATGTTTAGTGGTTTAATCCAGAAATGTTATTAGATAATTTGCAAGTCAGATTTCCTAAGAATCAATTACACCAAGTTTCCAATAATTCCCTTTCTTATATCAATGCTAATGTATTTGTTATCTGACAAATAGATGGCCTTGTTATGAGAAAGAATCATTATTTACAAATTCTTTTAAATGATTCTTTTGGATTTTGCCTTATATATTATTTAGTAATGTTTTTGGTTTTGATTGTTCTGTGAATATGTCTATGTTATCGAAGTTACATAACTGATAACACCTGCAGACTTGTTAAAATTGTTATATAATAAAATATATGTAAAATTTATTTTCAGTTGTAATCCAGAAATTATTTTCACAACTTACTTCGGAGTTCACATTATCTATCAGATACAATTGACTATCGAATGTCATACACCTGTACAAAACACATTACGACCAAACTGAAAGTTTAAACATTCTTGCTTGACCTTAGATACATACAAATGCCCAGTTAATCATGACTTTGAATTTACATATCTGGTGTTTGTAAGAATTTTAGAGTACAGAGGTGATTACATCCTTCAGATTATCCATAACCTCCATAGGGGTAAGAATATTATTGATCCAAAGTAAAATCATTTAATTTCTTTACATAGAAAATATTATAAATCTACTGCTAATGCCAAAATTCAACTTAGAATAAATACATTTGAACTTTGTGTAAAAAAAAAATCAAAGTGATGATATGGGAACTCCATCCACCCTCCTCTCCTCCTCACAAAAGATTTTGACATAGTTAATAGAAGGTTTATAAAAGGCTAATAACGTCAATGTTTGATGACATATATAATTACATAACCAAGAAATATTTTAAGATATTACGACTTTGAAAATCTGACATAAACATTTAGATAACCAAGAAATATTTTAAGATGCTATGTCATTGAAAATCATACAATTTATATACCGTTTGTTTTGTGAAGTTAAATGGAGAGCTTATTTTAAGTCTATAATTGTTATTAACCTTGATGTACTGAAAGCTTTAGAGAATAAGTCCGAAAAGTTATAGAATGCAAAGTTAAATTCATGATATTCTTCTGTAAATCGTATTTTTCTGTTAATTATATGCTTGCAGAATATAATTTTAGCAGAAACAGTTTTTTATTTTCATTTGAAAGTACACCTGGGTCTCTTTTTACGCGGACTTATTTAATATGATTTTGAAGTTACGCGATTCGTGTTTCACCGGAAGTCGACCTCCGATAATGCGCTATTACTTTAAATAATAAATTTTGCGCACTTACGTTATATTGAAAGTAATAGCACATTAGTGGAATTCTACTTTCATCTTAGTAATTTCAATATTTTCAGTGCTTTATAATAGTAAGATTTTATGCAATAATGAAATTAAAATCATGATTTCCACATTTTATGTATACACACATTAAATTTTACAAGATTATAATGTAAATTTGTTCAAACATTGTGCGTGTTAATTTTGCATTTTAAATCACATTCTGTTTTTGCTTTTTAAAAAAGAACGTAATCAATTATTAATCATTTAGTGTCCACAAGTTTATTTTTAAAAGGTCAGTAATAGCAGTGGGCACAATTAAAAATTAAAATCTGATTTTTAATTGTAATTAACAATTTAAAAATTACTTACAGGTGATTTGAAATTAATGTGATGTAAAACAAAATTTGATTTTTAAACGGAATTGAAAATTAAAGACAAAAATAAAAATTTAATTTTTAGTTGTTAGTTTTAATTAAATTTTTCCCAGCAGTGGTGAATAAATGTCCTTTTATTATCATAAGTCTAAGTTCATAAACAATTAATAAAATCATCATCATCATCAACAGAAAGCCATTAACACAACATGAGATTGAACTTGGCGCTAATTGTATTTCCTCTTGTGAGAATAATTGCTGAGATATTCTTGACTTCATTTAAGGAGAAGCCAAATACATCACATCACATCACATGAGAATCTGATTTTTTACTAGTTTGCAAACGAACGTCTTTTGGGGCAAATAGCAATAATAATTAAAACGTGTATAAAAAAATGTAAATTACTGTACTGTAAATTATGCATAAAAATATATTATTTTGAATAAAATTAAATATTATAGTTAAAAAAAGTTTGTCTTGTATCAATTTTTTTCAAATTTGAAATTTTTTATTAGTCATATTTTATTTCCTTATTTTTTTTTTTTGCGCGAATTTTAAAGTAATTTTATGTTGGTGCTTTGCTTTTACGCGAATTTTGAAAAATCACAGACTGCATCCCCCCTTTTTCAATGCAAGTTATGTCTATTTTTGTGCAATTTTGTTTGCGCATGTTTTCTGCGGAACCTATCTATCGCGTAAAACGAGACCCAGGTGTAGTTACATACACAATATTGTCCTGTACATGAGGGGTCAGATTGACTTTAGGTCAACATGGGTATGACAAGACTCTCAGCCTCAGGGTGACCTTTGAGTGTTTCATTATCAGATTTTCAATTGGATGGAGAGTTGAAGAGTTGGAGTGTGGAGTGGATTGAAGCCTGTCCATTAAAGTATGAAGATTGACTATATTAATATATATATATGAGCACTTATTGCATGTATGTGTAGAGATGATAATCTGGACCAACTGATGATTGCTGGTTTAGCATGAAATATGTATATTGGTGATTATTTATCTTTTCAACATATATGTGTTCAAGTGTATCAGTGTGTTATGAGATAGAGTGGAGAGCGGTGGGTAATGTGAAAGTCTGTGCTCATATACCATATATATTATGTAGTGTCATCTAGTAAATTATTTTTCAATTATATTTTGTAATCCAATATTACTTTAATAACAATCATCTTTTATTTGATAACTAAATGTAGAGTCAGTGACTTTCAATTATTATGACTTAGGCATTTTTGTTTAAGTGCTTCAAATAAATAAATTTGAATCTTTTTAAAAGTGATATACAAATAAGCAGAATCATCAAAAGACAGAATTCAAATAAGAATGATATAATTAGATCATATTTTGACATCAATGTTAATGATTAATAGGCAGAAAAGTAACTTTTCATTAATGTCTTTGGAAAGTTAATCAAATGATCAATTGACCATGGCGACTTAGTTTAGAGATGGCATTATTTGGCAGTTTTTTTTTTCATTCTTCTGTAATTATAACACCTCTTTGCCTGTTTTATGCTCATTTTTGATGACAGAAACTTTATAAATTTATTAGCTCAAAAAAAAAAAAAATTCTGAAAAAAATAGAAATTTATAGCCACCTGTACCCTAAAAAAAGTAAAAAAAAACAAAAACAAAACTGAATCATACGTAATTTCTGATTTGTAAAAAGCAGTTGATATGATAATTGTACACACCTCTCTATTGTTAATATTTGTGATAATTTTTTCAAAATATTTGAAAAATATTTATTTGAAATGATGACTTACAAGTTTTATAAATTAATTTTATTCAATAATTTTATTAATTTATTTTATTTAATGTCATTTAAGATAAATATTCAATAGCAAAAAAGGCATTGTTCTTGTTATGTCTACTTCACTTTAAAATTTTTATTTTATTTGCAGAGTTTAAAAATAATTGTTTAGGATGTTTTTCATTTGAAAACTTGTATTTTTAATAAATCAAGCACAATTTACTGAATTCTCCTATAAAATATACATTTAAGTACTAATATCAAATGTTCAACATTTACAAAAATTGCCACCAGGGTGAACAGACAAAAATAAGAGGGATGTAAACAACATTAAAAAAGTTTGAGTTATAATAACAATTATCATTCAAGTATTTGGTATATTAGCTATAATTGTTATATTAGGGTTATTTGACCTGCAGGGTTAAGAGCATTGTTACAATGGTGGACATAAGAGCATAAGGAGCATGGGTGCAACTCAGTTCTGACACTTTTAATCATCAAATTTTTATGGGATCTCTTGAACTCACAAACCATTTGATTATTTTTCACCCTCTGACATTTAGTGCAATGTCCATGGATTACAGCTTTACTCTTTCACTTCCTGTATTCAAACTCTGTATGAACAACTGAGCAATAAACATTCTATTATTTATTTACCAGGAATATTTAAATATTATTAATGATGCAAATATATTTTTGAAATCATCATCATCACTTTAACCATTGTCAGTCCATTTCAGGATGGTCTCTTTAAGATTAATCCAGTTTTGCCAATCTTTAGTTCTCTCTTTTCCATATCACACTAGAAAATTTCCTTATTTCATGCAACCATTTCACATGTGATCTTTCTCTAGATCTTTTACAATAGTTTGGGATTCAACTTAAAATTTCAGCTGTCCTTCTATTATCATCTCTTCTAGAAATATGTTCGGCTAAGTTCCACTTCAGTCTCATAACTCTCTTATTTATGTCAACAATATCTGTCTGTTCTTTTGCCCATGTATTTCATTTTCGAACCCTTTTTGCTACTCTTAACATATATCTCTTTATACTTAAGTGGACAGGATGAAATCTGTGATGCTCTTTTGTTAAATGTCCAAGTCTCAGATCCGTAAGTAAGAAGTAGTAAAACATATTATTATAAAAACCTTTCTTTTCAAATATATAGGCAACTTTCTTTTTAATACTATATTATTTCCATTCAAGTTTAATTTTATGATTAATTTTATCCATTGTGTTTCTGTCGGTGTTAGTAAGAATCCGATAAAGGTATTTGCAGTTGTTAATTCTAATTCTTCATTATCCATCTTTATTTTTTGTTTGAGAAAAAAACCTGATTATTACTTGAGTCTTTTTAACATTTATCCTTATTCCTACTTTGTTTCTTTTTCCTTTTTCTTTTTTTTTAGCTTTATGTGAAATAAAAGTGAACGACGGTTTAGATACGTCATGCAATCATTCTTATATTGAATTTTTTTTAAGAAACGGAAGTGGAAATCATAAGCAAATAAAATAAATTAGCATTAAAATTGCCAAGTAAAAGACGATTTTAAATAATCTCCACAAAGATACTGGCAACTTTAAACCAATTATAAGACTTGTAACAAGTAATAAATCGATAAGCTTTTTCATGTAAGTGTTTGTAGATAGAAATTAACACTCCAATATGTTATCTGCAGCATAGAGATTTTTTTCCTCTTCCGTTTATTTTAACACTTAATTTAACATTTAAAACTGTCAGCGCAAAACAAGTAGAATTCTGATTTAATACAGCGATAACATAATAATTACTAGGAACATTACAAAACTCTTTACCATTCAAAGCTCCCCCAAACACTGTAATCCAACGAGTTTTCTACGACTGTTAGTAATTGACATTATGTATCTCTAGCAGCTTAAGTGAAAATTTAAACCTCACGCTAACGAAAGCTTATTTTAGAACTGTGAGAAGGCAGTGAGGGTTAGAAAGGTTACGAACGATAGCAGAAAAATAATAGAATATTTTTTTAAATATTTATCTTCCTCTTTTTCTTTTTTTTTTTACTGTAATGCTCAAAAACTTATCTGACGGTATTAAATTTTGTGTGTACTGTATATCACATATTTATGAATTTAAAAACTTCCAAGCTGAGAATATTAAGCTTTTCTAACACAGACTTTTAAAATATCACATGATCTACAATATATCATATGATTTACAATACCCTTTGCTTAAAGTGGTTTTTGCTATCTAATAGCAATCTATTTAGCTACTTTCTCCCCTAATTTTTGCTGTCTAGTGTAAGCTTTATATTCAGTAGAAGCCAGATGTTAATGGTTATCTGGTGCTATCCTATTCGGATATTCCTAGACAGGTTTCCAGCTTATGGCTTTTATCAGTGAGGAGCTTTTGGACTTTTGAGCAATGCACATATATCTCTTATATGATAGATCATGTGATATATTACTGATTTAACATCGGTTCTGGCCAAAGAGTAAACATGCTTAAAGTTTTTTAAAAACTGAGGCCACCATATTGGATAGAAACTGAATTGATTTCAGATTTATATAACTATGGAAGCAAATAGTCTTGGATTGAAAATAATTTACAATTTTTTTCAATTTGGACTGATAGCTTGATAGTATAACAAAAAGATAAAAAAATGAGTGCTAGAGAAAAAGTGTAATAAAGCTAAAGAGTCCAAGTGCATTGTTCAAAATACTAAAAGCATTTTGTTAATGAAAGCCATAGGCTAAAAATGATCCTGAGACTGGAGATATTTGGATAGGGCTGGATAAGAGTTTATTAATCTATTCAGTTAAAAAGACACCATGTTGAATTGTTAAAGAATTGATTAGAGGCACAATTTTCACAACAACTTCAGTTTTAACAATTATATGTTAAAAACAGGCAAAACTCACTATATGCATTGCCACAGACAGCAAGCTAGAGTAATCAATTAATGCCAGAAGGCTTGTGCATAAAATTCCCAATCTAGTGCTTACTCATCCAATATCCCCAGACTAGTTTCTGGCTTGTGGCCTTCATCAGTGAGGACCCTTCTGGCATCCATTGATTACTCTAGCTTGCTATGTGTGGCAATATGTATAATGAGTTTTGCCTGTTTTAACAACAGTTATACACAAGCATAAGCAGTGGTGGTCATGTGACATTTATATGTTGCCAAAAAATGCAAATATCAAGGAAAAATTTAAAACTAAGGAAAATAGTGATTACCATTAAAACCTAAGGGGAAAAAAAGAATTTTAATATTCTGAAAAATTATTACTTTTATTGCTTATTTGTAATTTTTAATTTTTGATAACTAACTTGTATCTTTTAGATGTTGACAATAAAAAAAATCGATTAAATCCAAAAATAAATCATAAATTGCAAAATAATAACATCAACAATAAATTCATCAGAAATATTACCAAATCAACCGTTTCCTTTATTTTGCTGTAATATATTATATAAATGCAATTTATCCACTCTAATTTGAACACTTTTTATCAAAAATCTTTTAATAATAAAAGATTTTTGCTAAAACTATTTTATGTTTCGACTGTCCTGCAGTCTTCTTCAGAGCCACTTTTAGAGTGGATAAATTGCATTTATATAACAATAACTTCACTTAAAAAATAGTAAATGGCTCTATTGCTCAAGAATTCATAAAAAGCTCGAGCATCAAAAGTACCATCACTGAAATTAATCCAAGGACCCTACATTCCAAAGTCTGACACTCTGCAGTACTAATGATGCAGGGCAAATGAAATATTATTGAATGGCTTTATTGTTTGGGAGATCATTAGAAGTTGGAATATTGGAAGTGCCAGAACTCTGAGGACCTTATGCTCTATAGTCTGACACTCTACCACTGCACCAAACCATGCAGGGCAATGGATTATTTTACCATGAGCACACAACTATACTGAACTCCAATGAATTGTGAGTTTAACCTATCATTTCATGGATCTAAATGATAAAATCCAAAAGATAAAAAACAATATGGGTACCCATCTTCAAAAGCATTTGATAAATTACATCATTTTGGGGAAAATATGCAGTAAGCTCAAGTGTGACAATAAGGAAGATAACCAAGATGTCTAAGTCTAATATACATTTTATCTGAAGCAATTAGACCAGATCATAACAATTTGACAAATATATATTTTTATCCCAAGTCATACATTCAAATCTACAGAATATCTTATCAAAGCCATAAGACTGCAGGTAGAATTTCATTACTAAGTCAGTAATGCCAAAGAAAAAGATTTTTGATGGAAGGTGAGTGGTTTTGCAAATATAATAAGTAATAAATTAGCAAAATATTTTTAATGTCCACAACTGGAAAGGTTTCATTATTTACTTTTTAAATACAGCTGAGCACACTTTCAGTGTGTAACAGCAGAATTATAGCAACTTTTTCCATATAATAGTGCCATCTAGTGCAAGCCATAGTAATCAATGGATGCTATAAGTCTTGTACATCAAAATCATTATGTAGTGCCTACTCATCTAATATCTCGATTAGGTTCTACCTTATGGCTTTCATCAGTGAGGAGCCTTGGATCTCAGAGCAATGGACCTATATTTTTACAACTAATGCACCTCTCCAGCTATGTGCCCAAAGAAATGGTAATCATGTGATGTCTTAGTGGTTCTATGTCATAAGCATGGTAAAATTTTAAAGCAACAATATTTCCTATCCAAACATTTGTAAAATAAAATTTAAATTAAAAAAAAGATTAAGCCATAGATCAAGTATATTTGTGGTTCAAACAAAGCGACATATTAATACCATCCTCTTTAATGGAAGATAAGCTTTTTTAACTTTAAGAATAAAATAAATAATAGAATGGCTTTATTTTTCAAGAATTCATAAGAAGTTTGAGTGGAAGTGCTAGACCAGGAATCTATTTGAGGATCTTATGCTCCAGGATCTGACACTTTTACCACTGGCCTAAACCATATAGGACTATTTTAAAGAGTAATGTTGCTGGCTATAAACTCTGATACCAAAATGACATTCGAGCCTCAATAGTAGTATACTTTCCAAAATCTTAATCACTACTCCATTAGCTATAAAATCTCAATTGATAATGGATATAACTATTTCACTGATAAGGATCTAGAGACAAATAAAGAATAAGCATTTAAATAATCCTTGTAATTTCACCCAATAGCAAATAAATCTTAGTAGTTTAATGGTATCATTACAAGCCAACTAAAAACATTAATAGATATCACATGATGACCAAAATTTATGCTTACACAAGCTGTTTTTACAACTCTCCATACTGTAGAGCCACTCAAGCTACAAACTAGTCTGGGGATATTGGATGAGTAGGCACTAGATAGGGATTTTATGCAAACCTTTCTACATCCATTGATTATTCTGGCTTGCACTGAGTGGCGCTACTGTATGGAGAGTTTTATCTCTGTGAAAAATATCAATAGACATATATATATATATGTATATAAAGAGTTGAATATAATGATTGTTATTCAAAAGCTGTTTATATTTTCATTGAAAACACATCTTAATTAACATGTTCAACAAGAATTATGTGGGTAATGTTGAACCAGTTCTGAGAAATAGTGATTTTAATTAACACAAACTTCACAGATAAATTGAAAGAGAATATTAAAAGAAACAAAGTAATCAGGTTTTATGCATAAAAAATATATATCTTAAAAGTAAAATAGAAATTTATATAATATTATAATACTAGACAAAAACATTTTTTTTTTCTAAAATTCTTTCACAACCATGGTTTCATCTATTAACACATAGATCTTTTGAAATAAAATTCAGCTAAACATATAACATATATATATACACACAAGTCAAAATAGCTTTCCCATCATTCATTCTAAAAACCAACTTCCTTCAACGTCAAAAAATGGCTTCATGAGAATCCTTTTCAAGTGAAATTCAACAAGATAAAACTTATATATACAAAACAAAGGCTTTCCATCATTCACTTCAAAAACCATCTTTCTTTATCATCAAAGGATGTTTTCATGAGATATCTTTAAAAATATATTGAAGTACAGAAGATCAATAATATTATGCATAAAATGTTTATAATAACAACTAGTTGTACTTAAAAGTTTTAAATATTTCAAATAATGAAAGTTTGTGTTTGACATCCAGTGGATTATATGCAACTTAAGTTAAATTTTTTTTTTTTTTTTTTTGTCATTTTGGTATGAGCACAATGTTTATTGACAAAAACCCTATTTATTGAAATAAAATCAAAATGTCTGACATTCAAACATATCCAACAAAATCCACTGGCAAATGTTTTCATGATGATTTAAAGATTTAATATTATCAGGGCCTTTCAAAGGAAATGTGCAGCCCAGGGCAACTAATATTTTAGAGGCCCTTCAAAATTTAAAATAATAATGTGGGGATAGAGAGAGAAGAAATGAGAGTTTTTATTTACAGGGCTGAAACAGGACTCCGGGAACAGTTAATTATGAGTAACAGAAACAAGCAAGCGGATCAGATCCAGATAGCACTTGGATAGGGTAGATTCACTCTAGCACTGTTAGTACAGAACCGATTGACAGGGGGCTGAAACTATTAGTTCTGCCGATCACTGAGCACTGCAGTTGCTTTCTTTGCAAAGTCATCAAATTGGCACCTCATCCCTAAACTGGCTTACATATTTGACTCATGGTACGTCTACTTGAAAAAGTTTTTTCTCAAATATTTTTTTGGGGAATTTAGCTGGAAAGTTAAGGCTCATTCTTCAAGCCATGACATCATTTTGCCTTTTCTTATATTTTTGGTTAACATATTAAGTTGCCAAGTTGAGGCCCCTAATATTGTGAAGCCTGAGGTAGTACCCCTCTTTTCCCTCCCCCCTGTGATTGGCCTTGAATAAAGAGTCATGCCCTTTTACGAATTTACATGCACTCACCTATGAGCATCAGTTTGAAAACTTAAGTGTATGCTAATGCTTAGAGCTTATATATATATAAGACAACCTTTACTCAGGGTGCTGAAATCAGGGTTGTAATCTATTGAGTGCCTAAATTATAAATTGTTAATTGAATCGTACAAACTTATTTATTTTGTAACAGGAGAGAGATAGAATCGCATTTTTAACCACTTTGCGATTAGAAATATATAGTAAATTTTGTATTTACTGTAATAAATAGTTTATTATTTATATAGAGCAGATTATGTATGGAACATTATATAAAAGTAACAAACCTCCGGTCATGCGCCGTTATGAAGTTACATGCACCAGCATCTATTAAGCAAATGAAAATAAATCCAAAAAGACACAAGACAATAACATGCAAAACCTCATTTTTCAACAATGCATAATTTATGACAGAATATACAGAGACAAAGAGAACGAGATTATAGGGATAAAATGAAAAATAATATGAAATAAACGATATTAAACAAAATATATGATTTAATTAATCTTTCTCTCGCACGCATACAAATAAACAACAAAACTGAGATAAATTTGAATATCTAAATAGTTTAGAGTTTTTTTTTGTTATTTAAAATTTAAAAAGAAAGAAAAATATATGGAAAAATTCATATTAAAAAGAAAAAGTGTATACATACACACACAACTGGGATAAAATGTTATTTATACTTTTAGATAAAAGTTGAATAACAGTTATAAGTACTAGTAGCACTAGAGTTTACTAGATTTTTTAACAAAACGTCAGAAGTTTAAATTGAGATTTGCAAAATAAATTTTACTTCAAAGAAATACTACTGGAATTGGAACATGCGCTTACGTGGGAAGTAAAAAAAGGAAATCGAAACTTGAATAGTACAGAGACTGGATTTAATTAGATACAAGGAGCAAATTAAAAGCATTACAAGGCGTTCATCTGTTTTCGCTGGCAGTTACGTCCAAATCTGTCAGCACCTTAACGATGGCGGTTAGAGCTATAGAGAAGTAGCATTTTCTTTTTTAACACGAAAGTATAAACAAACTTAGAAGAACTTTTTTAAATAAATAAAAATTCTATATATATGATATTTACGAAATAAATTTGATATTGCATAATTGGACATTTAATTGTGTTTAAAAGACTTTTTAATATTAAATATAAATTTAATGTATCTGAGTGGTCAAATGCTAAGAAATTTAATATTTATCGAACGGCCCGTTGCAACTGACCCAGATGATCCCAATAGTTTTTAATCGAGTGACCAAACTGAGGTTTTCTTTTGCATTCCTTATTTAAAAATAGATTTACGAGCAACCTTTAGCTCTTCAGTTCTGCAATTCTCACACTGAGCTAACCTGCACAGGGCAATATGAAATAGTGATTTTGAATATTTTTACATTAATACCATGCACACTTATATTTAGATTAGTTTTTTAATATGCTTATAAATTTTTACACAAAATTATATCTTCACTTAACATTTTCGTAATTTTTTAATCATAAATTTCGTTTTTGAGAATTAATATGCTTTTCTTTTGCTTGTTTATAGGTTTAAAAGCGTTGGTGGCCGAATGGTGAGCACAGCTGCCTTACAAGCAGTTGTCGCGGGTTCGATTCCCGGCCGATGCTTTGACACATGAAAAAAAAAAGATTGTAATGTCAATAAACTATCCCACCTGCTTTGAAATGGTTGATTAAAACATATTTTATTTGTTTTCAAAATTAATAAAAGGCAAAACCAAAAAATAAAAAAACTTCATGTAAGAAACAATTCTACGTAAGAAACAATTCTATTTAATTATGATCACTGTACTTATAAAATGTAATTAGCAACTTAGTTGCAATTGACGGATTATAAGCAGCCTTATCGGAGATAGCAATGGTTTCTGAAAGACTAGGTAAAGATTCTGAAGCGAACAGCTCTTTCTAATTATGGTTTCTCTCTGCTGTTCTTTTTACCTCACCATTTTTAGTCACATAGATTGTTAGACCAGCAGCTAAGCTATTCATGAGATTTATATACTACTAATGTTTAATATAGCTATATTACAATTCTTTAATTACATACAAACAATTTCTGACTTCAAATACTTTTTTCAAATATAAATATCTCATGAATAATATTTCTGTAGCATAATTTTCATTACATCATTTTCACACAAGGTAGGGAATAGTTTCTGTTTGCTTTTAACATCTTGTGGAGGGGTTTAATTATAAACACATGAGTAAAAAAATATATGAACCCCAAGATGCATATTTCATGGTGAACCAGAGCTCATCAGGTAGCTCAGACCACAATCTCTTACACATATTTTTATTATTGTTTAGTATATATAGAAAACCACTTATTACAATTTAATTGATAAGAGTCTAACTTATTCCCTTCACAACTTTAACATAAACCACTTGATTGAAGTATATTAATAATTTTTATTCATCTCTCATTAGACTAGAGATTATCCATTTAATGAATATTATTATTCATTAATCTCTAGTCTAATATATATGGCTAATAAAAATTATCAATAAATATCTCAACTTGGATAAATCAGTGATGTGAACAAATTTGTCAGACTTTGAATTTGGGTTATGTTCTTGCATAAGTCATTACAATTAATGACTCATTTCCCCTAAGATTTGGGATAAAGATTTTACTCAGAAAATGATTACATGCTTTGTCAAACCTATTTAAGAATCATTTTTCTCTTTAAAAAAATACAAAAATGTAGAAGAATCTAAAAAAAAAAAAGGTGTAAAATAAACTGTTTTTCAAAATGTAATCATTATGTTTGTTTTCTTTATCTTCTATACATTGATTATTAATAAATATAATTAATAACACCTTTCTTTTACAATTTATTTAATGCAAACATGCCATTTTTACTATTTTTTTTCTTATAGTTTTGACTGCTCACCAGTTTTTCTCAGAGTTATCTTGCTCTGATGAAGACTGCTGGGCAGTCGAAACTGTAAGAAAAGAAATAAAATTATTTGTAGAAATGATATATTTTCTAAGACATTATGCTTGGAAAATGAAGCATTTAAATGTTAGAAATAGTTGTAATATCAGTAATATTACTAGAAGTAAAATTTAAAAAAAAAAAAGGTAATGTAACAAAAGTAATTAATTCAATTTTATAAATATAACTATATGAAATTGTGTAAACTTTGCTTGACGTGATATTTGAAAACCAGGATGTAGGAAAGCAATTATAGCTAAACATGTTATTAAGGTTTAAAAATGATATAAATGCTTTTTAGCCAAACTTATTTTGCAGAGGAAAAAAAGTTTGATTGAAATTAAAAAGGATAATTTACTGATGAAAAACGACTGTGCTGTGTGGAATATACTATGAAGTCTAATTTGGGATGTATTCTGTCGTTGAAATTTTTAGTTGTATCCATAAAAAACTAATGATATTGAAAACTGTTTAGCAAAATTAAATCTCAAGTAATTTTACTAGGACTTACAAATTAATATTAGATTCAGAAAAGTTGAACAAGAACTTTTGTTTCTTGTTGAATAGTGTTAATACCAATAAAAGACCCAGTTTTTCATTTGGAAGATTTTAATATCATATTGGTAGGAATAACATATTATGGTCAACATTATTTAAAAATAATAGGATTGACTATGTGATCTTGATACCGTTAACTAAAATAAGTTTATAGCAGTATTTGGAAATAGATTTTCCATGGAAATTTATTTAATTGCTACATAATAATATCAAAAGAATTTGTTCTTACTGGAAGCAAAATGTATAAAAGTGATTGAAATAAAATGTGGTGTTAGACAGGAATATGGAATATTTTCAACTCTGTTTTCCATATTTTAATGAATTTTTATATTCTCACTACTTTCATCCCATCTAGTGTAAGCTTTAATAATCAAGAGTAGTCAGGTGGTAATTCTTAATAAATCCTTATCTAGAACGGTCTTACCCAAATATTTCCAAACTAGTTTTTAGCTTATAGCTTCCATCATTAAGAAAGTTATTGAATTTTTTTGAACATCTAAGATCATATGATGTCTTGTTGGTCATGTGATGTTAATATTTATAAAAATTTTACATCAATACTATTTGGAACTAACTGTTTATAAATGGCTTCAAGAAGCAGGCAATAAGATATAATATAGATTTGTTAGTGGGATTTTTAAATTGGTTTTAAAAAAACAACAAGATCTTAATGTTCTTGACTTCTATATTGAGAGGAAGAACACCATAATTATGTTCTGATATCTTTTTACAATTTTAACGAATACATTCAGAATAGCTTTCGATTCTTAAATACAGTATAGAAAAAAATTGGATTTTTATTTAAGGTCTAAAAACTCAGGTGGCGCAATCATCCATGATGGAAAAAAAAGATCAACCCTATTTGACTTTGACAGTGATTTTCATTGCTATACTGTGATGAATTTAAACATCCTAGTACATTTTGCAGATAATAGATATGGTTGTTAAATTCCAGCACAGACTCAAGTTTAATTACTTTTCATTTATCTATTGATTTAGTTGTTTGCATTCATGTACTAATGCTATCATAAAAATTATAATAAAAAGAAGATAAATTATTTTGGTTATTATTATAAATAAAAAAAAAGAAATCAATGAAAAAACGTTTGCGGATTTTTTAAAAAATAAGCAAAATCAGTGTCTTCCGAAAAATAAAAGAATTGTATTTTTAAAGTGTAATATCCGCACTTACGACTGTGCCAAGGTTATAACTGCAAGTCATACTGTGTGATCAGCAAATAACGTTATACAATTCCCATGCTGTTCCTTTCCAACGAGTGCTCTCCAACAAATGCCTTGCTCTGCAACGAATGCTTCTACTCTGCAACTAATGCTCTGCTCTGCAACTAATGCCCTTCTCTGCAACTAATGCTCTTCTTGCAACTAATACTCTTCTCTGCTGCGGTGTCTTTCAGCTACACCCGTGAACTACATTTTCACTGGGTGTGCTAGTCATTTACCACCAGCACTAACGTGAGATATCTCTGCTGATGTTAAACAGACGTCTCTCCAATACTGCTTACTCAATACTGCTTGACTGCTCTCTACCGCTCTCCATGTTACACTAGATGTTACACCGTCTTCTATTCGCTCTCTGACAACTGCAACGATCAATCAATGCACTGACCAATAAGGTAACGCCTCTTATCTAGAAACATTTGTAATTAGCAAATATTTCTAGGAATTGTCGATCGCCATTACGTCAATGCACTAATTAAATTCCTCAGCTATCAGAGCGCGATCTAAAAACAGCCTTACGAATAAATTCTAGTTTTTCTGGAGTGCACAAACATGTCTGCCATTTTTACAAACACTACAACACCTCCCTCCACTCCAGAAAAACCCTTGTTGCTATTCCTTTCCTGTAATTTCACTAAGAAATGTGTGATTTAACTCTGCTGCCGAAACATTTTCGCCTGGTTTAGTATTTATCAACCCTAATTCTTCGTTAAAAAGCTCTGGGTATTTTCTAGTTATTTCCTGTTCTACAGAAATCCCTTTAATAATATTAATTTCTATTCCTAATTCACTGAACCAATCTCTACCTATAATGGGATTAATTTTTGCATTTATGATATATAACCGTAGATTTCGTTTTTTACCGTTATACTGGATTGGCGCTGTAATCTGTCTGCAAATTTTAAGCTCGTGACCATTTACATCTTTCGCTTTAATGCTAGTTTTCTCTAGCGAACTCTTAAAATTAGTTACTGACAAACTTTCCCAATCTGTAAGACACATTATAGAAATAGCTGATCCACTGTCTATTTCCATTTCTATTTCCTTTTCCTGAATTTTAACTTTAATCATAAACTGCTTTATCTCTTTCGCATATAGATTTTTAATCGTGGGGTTTCTTATTAATTTCCCTCCCCTACTTTCTGACTAGGGTTTTCAATTTTACCCTCTTTTTTACACACTAGCGCCAAATGCCCTTTTTTACCACATTTGAAACATGAGTTTTTGTTCCATTTGCACTCTTTCTTAGTATGGCCTAATTTACCACAACAGTATCAGGTAATTTTAGTGTGATTACTTTTTGACTCACGAGGGCTACCGTTCTCATTTCTTGTCTTGAAAATGCCAATTTTTGTGTTCTCTTCCAGCCTTGCTCTAAAAGCTTGAGCTTGCTCCAAAATGAGGTCGTATGCCATGCCCTTCTTAATGACCATTTCATATGTTAATTCTGGTTCAACTAACAATTGTTGCCTAAGCCTGTCATCCACTATCCCCCAGAGTAATTGATCCATAAGGATTTCTTCTATGAAATTGCCATACCCACAATCTTTAGCTAATTCTTTCAAAGCCAAATTATACTCTTTAATTTTCTCGCCCTTTAATTGCTTTCTATTACACAGGGTTAATCTCGCAATATGACGAGAGGGACGTGGGCTAAAATGTTCATTTAATTTTTTAATTACTTCTTCATATTTAACCTTCTCACGCAATGGCAGCTCAAAATATTTACTTATAACTTCGATCACCCCCTTGCCTACGAAACACATGAGTGCTGCGAGTTTCTTTTTATTATCCTCTAACCCATTCAAAGTAAAAAAAATTTCTATTTGGGTTATATATAACGGCCATTCGGACACGTTATCTACGCTGAATTCTCCTATGCTATTTTGACCCAACGAATACATTTTTTATTACGAATCTAAACCGTTCGATTTTTGCTATTAACCGCTATTTCCTAATTAATCCTCCCTCCCCGGTTTACAAGGTTTACTCCAGACTGTCAACTGTGCCATTGCAATATCCGCACTTACGACTGTGCCAAGGTTATAACTGCAAGTCATACTGTGTGGTCAGCAAATAACGTTATACAATTCCCACGCTGTTCTTTTCCAACAAATGCCTTGCTCTGCAATGAATGCTTCTACTCTGCAACTAATGCTCTGCTCTGCAACTAATGCCTGCAACTAATGCCCTTCTCTGCAACTAATGCTCTTCTTGCAACTAATGCTCTTCTCTGCTGCGGTGTCTTTCAGCTACACCCGTGAACTACATTTTCACTGGGTGTGCTAGTCATTTACCACCAGCACTAATGCAAGATATCTCTGCTGATGTTAAACAGATGTTTCTCCAATACTGCTTACTCAATACTGCTTGACTGCTCTCTACCGCTCTCTATGTTACACTAGATGTTACACTGTCTTCTATTCGCTCTCTGGCAACTGCAATGATCCCTCAATGCACTGACCAATAAGGTAATGTCCCTTATCTAGAAACATTTGTAATTAGCAAATATTTCTAGGAATTGTCAATTGTCATTACGTCAATGCACTAATTAAATTCCTCAGCTATCAGAGCGCGATCTAAAAACAGCCTTACGAATAAATTCTAGTTTTTCTGGAGTGCACAAACATGTCTGCCATTTTTACAAACACTACATAAAGTAAGACACTTGGTTTAAAGTTTAAATGATGGAAAGTTTGCAAAATATAACATCATTAATCGTAACAAACTCTTTCTGACTAAAATCAGTCAGTGGTCTATTGGTTAGCAATTTCTAAGATAATTTGAGAGAATCGTTTGTATTGTTCAAAATAATAACATTTAATGTAATTCTTATATTACAAACCTTCACATGTAATTTTAATACAGTGTGGAAGATCAGTTTTTTATCAGAATTATAAATGCAAAATGTGTCTGTTATATATCTTATTTTACTTCCAAAAGAATGTTGAAAAATATTTTAAACCCATCCATGTAATATGGTAGTGGTGGACCACTATATTTGGAGAAAATTATAAATAGCCTTTGCCCTGAAAAAGTGTGCCCACCCATACTTCATATGAATCATGTAGTAATAGAGCAATAGATTTAAGAGTTAAGTGTTTCGGAATAAAATCTCAATCTGTCATTTCTGATGTTCAAACATCACGTGATATGAGCAAACAGCCTCGGAATATTTTAATGGTCGCCATTTAAATTTTACTTAACTAACGTTCAACTTTTCATTAATCTGCATTCTGCCTTTCATGCAAACGTTTATCTAAAATGACTATAAAAGCTTCAGATGTAACATCAAATTGCTGAAAGTCTTTCAATATGCTCAATCTTTTTAATCCCTTCCCCAAAATAAACCAGGATCCTTTTTTCTCTAGTTCAATATTCACATAGCCGAACCACCAAATCAGAAACCTGCATTGGAATTTTTATAATATATATATATGTATATTAATTAGACAGATGCTGCAGAATTATTAAAAAGTTAACCTTTTTATGAAAGTAAAGAAATAAAATGTATATATAATTATTTTTTTTTAGTTATGTCTGCTAAAATGATACGATTAAAGATAAGTTCTGGTTAACGTAATCGCTGGATTGAAATTAAGTTGTCATTCAATGTCCTAATTCAAAATAGAACAAATTACATCATAACATGTGTTATTTGTCAGTTAACAAAAGTGAATGAAAGGTATAATATTTCGGTAAAGTTAATCAACACTGTCTAACACCCTTTTGTTGGTTTCAATGTGTGTGTACTTCCCGAGCTTAATTTTTTTAGTTTATTAAAAGATAAGAAAAGTTAAATATACAAATGTAATTAACAATATATATTGTATATTTGAATACAAGTATAATGTATATACCGAACTTTAGATGTAATTAGAGGGGGATTTGAACACAGTCTTTCAAGTTCCCTTTAGCTATCCATTCTATCTTATATAAACGATACGCACGTGATAAGATAAATGATCTTCAATGTTATATATAGAGTTCGCAAAACAAACTCTTAACAAGCTTTGACTTGATTTTTTATCAAAACGATCTTCAGTACACGTATTTCATGCTGAACCAGCGCTCACCAGTTAGTCCAAATCATCATTTCTCACCCATATATATATAATCAATTGCTCAGTTTATATTAAGATAGCAAATATTTAAACTTTAATGGACAGGCTTTAATCTTCTCCACCCTTTCATCATCAGATTTTCAATAATATGGATGATCGAAGAGTCTGAGGGTGGAGAAGATTGAAACCTGTCCATTAAAGTATGAAGAGTTGCTATCTTAATATAAACTGAGCACTGATTTTATATGTGTGTGGGAGATGATGAGTTGAATCAACTGATAAGTGCTGGTTCATCATGAAATATGCATATTGTAAATCATTTATCTTTTTCGCATGTATGTGGTCATGTGTATTAGTTATATAAGATGGAGTGTACAGTTGAAAAGAGCTTGAAAGTCTGTGTTTAATTTTTCTCTAATTACAATATGTATTTTTAAAATATGAATAACTATTTAAAATATTTTTTGTATGTATTTAATTAATTTTGCCAGCAATGGAAAAAACTTTTTTATGTAAAAAATTCATAATAGAAAAAAATTAAGAAGCTCTTATAGAGATGTAAGAGACTTTATTACAATGTTTAATTAATTAATGATTATAATGTAGCTATAAACGATAAAATAAATTAGGCTAAAGCAAGACAAAATAAAAACTATTAACAATAGTTTTTTTTTTCCATATGTCATAGCATCGGCCGGGAGGCGAACCCGCAACAACCGTCTGCAACCAACTGCTTGCTTGCAAGGCAGCTGTGCTGACCTCTCGACTAACAACGCTTGACTATTAACAATAGTTGATTGTTAAAAGTTTAGAACCATGTTCAACCTATCACTTACATGCTTGAATATTGCATGATTTTCTACATGATTTATTTAATATCTTATCTGTTTTAGAGAAGAAAACATAATACATTTATATGGCTGTCATGGTTGCATCCAAAGCTTAATAAACTGTACAATCTACAATATGTTGTCAAAATAACCTTTATAAATAAAAAATAGATTTCTTTATTTATAAAATTTTCATTGATGATAGATTGCTTAGGCTGTGAACATGTGATTTGCATGTAGAAACGACCTAACTATTGGCAATTTATGATTTATTCATATAGTTTTATAAATACAGTATTATGGATATATTGTAGTTTGTAATTTTATCAAAAGCATTTTTCATTATGTGAAAATATTTTTATAGATTCAAAACAATAAATTTTGCATTTACAATGAAATAACTAAGCTATAAATGACGTAATGTGATACACTGTGACTTCTCCTTAAATGGTCAGGAATCTCTCAACAACTATACCCAGAGAAACTTGTTAGCCAATCTACCCTTCCTTTCCATTCCCCACCCTAAGTTTTCCCATAATCTGCTCCATCCCATTTTCACAACATAATCTTCGTCAACTCTATGGCCTTTATATCTAAATCACCCTTATATTTTCCCAAACCCAGCATAAAAACCAATAACCCACTTTCTGTATAATCACTTTTTTCATATTTATTCTTCCTTAACTTCATTATTTGCACCCTTTCTGCTTTCAAGCATTTACATTCAATTAACAAATGCCTAAAATTTTCTATGCCCTCCTTACACAATTTTCAGATTAAATCACCCATATTTTTCCATTTACATATATATTCTCTTGATACTAAAGACCCCATTTGAGCCTTAAAAATAAACTACTTTCCTTGCTATTATCATAAATTAACTCACACCCAATGTTCAGTTTACTTTTTGCATCATTCACTGGTGGCAGTTTGAGTTAATAATTCAACATTTTATTTAAGTATTAAAACCATTATTCTATATAATGAATCAATAAATTTTATTTGACTTATTAGAAATATAAGTTTACAAACAAAAAAACATCCAAAATAATTATATTTGAAGTTTAAAAATATATTAAAAAATAAACTGAAATACATAATAAGAATTTTTTTCTTATTAGACAAATACCACCACACCAATAAAAATAAATAAATTAATGAAATCTTAATTAATTGAACTTTATTTTTAAAACCCAAAGAAATAAGTATAAAATCATTATAAAGCTACAAATCTCTTGACTTCATAATTTTAAAAATAAAATATATTCGAAGAGAATTTACGTGTAATCATGAACATATTTTTTAATAATTATAATACTAATATTTTATAAAAATAATCATAAATATTTAAATAAACTAATAAAAATATATAATTTTCTGCTTATTGCTAATAGCAGTAGAAGAGAAATTTAAAAGTAATCTTCAACAGTTCTCAAAACTGGGATTAAAGAATTAACCATTCACTAGCATTGCTTGAAATTTCTCTGTACTATATTGACCTTTTCAGATTTTTTTAAAACTAATAAATCAATGTTTGCTCTAGTTTTAGTTTATAACATCAAATGAACATGACATGCAAAATAGCATTAGAGATAGTCATAGGAAAGTTAACAAAAAAAAACAGAAAAGGGCCAAAAGTGATAACAGTGCTTTTAAAAAAACACCCAACATGCAATTATGAACAAAAATGATATAAAAATATTTTCTCTTCTAAAAATGTGCATATGTAGCTAAATTTATATGAATATATAATAAACAAATAGGAAATCACTACCTTTAATGTGCTTTGACAAAATGGAAAACACAAATAAATGAATGTTTATAAGAATTTTGAGAGGAAGAATTAAGTCACAAATCATAGACATTATGATCTAGAATCTGCCATTGTTCACTGCACTTAATCATACAGGGCGTTGAATCTATAGGTCAACAAATCATTATACATCTGAAAATATGTGATTGATGAAAAACAAATTATAGATTTGATTTTTATACCTCATATATATAAAAACACAATTACTTTTCAAAGTAGATGCTTTAATATATTTCCCCCATAAGTCTGATTTCCATCAGAAATTGTAGCAAAAACTTATTGTATTAAAATGGCTGTTTAGAACCTTCTTT